>KE598565.1:660834-793669 GCA_000444155.1 Cladonia macilenta KoLRI003786
TAAAACCCGCCTTACCCACCCCCCACCGCGACTGGAAAAAAGCCCACGACACCACAACCTACACCTTCCACACCCTCCTCCCCCTTCCCCATCTCCCCAACCCCTCCCGCTCCCTCTCCTTCCTCCAACGTCTAAAAGCCGACCCCGGCATCCTCCACGCCATGAGCACGCACCACTTCTCCGTCCCCATCCTCACAGAAATGGATCCCGCCGCACACACCACGCACGACTCCCGCACGCTGGGCCTCAACCGCAATAAAGGCGAAGTCATCGAACTCCGTCTCCGCACAGACGCCTACGATGGGTACAGAGACTACAAGACCATTCGAGACACATTATGTCATGAGCTGGCGCATTGCGTGCACGGAGACCACGACCGTAATTTCTGGGACTTATGCAAGGAAATCGAGAAGGAAGTCCGGCAACATGATTGGAAGAGCGGCGGGAGAGCTGTATCTAAGGAAGTTTTCTACGATCCGCAGGGCAGTGAGGGCGCGGGGGAACATGTTGATGGGGGAGGGTGGACGGGAGGGGAGTATGTGCTTGGAGGCACGGCTACGGGTTCAAGAGCGCCAACACAGACTATGAGTAGACGAGAAGCGATGGCGAAAGCGGCAGAGGAGAGGATGAAGAGGCAGAGGGAAGCGGGTGGTGGGAGGAGTGGGGCGTCGGCGTGAAAGCTGAACATCACTAAGAGTTTCAACGATTTCTTGATCGGCAAAATCACTACGAAACGCAGATTCACCACCAGGGGAGTAGTGATGTCGACTGCCTGGTGGAAGTACCGGAGATCATCCTCGTCCGCGACTGGCCCATAAGACCTTGACAAGACCAGATCCGCATGGTGTACTCCGATGACATTGCTCTAGTATACAGCAAAGGTGGTCATCAGGCTGTCTCTTGGGTAACAGTGCATGGAGTGAAATGACCAATCGGTCGACGAAATGGATGATATAATGGATCTGCACGGCAATATCATGTACAATTTATGAGACGGACGACATAGAATGTAAAATGAATTCAGCATAGCGATAGCATAGCATAGGATTTGAGGGTTGCAATCCTTTATCATATTACAAGATACATTGGCTACACAATAGCCATATACCTATCTAGACGTGCACCATACCTGCGTTCAAAATTGAGGTATATTCACGAGCTCATCCCCTCCCATCTCTCCTCCCACTAACATTCCCCCTTCCCCTACCACATTCCCGCCTTAGGCTGTCTGCAAAACAAACCACTAGCCCAAACCTCCCCGCCCTCGCCTCCACGCACGATACTATCCAGACCCAATCTCCCCGCCCTATACAAGTCTCCTTGAAGTTACTGCATCGCAGTAAGCCCCTAGTCTTCACACCACCCAGCCAGCCATTCAATCAAGACGTAATGACTCGGACTGAGTACCGAAAGAGCAGTCCTGCGCCCGAGTCTTGTGTAGTGTTGAAGTCATGCGTTGCGCTTCGCTTTCGTGAGGCAGTGATAGCGGTTTCAGGTTTTTTTCTTATATAGTTGAGCGCCGTTTTAAGGCATCAATAAAGTGGTGAGGACGTATTGTAGTGATTTTTGTAGCGCGTAGATCCTTGCGATGCTGAGATTAATTGCCTCGCAAGCCAGGTCTGGTAAAGGGTCATGATATGCTCCTCGAGTCCTCGCCAGCCGAGCCGCCTCGCTGAGGCACGAAGTTGGATGTAGAACCCTAATCCATCGCAGGAATAGAATCGGCGTCAAGAAGTCTGGTGTTACACTTCCCATACTCTCCCCCTCCCTCACCGTTCCCCTCTCTTCAACCCCGGTATGCGTAACCTCCGTATCTTCTCCCTCACATATTCCCAAAGAATCGCCAATCCCTGCTCAACTCTATAATCTCCCTTCCTCCTCGCCCAAACCACCAGCAACCCCAATAACGCCAAATCAACCAACGCGTGTCTGCACCCAACCCAAATTAACCAATTAAACCATGCCCAGACCCCGTTCCGTCTCCTAGAATCTCCTATTCTTGCTGCGTCAACGACTTCTCTCAATGCCGCGATCTCGGCTGTCATTTTGACGAGCGTGCGCTCGATTCGCCGTCTCCATTTCCTGTTGCGCACGTCGAGATCGCGGGTGCCTGCGACGGCGATGGCTTCCTCGTCTTCATCTTCTCCACCAGTGATAGGATGACGAGCTGCGTCTTCGAATTCAGCATCTTCGTCGTCGTCTTCTTCGTCGCCGTCGCTGACGGGGCGGAGAACACGGAGGCCAGAGGCGGTGGTGAATTCTTCGGCAGTAACTCGCTGGCTTGTATTGATATAGCTCTGGTCCTGACCAGCGCTGCTACCTCTCTTGCCCGGTTGGCCAGGAGATGTGGCTGAGGAGGAGACCGAGTTTGATTTTATCTGGTCCCAGACGAATTCTAGCTCTGCGACTAGTTCTCGCGCTTCGGGTGTTGTGGTGGCGTATTTGTGCATCGTTTCTATTAGGGTGGAAATRTATCTTCGTTTTGCTTCTGTTCTGGAGAGGCCATTGTGTGCGTGCCATGCATCCCTGAAGGGGCACACGACATTAGCCTTGGGTTGCCGATCAAAGAATGARSAAGCTGGCTYACCATTTCTCCCTCTCTGCTATCGAGTCTGGGTCCTTGCCTGTTGGTCTTGGCGAGATACCTTCGACGTCACCCTCCGTACTTTGTTTATAGAGACCGTAGAGCTGGAGGCGATCAGAGGGTGGAGGGCGAGCGGAGCCTGTTCTAGGAATACGTTTGACGGTATTGAGGGCATGGACGAAAACTCTATCTATATCATAGGCATTATCAGAAGAGGATCGGGGGAGGTTGAGGCGTAGACAGAGGGGATCCTTACCCACAGAGTCGGACATGTTTGGTGTAGAGCGAGAGGGAAGAATGGGCCGAGGTTCACCGTTGCGGCATTGTTAATTGGTATATATAAAGAATGTATAGGCGGGTCTAATTTCCTCAATGCGAAGGAGTGTATTCATAAACCAGCCTCCCTCAGCAGCGCGTTGTGATCGGAATCCTACGTGTCTGCATATTGGGGCGTTGGATTTGGAGTAGATGGTTCTACGAAGTGTAGTAGATAATTCGGGCTGAGGACTGATGACGCCGATCCGCACCGCGGCGGCGACACGCTACGATGCATACCTTAACCCAGTTCTCAGTTCATCTTCAAACGCTTCCTCATTTATGCAACAATAATTTCTTAGACCCTTTCAATTATCTCAGAAAATATTCTGGCTTTAAACGATTTCTGAAGGGTAGATAAAGGTAGAATCGCTCACTGGTGAGTTTCTCGTCTCAAGCAGTGGACAGCCTTTAGCCAGAGATCYTACATCTATTCTGCATACGCCTAGGATATTTCATCTGAAATAGACATATTGTTTCTCTATTAGAAAGGAGGTCTATGCCTTTATACTTTGCTTATCCTCTGTTAATCGCATCAAAAACAACGTCCAAGCTCTTCTTTGTCAGTCAAAGCGAGTCCCAATCCCGGTGAACTGAACGCATTGGCACTTTCTTTCGTGGAGATGATTCTATATATCTTTAAACGTTTCCTACTAGACCGGTTCTACAGCGCTTTCAGATGTCGCGCGTATTGGGCCAGACAGGTCTCGAATGTTTCGGTCCATCGCTTGTCGCGTTCAAGCAGAGTCGGCAAACCAATGGTGAGGCAACCTCCAGCAGAGTCGCTTTTTGGAGGATATTTTGCAATGAGAAATCTCTATATGAAGCTGCATCGCACATCATGATTGCCTTCAATTCGCCTAAAGGTTCTCCTACAGCATTCGTTGCCTTACTGCATTGACGTGATGTATTTTCGACTGGAATTCGCTTTGGTATGGCTCCAGCTCATTATGTTCAGTGCAGCAATCGTGCCACAGCCTTCCGGCGTCCGAGCTATCAAGAGTGCTATGGCATCCGGTAGGTGAGTTACGTTCTCCAAATAAGATCTCAACGAAGGAAGCCAGGGATTGATAGAATCTCAGCCAAGTAGCAGATCCCAATCTTGGGAGCTATCCCGTTATTGGGACCCAAGTCTCGCTAGGATTCATAAGCACAAGCCACGACGCAAATATCGCAGCCATCGACGTACTGATGTGCGTGATCCTTGGCATGGACAATCTTGGGGAGCAGGCGGGTGGCGATCCTATCGAGGATGGAATGGTTACATTCTGGTACGGCGGACTGGAGATAACACTTCAAGATCAAGGCACGCCTGAGGGCAGATTCACGAATGATATTGGCTTCTCGACGTTGAGAGGATTGGCACAATGGATGACGCAATACTCCCGTTGGAGGGAAATCACTGCGACCGTGACCTACAACAATGTGCACTACTGTGGAACCGTAGCAGTCAAAAAGATTGGTTTGTCAACAAACGCTGCAAACGTGACAGGGGTATCGACGGCATTATCGACGGCGCCGACAGCCGTACAGTCGAGTGTTGGAGCTGGGAATGTCGCGGCGGCGTAACAACTTTGTCTGGCCAGCCAGGGGATGTACGAACGCTTCCTGGAAGAGGATCGAGCAAAAACCATGTATACCAAACCAAAAGTTCCGAGTCTAAGGCTCAGTAAACAGCCTATAGGACTTTTTCATGAAGTCATAAGGCCCATAACTAAAGGAATATCAAAATTATGAAACGCATTTGCAAGGACCGATTCACAGTGTAAAAACCTTAACATCCTACACCATCCCTGGGTATGGTTTCGATGAGATATATGACTTCTGCTCCATTCTCTTGCTTGCAGCGTTGTCTGATATTCCAGTCAGGCTCTTTCATACCCTTGAGTGGGTTGTGAATGCACAGGGGTCATGTACTGGGTAAAAGCCTTGACTAATACAGTCGTTGAATAAACACACGGCATGTCGGAATCTATAGTAAGCCCCCGCGTGGCTACTAACCCTGATGAGGTAGGTGGCTCTTTCCTGTAGGCGAGAAAGACCCTTACCAGCACATGGCTGAAGATAGGCAAATTGCGCTGTTGGCGTAGAGGAAGTCGTGCCGGAATATCGATAATTGATACACCGTTCTCTATGCTATCTCCCTCGCGGGAGGTGAGTTGGCAGGCTGCCGCTGCATGAAGATTGATCTCCACATTCAATGTACACCAGTAGATCATTGTATTCTACGACATCTTATCGCTTGGCGCCCTCTCCTGGAAACCTACCATTTCCACCTCTCGGTCTCTTGTACACAACCAGAAGATCAGTAGACAGCGCATACGTAGAGACTGAAGATCATGCAAGCGCGTGTAATATCTAGAGTAGCCACATAATCAAATTGGCACTTGGCATGGATGTTGTGCATGTTCATTGTCGTCGTCAGCAATTCCCAACGGCAGATAAACAAGACTACGTAACCCCTGTAAATGATAGGCTTTACTTAACCCACACGGGCAGGAAGGACGATCGCCGAGTCGCCAAGGAAGCACACGACCACTTACCTCCAGCAATCTTTCTCCTTCGCCTTCTTTCCCCTCAATTCTCTTCAGTGGTGTTGTTATATTGTATTCCGTGCAGTCGTCACTTCCTCACCGTCTGTTTTCCAACGCGCCAACCAACCGGATCGCAGCAGTCGTCATCCCCCGCGCATCCTCCCGCTTTGCCTCACTAAGCATCCCTGCAGATTCGCAAGCCTTTTGCGGCTCCGACCTTTCATAACATCTGCCCTCCGGGGACAGATGAATGGAGCTGTGATTTCTTCATCCCCAACACCCATAAGCACCTACCGAAAACCACAGATCCCTCACAGTCATGAAGATACAACACATAGTCCTCAGCCTCGCCTTTCTCTCCGACCTCCTTGTGGAGGCCAACCTCATACCTCGATCACTGGCCGAAGTAAAAGCACGACTAGAGACACGGAAGAGAAGGAAGAAGCCAACAGCATCAGCCCTAGTGGAAGAAGGTTGGCCCAAGTACTTTCAAGAACCAGGAGGGAACGACCTCGCCAATCATTACGACAGTAGATATGAGCACGGCATACTAAGCTACGAAGACAAGCAAGATACCCAAGTACATATGATGCGCGCATATTTGGATTTTTTCAAGAAGAATAAGATAGAGACATGGCTAGCACACGGAACACTATTGGGTTGGTGGTGGAATGGAAAGGCAAGGCTTACCACCCCTAGCCGTAGAGTATCGGGCTGACGATTACATTGCAGATGCTTCCGTGGGATTGGGACATCGACACCCAAGTATCCGGCCCCTCACTCATGTATCTCGGCAAACACTTCAACGGCTCCATCTACGACTATAGCTCTAACGACTCAGACCCCGACCTCACCCCTGTCGTTGAGCGCCAGTACCTCCTCGATGTCAACCCAGCTATCATAGAACGAGATCGTGGCAATGGCAATAATGTAATCGATGCGCGGTGGATTGATATACGAAATGGCCTCTACATCGACGTCACGGGCTTATCGGAAACGGAACCACAAATCGCGCCGGGAGTATGGAGTTGCAAGAACTTGCATCATTACAAAACCACGGATCTTTATCCTATGCGGGAAAGCATGTATGAGGGCGTCGTTGCAAAGGTCCCTTATGCATACGACAGAATTCTGGCGGAGGAATACCAAGAAAAGGCGCTCGTCGTCACCGAATACGAAGGGTATGCTGTCTTCTCCACCCTCACCTCCTCTCCCAACATCTAACACAGCCCCAACTAACCGCCTCGCAGCCACAAATGGCATCCGGAGCTCAAAGAATGGGTCAAAAAGACCCCAGCCGAAATCAAGCAAGAACGCCTCGACCGCCAAGACGCCCGTCGAAGAAAACAACAAGAGAAAATGCAGCGAAAAAAGGAAAAAGAAGAGAAAGCGAAGGCGGAGCAGGAAGCCAAAGAGAAGGGTCTGCCATTACCCTCACCTGAGGCGAGTGGAGAGGGTGATAAGAAATTAGAGGAATATGCGGGAGGTGATCAGGGTATCAAAGAGCCGGAGAAGGAACCTGTTGTAAAAATGAAGAGGAATGCGGAACCGGAGCCTGAAACAGAAGAAGAGGGCCTGGTGCTAGAAAGGGAGACGAGCGGGCTTAAGCATTTAAGAAGACGCTCGCTTGAAAACGATCCAMGACAATGACCCGGTCACTCGACCTCTATGCTCTCACGATATACACTCTCGCCGTCTTGACCAGCAACCCTTACACCAACTATGATACCCATTCTGCCAGCAATACCGCTCGTCGCGTCTATCACATTACAGTACTATTCAGCATTTCCACGGGCGTTCTAGCGTGCATATACTTTTCTGTGATGCTTAGAAACTTTATATTCCACTTTGGTACTATTATCCTGGATGGAGGATTATTTCGATTCTAGTCATGTCGTCTGCCAATGGAAAGGGAAGGGCCAGGCTACAAAGTTCTATTCGTGGGCAAAACACAAAGAGACGTCAAACCCACGGCTCTGAGGGAAAGGTCAAGGAGGAAGGGAGGGGAGCACACGTGTGCTTATATAGTTCTTGTACATATGTTTACATAAATCTATCAACCTACCTACATACGTTAGATAGGAAATCAAATATTCAATAAGATTAACACAATATAACCCTTCGAGCCTACATCAACCCAATCGTATCCACCAGACGAAGGGGGGAGAGATGAGACGACAGGGCAGGGTTGGTGTTGGAAGAATTTGGTGGGGTTTGTGGTGGTGTCGGGGTGAGTAGGCTGGGCAGGGTTGGTGATGAGGGTGGGTGTTGGGAGTTGGTGTTGAGGCATGGTCTTGAGGATTGGTGTTGAGGGTTGGTGTTGATGTTCAGTACTGACCCTTGCTGTTGAGAATTGGTGTTGAAAGTCAGGGTGGGAAGATGGAAGATGTAATAAGGAACGGGGTATCTTGTTTGGAAAGTGTTGGATGGCTGAAGGATATACAAGGGAAAGAGATAGTATCTCATATCCAGGGAGAAAAAAGAGAATGGATTGGCTCTCACCATACCATGCTGAGGCCAAATCAAGAGACAAGACCCAGATCAAAACACCAAGTCCTACTTCCTCCCGCCTCTCACGCCACCAAAATCACTTGCCAAGAGGAAGACAACTTCTTATCAGTCCCAGCTAAACCGATAAGCGATGTCCAATGGATGAAGTGAGGGAAACCTTAGATAGGTTAGTGTATGTTGAGTGGCGATGGATATTCACTTGCAGCAGAATGAAACACTAAATCCGAGAGTTTACCCGGGCATCTGTTACGCGTTCCAACGTCACTACAGGGTTAGGTTGAGCTTAAATAAGATTATGGTGATGAGCTTTGGCTATCTTACTGTGCTTTTGAGTTTGTGAGAGGTGGAAATTCTGGGTCTCGTTTCCAAGCAACAGGGACGATGGATTGGAGCGTCTGCTTGGCATATTAGTATCATTGCTTTTATTGGAGCGAGGAATATGCAGAGAAGGGCTACGCAGATGTCAAGCATAGCTCTGATTCATTGGAAGCAGTGTTGCTCATATGTATAGAGGAATCGTAGAGTACCAAGACAAGATTTATCGGGATAGCTGAAGTATTATCTGCGAGTGTATTTATCTGATACTCATGCGAGGATAGTTTGTCAACTGCTTATCTTCTACTGGTGGTCCTGACGCCAAGATAGCCTGTCAACTGTTTATCCACTACTGGATACCTCATAGCAAACATGATGAATGTTGAGGCAGTCGTGTCCAAGGGATGTAAGTGCCGGATACCATATACACGATTCAGTGACCTATGCCTTTCATGTCCCACGTGTGCCTCAGCCGCCTTGACAAAATCCGAGTCAAACCGTGAGTGGGGCCGGGTGAAGAGTGATAGGATTTCCCTCGCCACCTTCGCTCTCCTCGATAATCACATCGCCCTCCGCGTCTAGAGCCTTCCCAATCGGTGTGTCCCAAAGCGATCGTTCTGATGACCATTCGAACTTTATATCATACTCCTTGAAGGTCTTCTCGAGCACTCGAAGTGTCTTAAGAGAGACATCATCAACGACATCACCCCTCCGAACGGGGTTCCATCGATCCCACATGATCAACCGTTTCAGGTAGGGAAGTTGAAACTTTATCTGGTTTGCTCCATTCCGGAAGATCTCAAACGTCTTTTCGTTGCCAAATGTCTTTCGATTCGATACCAAATGGAATTCCAACTGTAGTTCCTTTAAATTCTGCGGTAGCGTCTTGAAATTAGCCTCGGCCGATGTAAGTACCGGCAACATGAAGTAAGGAAGAGCGAGTTTCTCAAGTTGGCTGAAAGTCCTAAGCGATCCGAGTTTCCAGAGTTCGTGGATGACGCCGAGGTTGCTTGTAGCGATGACCAGTTGCCTCAACGTGTACCTGTGCATAAGGAGATCGGTATGGAGAAAAAAGTGGTCTTGTGGTCGAAAAATGCGATAAGGAGTAAACTCAACGTCAGTCTCGAAGATATAACGTACCAAACCTGTGGACATCCTGATAAGCTGGGTAGTCATGACAGCTACTTCACAGTGTCTGCAACCCACACACCAGAGGTCCCTAAGGAATGTCACTCCCTCATCCCTAAAGTGCACGCTTATAGATCTTAGACCGTCAATTCGCAATTTGTGAAGCCCTGACCAATATCGGTAATGGTCTATCACGTTATTGATGTCTTCGAGGACATTTCCATTGTACGATGGCGTCGTGATGGGTAAGAAATCCAGTCGCAGAGATCTCAGAAATCTGGGTCTGTAGTCGGGAGCTTGCTCAAGCAACCGGAAGGACGTTGGAGGCGGTGGACTGAGTGTCAGGTGGTGGAGATAAGGAAGACTGTGGAACAGCCTTTTATGTAGAACGCACGAGGTGTACCAGCTTCGATCTTGGACGGTCAAAGACACGGATCTGATCTCCCTGAGCATCTTTGGATGCTGTTCAAGGTTTTCGCAGAGCCGGCGAAAGCGATTCTAGCTTGGAGGCAACCATGAGGTACGTGTTGGACGGGTTTGTTGATGGACGAACTTTTGCAGGAGCTTATACAGAGGGAGATTTTTGCCCACACTCTTCTTCACATTCAGGATCTTTCTCTCTGGGAACGTGACTTTCAGATCAAGGCTCTTCATCCCGAATAAGTTGACCAACTCATTGAAGTGGTGGCATACGCGACTGACCGAAGCTAGGCGGAAGTTGAATGGAAGATAACCAAGGATTTCCAGGAGAAGCTCGTCTGGCAGACCTTGGAGGCAGGATTTGATGTGATTGTCCATAATGATTGTAGCTTGCGAGTTACAAAAGTGGCGAGTCAAAAGGAGGAGAAGATATAGATTGTGAATTCTTTAATACAAAAATTACCCGCGCGATAAGGCCATCACGTCAGGAAATAAAGTGACATCGTACTCCAATCATTGTGTTGTTAGTAGCCCCAAATGTTTTGAGAACACATATGATTCGCCTGTCGTTTCGGGCTATTTTTCACATGATCTTCTTTGTGCCTTCCATCCACAAAGGGAAGCATGACCCAGTGAAACTGTTTGCTTTATCTTATTGACAAAAGCATTACAACTCGGCAGCCTCCTCTTCTTCAACCTAATCTTTTCAACATCCTCGATACCACAAAATGCTACACTTCTTAAGGCCAGGCTGGTTCCGCGCCACGATTTTCTTGTCAGTTAATAGATTCCGCCAGTAGGCGGCAGCGAATCCATAGCTGACAGAATCCAGGCATAAAGATAAAGGACATACCATCAACACCGCTTCCGCCGATTCCCGCAGCCTAATATAACATCGACGTTGCGAGAGATCAGATTTGTAATAACAGAGTCGCGTATCATGCATTTCGTCTACTGCATCTTATGGCTGGCAGCAATCGGCATCATCCTTGGTGCATCAGCTCCACTGCCATACACCCTACAGCGCACCAACCCTCTCGTACCAACACGCCGTGGAAGCGGGCTCCATCCAAGAGACATTACGCACTGGTGGCATTGCAATCTCGGCAAGCCCACAGGAAACGAGTATGAGCTCCATGTTGAAGGATTTGATCATATACACCGGGTCTGACTATAGTGATATCTGGCGAGAATGATGATCTGCATTGGCGAAATCGGGGGCTCAAGTGCACTACAGCGCTTTACCTGATTTAGTTCATAGGTAGCGTGTTCTAGCTGTACCAAGCCTTGATCAACACCTTGTAAGCATTTCATCTTGTGAGAATGTTACTCGAATGACCTCCCAAAGGAGAAACGACACGCAGCAGCGAGAGTTAGGTTTCTTTTCCTTATGACTCTGGCAGACACCAGCACAAGCTTGAGGATAGCAGCCCTGCTATGGTCGACATTTTCCATGAGATTGACAAAAGTTGCTCGGTCCAAGTAAGCGCCTCTACAGACATGTATGATGTCTAGCAAAGCAGCTTGCTGGCGCGATCAATGCAAGGGCCAATATTCTCTGGACATGAAAACGTCATAAAGTACGAGGTGTTGTTTTGAAGAGAAAGCACTAATTTGACATAGAGGTTCACCCTTCACACTGTATAGCGGAATCGAATTGTTGGGTCGGTGATCTTGGTGGTTGCGAGCCCGTTTGACGTTCCACCAAATATTGCGAACGCTCGAATGTTGGCTATTCACGTGGGAACATTAGTCTAGCCAGGTCCAATACTCGTTCGAAGTTGCTTCTTTCCGCAGATCGTATTTCTTCAGCAAAGGCCTGGAGCTATTACTTTGGCAGTGTACGTTCCTAATTTGATGAGAAGGCATAAGAGAGTCCACGCAACGCTCGGGACATGAGACAGCGTTAGTGAAGTGCTTCAAGGTCATATCTGCGAGTTTCTAGTCAGGCTTCATGGAGATGTCTATATGTGTTCTGCAAGATTTAGACTCCACAATATGGAAACATTCAACGCCACATGTCCGTAGAGGTTGGTGATCGTGGAACCACCACTATCCAGGCGTGTCGCCCCAGTTCGTGTTGGCGTTTCCCTCCTGTAAGCATCCGATACTTGACTTCGCCTTCGCCGTGATGTGTGTTTCGCCGAGCAGCATGTGCTTAGACTGATTCAAGGATCTCATGATTATGACTGTGGGAAACCGCCCAGGAGAGTTGATGGAGGCATTGCCTAGCGAACATGGGCGTTGCAACCAAGGCTGTATAAGAAAGCTCGAATGGCATTAACTCGACGCTTTCTATGGTCCACAATGGTGACGCTGTAGGTAATTGGAGGACTCAACAAGGCTCTCATATCGAAAAGCAATCCGAATATCTGGTGTCTCTGATTTTCGTTCTGATTGACGCTGAAGTTTAACTCCAATGTTCTGATAGCACCTTCCTTATCAAGTGCAGTCCGTAGCTTGCAACAAAAATCGCTTAGTTTACCCAATTCGAAACCGTCCAAGCTGTAGGCACATTCATTCTCGGATATACTGAGTCCCAGCATTGGTAGGCGTAAAGCTGCGAGTGATTCTGGGTCAAGACTCTTAGGGTGGTATGGAATTTCAGAGCCAACGACCCAACCCCACTGCGGACATCCAAGATTGAATCCAACCTGCCTTTGATAGAGGCGGAAAGTTTGCTGACTTTCTTGCAATTGGGCTACGTGATACCTGCGTGCAACGTTCTGCGCTTCTTCGTAGATCTGCCGGTTTGCTAGCACGAGGTCATAGAATTTGAAGCTGAACTGGCCCTCGCGGACCTCCGAGGCGCGGTAGATATCTTGCGAGAAACATATCCTGTAGATTTCTAGGCGTAAATCTGCCGACAGAGAGAAGAAGTATGGCCAGACGTACTCTGCAGCTGCCGGACGTTCATCGTTGATGGTGGTCATATTCACGAGGTCCTGGTGGCTGCTGAAGCCGGAAGGTGTTCAAGAAATAAGCCGTAGTTGATCAAAGTGCAATTAAGTCAATGCCTGAAGCAAAGTGTGAAATCTGGTTGAAGGTGGATTGTAAAGTAAATGTTAATATGACTAGCGCGCGTATGCATCCGCGCAGCCTCCGCCCTTCGGAGCCGGTCCGATGTGAAGTGATCTGGGAGGACCGTCCACCTCAATGCTATCGTACTGCCCGAATAGCTGTTGAAAAGGTGTTGTTTGTCTGGGAAGGCCAGTCTACTTCGTATCCGATGTTGCGACTACCTTTAGTCTGGTTGAGCAATGTCCTCCGAGGCTCGTCCTTGTAGATGATACACGAAGAAGCTGGGTCCTTAGGGGAGATTTATATTGAGTGAGTCTTCACTTTCAAACATCAACCTCGATCACTCTGGCCATCGTCGTCAGTAACTACATCAGTTCTGTTTTCACATTTGGGTAGCCAGTGATCGACCTGCCTCTTATGCTAGTCACCAAGCCAGCGTCTGCTACGACTAGCAAGACATCAGCCAAACATCCTGGAAGGTGAGCCAACACATGCAACTGAATTTCTTCATGACTCTTTCGGAATAGTGTTAAGTTGAAGATTTCCTAGGGCACCTATTCATGATAATGCTTGATCAAATAATCTACAGAACCGATTAAGTTGGCTACGGATGTGACTGTCCAGATATCGGAGAACATCCTATCCCTGCAGTATAATGGTCAGTTGAGGTGTACTTGGGTGCTGCTAAAGGGCTCCCTGACGTTCGAAAGTGGCTAACGACTTACAGGTAGATGCTAACCCCAATTGCGGGAGCCATTCCTCCAAAGGTTACCGTACGTTCTGCCCAATGATCCGCCAAAATGCACTCTCCGACTGTCCTCTGTTTTCAAAGCTTTCACTGGAGTTAGCCAGATGCTCTACGAACACCCTTTATTTGCTCGACCATGGTCCATCGACCCTACAAGCCTCCCAGCGACCAGATCATTTTGGTGATTGAATGGAGAGTCGCCATAGGGGTATCGAGTACAACATTATGGAGCTGGCCCCGTACGATAGCAGAATCGTTGCTAGGTGACATGACTAATGGAGTTGACACCGCTAACGACCTGCCACTTCACGAATAGTATCATCAACAGACAGCTACTCAAACAGTCCTCTGTCCGATTTTCAATTTTTGCGTAATGATAGAGAGAGTCCGCCACGTCCGAATCCTACTGAAATTGCGTCTTCAAATCCGTGTTAAAATTCAGTCGTCCATCTCCTGAAAAACAACTGCCAACAGAATAGCGTATGAATCGAGTGGTCAGCCAGTATGTACAGCTACGACTTCTGCACTTTTGGGCCGGGTTCTGGACTTCCCCCCTCTCTAGAGACTGACCTGTGACTTGTCATCTTGAATACGAATGGATAGAGGGAATTTTTGGGTGAGAAAGGACCCCGTTCAAATCTCTGGGAATTGTCCTTCAATTAATGTAGGTGCAACCCTTCCTTAGCAAATTGGGAGGGAACGGTAGGTTGCGTGAGCTACAATTCTGGGAGTGTACTGTCAGCCTTCGTTGAATAAACCCGGGAATTGTCCTCTAAAAGCCGGCGGCGCGTTCACAGTCCTTCAATTTCCATACTAAAAGAGCATGATAGCGAGAATTGGCTTGCCGAGCTGGGGGCAAGCGAGCAGTGTGCGTGGGAGATGTTCATACAGTCTGTCCGCCTAGAGTCTGCAAGTTGTTTGCACCATTGCATTGCTCCTTCAGCGTTTGTTATATTACGACTGTAATGTACTGATGTCCTCATCACTCTGCGGTTCTTTGATGCGCATCCGATTGGTCAATCTTTCTGATGTCATATGCTGAGGTTGCGGCTAACAATGACGAGACCTCCGAAGCTCAACGGTCTGTGACGCCATTGGCAACACGTAAATATTGAAAACTTACAAAAGTGTTCCAAAGTTCGCATATACGCAACAGCTTCGAAAWRKTSCTTTCTWTTCACTTGCTAATCTACAGTCATGGTGTCCTCAGTATTTCAGCTTCAATGCTCATGCAACGTGAGTCCTGCACGAAACCCTACCTAGATCTTGCTCCTAAATTTTGCTAGAATTATCCATGGGGTCGCCGCGGTACCGAATCTCTCGCCGCTGTGCTCTGCTCGAAGACCCCAAACACAGGCTTCAAGGTTGAAGACAAGGAGTATGCCGAGATGTGGATGGGCGACTATCCCGTCCTACCTGCCAAATCCTTGAAGACAGGAGAAGAACTACACAAGATCGTCGACGAAAACAAAGAGCAATTACTAGGCAAAGCATGCATAGAGAAATTCGGCGGCGTAGTCCCCTTCCTCCCCAAAATCCTCTCCATCGCCAAAGCCCTCCCCCTCCAAATCCACCCTGACAAAGACCTCGCCCGCCGTCTCCACGCCCAAAACCCACTACGATTCACCGACGACAACCACAAACCCGAAATCGCCATCGCCCTCGGCCCCTTCGAAGTCTTCGCCGGCTGGAAACCCACCCCCGAAATCCAATCCCTCTTCACCGTCCTCCCCCCGCTCCACCACTTCCTCCCCAACACCCCCCAAACCCATTTCAACAACGAAACCATCCGCTCCCTCGTCTCCACCATCCTCAAATCCGACGACGAGACTATCAAACACACCCAGGAATCCCTCCAACAACTCCCTAAAGAAAAATACGGTAAACACGCTTATATCCTCGATCTCCTCCCCCGCCTCCAAAACCAATACGGTACCACCGATCCCGGAAACCTCGTCGCGCTCTTAACTATGAATTTCCTCTCCCTCTCCGCCGGCGATGCGATCTACGTTCCTGCGTCCTGCCCGCACGCTTACCTCTCCGGAAATATAGTCGAGTGCATGGCTCGCTCCAACAACGTTCTCAACACCGGTTTCTGCCCCCGCCCGGACCGGGACTCCGTAGATCTCTTCTGCACGGATTTAACATTCTCGGCACATAGCCCCGAGGACGTGCTTTTACCAGCGAAGAAGAGTGAGAAGGGGAGATTGGGGAAGACGAGTGTGTATGCGCCGCCGATGGGGGAGTTTGATATGTTGAGGGTAGTGTTAGGGGAGGGGAAGGGCAGGGGTGAGGGGAAGGGGGAGGGGGAGAAGGAGGTACTTAAGGCATTTGGTGGACCGGCGGTGGCTTTTTGTGTTAAGGGGGAAGGGAAGTTGAGGGGTGGAGGGGAGGAAATGGATTGTAAAGAGGGATATGTGTTTTTTGTGGGGGCGGGGACGGAGGTGGAGTTTGAGTCGGAGGAGGGGGAGGGATTGGATGTTTATGTTGCTTATGCTGAGTAGGTGGCTTGATAGGGTAGGGGTGGAGGGGATGGGGGGTGGTAGTCTATGAATGATTGGGATGTGGGCATGAGGTAATGAGATGAGGGTTTTAATGAATAGTGTTTGAATAAAAGCATTATGAAATCGTACGGTAAAATAGCCACCTCAGACGTGGTCATGCTTGTCTTCGTATTGCTTTCGTATTGCTTTCGTACTATATCCATTTCGCATTTCCCAACAATCTGCCAACCCTTATTCGCCACCATTCTCCCCCACCTATAGATAGGATAACCAACCGCATAAAACTCCTCTTAACCCCCTAAAATCGCTCAGCCATCAATCATATACCCTCTCTCCACCATCACCACCACCTCACAAAAACTCCCTCCCCACCCTACAAGCTCCCCCCTCACAAACCACCACCCTCTCCTTCCCCCCCTCCATCTCCCTCACCAACCCATTCCTCTCCCTTAGCCACGCCCCCTTCCCCCCTCCAACCGCCACCACAGTCCTATTCGGCGCAACCTGCATTCTCAATTCCCTAAGCATCTCCTCATCAATCTCTCCCGTAAGTACAATACCCTTAAGCCCCAATCGGCCCATAACGACACTCCCAAGCATACCGGGAAATGTATGCGGGAACTGTTCCACCTCCGCCTCAAACGCGTGGACGATTTCTCCCGCAAGTTTGAAATAGGAGGCGTCGTCAAGCATGCTGCTTAAGCGGTAGAGGTTGCGGGCGCTGAGATTATTGGAGGAGGGTTCTGCGGCGTCCATGCCGCTTTTGAGGCGTAGTAAGAGGTCCGGCGGGTGGGGGGAGGGGGTGGTGTAGAAGCCCGGGCTGTCGGGGGAGGTGAAGAGGGCGATTTGGCGTTGTTGGAGTGTGTCTGCAAATTCGAGGTAGGAGTCGTTGAAGGTGGCTTCGTAGAGGTCGATGAGGCCGTGGATGAGGAAGGCGTAGTCGTCGCAGAGGCCGGGGGTGGAGCCGCGACCTTCTCTGTAGACGCGGTAGAGGATTTTGGTTTGGGGATCCCAGAGTTCGGTTTTGATGAAGTTGACGGCGGAGATGGCTGCGTGGAGACATTCGGTGGCTTTGGAGGCGTCGGTGGATTGGAGAGCGCCGGAGGTGCGAGAGAGGGCACTGATGGCGAGACCGTTCCATGAGACGATGATTTTGTCGTCGAGGGCTGGGCGAGGACGGTGGAGCTCGCGGTGCTGACGGAGCTTGATTCTGGATTCCTTAACGGTTTCTATGATGGAGGATTCGGACATGCCTAGCTTCTTCGCGAGAGCACTTGGGGTGGAGGCTATCTTTAGTACGTTTTGGCTGATGAACTCATCATGTGGGTCGTTTTCACTTGCAATGTTGCCGTCCGCTCGGACGCCGTAAAAACGAGCACATACATCAGCAGCTTTCTCACCAAGAACTTCACGGAATTCCTTGAGCGTCCATACATAGTAGGCTCCTTCTCTTTTTTCAGTATCATTTTTTGAAGGATAAGAGTCCGCGTCCTCGGCGCAGAAGAAGCCACCACTGGGAGCTGCCATGGGTGGACTTGTGAGATAGCTCGCAATGTCATAGAGTGCACCTAGCATTTCCGGGTCTCGAATGATCAGGAACGCGTCAAGATATGCATCCAGCAGCTGCCCTTGATCATAGAGCATTTTCTCAAAGTGTGGAAGACTCCAATCTTTCGTCACCGAGTACCTTGAGAACCCGTACCCAATCTGATCTCTTATCCCACCTCTGGCCATCTTGCGTAGCGTATGAACAGCCATTGCTGCCGCGTTGCTGCATTCATCATGGCCGACGACGTCTTTGACAGTCTGCGGCCATTGCCCAAGCCTCAGAAGAAAGGTAAGATTGGCTGGTGTAGGGAACTTCGGCGCGATAGAGAAGCCTCCATTAGTCTTATCATACTTCTTCGCGTAATGTTGGTATGCTTCTTCCAGCAACTCAACCTCCAGTCCTTCTCCATCTCCCCTATCCCCCATCTGGTGACTATGTACACCTTCCTCTGCGAATTCTCTCAGTTGTCTTGTGATCTCTTTCGCGCTCTCTCGACATCGTCCTTCTTGCGTTGCCCAGACGTCCCTCATCTTTTCCAAGATGTCGACGAAACCCACAGTCTCGGCAACTGCTGTGCCTATGGCTGTCATAGAATTATTAGGTCCAGGCCAATACGTTCCCCCGAAGACGGGCTCAAGATCAGGCGTTACGAAGACGTTTAATGGCCAACCCCCAGACCCGGTCGTAGCCTGCACATAGTTCATGTAGATAGCGTCTACGTCAGGACGCTCTTCGCGGTCGATCTTAATTGGTATAAAATAGTCATTGAGGAGCTGGGCAACTTCTGGGGAGGTGAAGGATTCACGTTCCATAACATGGCACCCTGACAAGAAATTAGCCCAGTGTTCCCAAGAGGCAAAATTCGAGGGAGGAATTTTAGCACAAGACATACAATGGCATGCCGCGTAGCCAATGCTCACAAACAACAACCGGTTATGCTCCTTAGCCAGGGCCAATGCTTCGGGGCCCCACATCTGCCATGCTACGGGATTATCCTTATGTGCCCGAACCTTATGGATGTGTGCATAAGCCAAGGGATCGCTTATGTCGGCCTCGACGCACGACATTTCGAGGACTTACGTACGGACTCCTGCTCTCATTGAGCCGGTTAACCAAATGAAGGCCATTCTGACCGACACCGCCATTGGTACTCGTCATTGTAGTGTAACGGACTCTGTCAAGCAAGCTGCGTGCGAGCGGCCGTCGTCCGACTCCACAGATTGGCCCTAACGCTGCCTCCCCTCTTGATAATCTAGGGTGCCTTACATGCGTAGTTTGCAGTCCAGTAGCTTGGAGTGCACGAGCAACACGAATAATGCGTGGGCGGAGTGGTAGATTAGGACGTACGCAGCTGCTTCTAAAAGCCAGACTGGTCCAATTTCTCGAGTTGTGAGAGGGACGAGGAGCCTTGTCTATCGAATGCCGGCAAAGGCTCCACTTTCTTCCGCTAGCGCCTGCAGAGTGACGACATCCCTTGGGAGTCTTCATTCGCGTCAGCTTCGTGGTAATCAGAGAAAGGAGCTAAAGAAAACGGATGCTCAATTCTAAATATTTAAGTAGAATACCTCTGCTAAATCGCAAGTGTGAATACATTCCATTCGCTGTGGAACTCAATTGTCCTCGCAAGGTGGTCGAGATACGCCTTTACTTTCTACCTGTATATAGCAGGGTAATAGCCAGATTCACTTTTCGTGGAAATTGTTCCATATTCCAAAGGAGTACAACGTCTGAGCTTCAGCTTAAAACATCAGGGTTTCAATACGACACTTTCTCTGTGAAAAATGTTGAAAGTTATGGTGGACATTGCTTTCCATTTAATAGATACATGTCGTCTCTACTGCGAGTTCTTCCCAGTCCTCGCTAAATCAAACAAATATTTGAAATGAAGCTCGAAGGTCTCAAAAGACCTCTCAGTATTGTATCACCTCTCATGATGAACAACTACACTGCATCATCCTTCCCTCCCTTGGCACATCTCCACACCACCTTTCCTCCTCTTCTCTATCACCTCCCCAGCTATCCTCGAACGGATGTTCCGCCATATTCAAAACCCTTGCAATAACATCCCTCTCACCTTCTTGCTCCACCCTCTTAATAATCTCATCCAGTACCCAACTCCTCGGTACAAATTTTGGATTAACCTTCTTCATTTCCCTCATCCTCTCCTCATCCCCATCCTCCCCCCAATCCATGCGTGCCCTATTCGCCCACTTCTCAAGCCACGCCGCTACCCGCTCTTTTGCTGCTGATTCGGTCACGCCGGATGTGGCAGTCATGCCTTCGGCGTGGAAGAAGATGGCAGCTTTGACCCAGCGAGCGTCGGGTGTGAAGAGGTTGGAAAGTTTGAGGGTAGAAAGACGCCGGAAGAAGTGGTTGAAGTCTAGTTCTAGGGCTTCGAGGGTATCGAGGAGTTCAGAAAATAGTTCGGAGAAATCACTCTCTTGTTCGCTGGTGAGGCCAAGGCGGGCACGCATGAGACGGGAGTATTCGGCCAAGAAGACGGTTTTGTATTCTTCGCCGACATTGCCAATAATGCTTTCGGCCCGCTTGATCAATTCAGGTGCGAATGATTCTGTTACGCCTTGATTGACGAATTCCTCGTCATCGACCTTTGAACCAGATCCTATCATTTCGCCTAGGCTCTCGCCCAGGCGCACGAGATTCCACCATATAATACTTGGTTGATTCCTGTAGCTGTACCGCAACATGTGGTCATCATGATTGGGTGTGTAGCTTGGATCAAAATTGTCTAAGAAAGCGAAGGGACCGAAGTCAAGGGAAAGACCGAGGAGCGATGTGTTATCCGTGTTCAGGACGCCGTTTGTGAACGCATAGGCTTGCCAAGCTGCGACTGTCAGAGCGTTCTTTCGGCAGATAGCACGGTAGAGGCGAGTGTAGCGGTTTTCTTCAACGCCCTCTGCCCCTTGGATCGCGTCCGCAGGGACACCGCTAGTTACGTTGATGGCAGAGGAGGTAGGCTTAGAAGGATCTTCAAGGGCTGAGGGGAGTGACTCCCAGCCTGGATAAACGTGTTCAGCGACGTAATCGGCTAATGTGCGTAGAAGCTTTCTATCTCCACGCGCGCGAATGATGTCGAAAGTACCGATGCGGAGCCATGACTGTGCGAACCGCGCGACAATGGCTCCAGGCTCGAGGCGTTCACGGCGGACCTTGGATTTTGGGCAAAGTGTTAGGGAAAGAGCGCGAGTAGTAGGAATATGCATGCCGTTGAGCGTCTCTGAAACGATAAACTCTCGGATACTCGATCGGAGAACAGCCTTGCCGTCTGCAAATCTCGAGTATGGAGTCTTACCAGTACCTTTGAGTTGTATCTCGTATCGAACTTTTGTTGCAGGGTTCGTAGATTCAAATAGAGATATTGCACGGCCATCACCCAATTGTCCGGCCCAGGAGCCGAATTGCCAACCCCCGTAGCATTGAGCCCATGGGTATATGCCTTCATTTATTTCACTATCCCAGAAAATTTTGTTCCCCGCCACTGTCTGTTTGAACTCTTCTGTGTTTTCTTCGCCATCTTTCAAGCCAATATCCCTCAGAGCAGTTCGACTAACGCCCAAAAGCTCGGGGCTCTCTGTTTCTTCCGGCCTTACGTAGGTATACAATGCCCCTTTGACCATTCGGGGACCTAATTTTGCGCGAGGTGCTTTGTGTGACTCTGCGGGTATCTTGAATTCTGGATCTGGTGGGAGGTTTCTTGTGAAATTGTCCGACTTAGGAAGTTCCTGTAGCGAGACACCAGCAAGGGCGCCATTGCTGGCACCRTTGATGGCACCATTGCTTAGATGAGCTGTCATTTGGGCGATGCGCGTGAACGGAGGCTGTGAGCGGTGGCTCAAAGCGCGCAGAATCATAAATGGTAACAAGCACCAATTTTCGTACAGTCAGAAGCCTAGAAAGCGAAGAATAAACATATTAAAATTGTCGACCGTGTAGAAGACTCGAGAGAATTGTCTCTTAGCCACCTCGCGGTCACTCTGAGGTAATCGAACGAATGACGTTGGGTGAAGGGACTGGCTCCCAAGAGAATTATCTCCACAATCTTATCATATCTCCGAAATAGTACGCTAGCTATCTTTAGTAGCGAGCGAACGTCTCCGGCACTTCGCAATTACGCATTTCAACGTCCATCAACAAACTAGAGTCCACCAATTTCCACGACGTACTGCCAATCACCACTTCAACCATCTACTTTGCCCACTCGACCCCTTCGGACAATACAGCTGTCTGCTATCAAGGGGTCTGGCCTCCCGCTGTCGCCTTTCTTAGGGAAACCCTCCGCCCACAAATTGATCCAGAATATGCAGGTACTCCGAAGGGTATTCTCGCTCCCGCCAATGAGATCATAAATCTTGGAATCCTCCTCGATTCAATAGCGCTTGGAGACTTGTACAGATCTGGGATTGTGGCAGCGTGAGATAGCCAAGAGCGCTTCAATTGAGCCTCTTTCAAACTTCCGACGACTTTCTCTAGCATCATCATCATTGTTGCCTGCAACTCCTCCTCCAATGGCTGCTGTTATGCAGGCGGATCTTTCGGAACATTTGCGCCGCGTAGCATCTGGAAAAGTCCGTGAGATTTACGAGATCGATGATTCAAGCCTCCTTTTTGTGACCACAGACAGGATCTCAGGCAAGTGTCTAGACTTACCTGCTATTTGGAATTTTGCTCATTGAATGATAGCCTACGATGTAGTCTTGAAGAATGTAAGACTACATATCCATGCAACTTGCCGATGCAATCGCGATCAAAGCCATGGCTAATTCCGRATTGGGGTGGCAGGGGATCGATCAGAAGGGCGCCATTCTTACTCAACTTAGCGAGTTCTGGTTCAATCTTCTCCAATCCAGGATACCTGGTCTTCATACACATTTCATTTCCTTGGGCATACCTCCGACGCTGCAAAAACGCCTTCGACCCGATCTGGTCAAAAAGCTGGGGTCGCGTAGTATGGCTGTCAAGCGCGTGAAAGTATTTCCAATCGAGAGTATTGTACGGGGATATATCGCAGGATCAGCGTGGAGTTCATATCAGAATGACGGCACTGTGTGCGGGATTACACTCCCGGCTGGCCTAAAAGAGTCCGAGAAATTAGAGCGGCCTCTGTGGACGCCGAGCACTAAAGCTGATTTGGGCAGTAAGGACGAGAACATAAGTCCAAAAGAAGGTAAGCGGCTACTCAGCTGGGAATGACAGCTACCAAATCCCCCTTGGACGTTCGGCTGATGACCTTTTCTGGCAGCTGCCAGAATTGTAGGCGAAGAATATGCAGATCAGATCGAAGCACTGTCATTACAGATATACGAGGAGGCCAGTGCTTACGCTGTAGAACGTGGTATCATCATTGCGGACACTAAGCTCGAGTTTGGACTTGACGAATCAGCCACACCGGCCACAGTTGTTCTGATCGACGAGGTGCTCACGCCCGATAGTAGTCGTTTCTGGAACGCCGGCACTTACGAAATTGGCCGAGGTCAGGAGTCATACGACAAACAGTACCTGCGTGGTATGTTCGCTTTCAGCTGAACAGGGAAATGGCTTTCGCTAACGGTGCATATAGATTGGCTAGTACGCAATGGACTGAAGGGGAAACCAGGGGTAGCAATGCCCACGGACGTCGCAATGAACACTCTCGGTCGATACCGAGAGGCGTATCATTCCCTCGTGGGTATGGTCTGGGATATGGCTACATCAGAGCTCTGAAGACACTGGCCAATCAGAAAGCCGCCCTTTCTACGCCACTCGCCACCAGATCATGCAGGTTAAACGCGCTACGATCGTGGTCCATATGTGGTCCCAACGACCACTCTACCGGATAAACCTTAACTCTAACGCTTCATTGTGCTACCTCATTTGTCGTTGGCACGCTGCTGTCAGATCTGACAGCATCCCACGCATCGAGGCTCAACGATGTACTCTTTTGACTATATAAACAGCCCCAAGACCGAACATGTCTCCCAGCATCAGTGATCGTCTCCAGCATAGCAGCAGCAGCAAGAAGCAGAACAGCGGGAGCTACTTCGCGTTCTTGCATTTCGCAATTTGCATCTCGTGTCCCCACGCTACACGCCAACAAAGGACCCCCAAGCTTTGTCAATACCCCATCGAATCAATCATCAAAGCGTTCGCACCCGACGTGGGCGGGAGTATCGAAAATTCAATCACAAACCTACTCCGCTACTCCGCATTCTTCCTTCCTAGTTCACACGTGGGATATAATCCCTTGCTTTCCTCAATTGGTCACCAAGTACCTCGCCAAGCCTGCCCAATTGGTCGAAGCACTTTCGGCACCCGCGGCCGCAGCTCCGCACTTTCATACCCACGCAACCTGCTCTGAGATACCAATTGAAACATTTGGGTATATCGCTACACCTTTCCCATCAATCGCCTTGCTATCTACTACCAACCATGTGTCACATCGAAAACATCCACTTCTCGTGCGGCCACCTCGAAGACACCAAGTATACCATGTGCGACATAGCCATGATGGAGATGAATCACGCCACAAATACCACCCAGACCATRAAGAAYTATCCCTGCGCTGAGTGTTTTGGGAGAGGAGTGGCTGAAAAGGCTAAAGCGGTCAGGGACGCCAAGGGGAAGAAATGATGTGTCTTCCCGCAAGCGAAGCACGCCCTTCGTCTAAAGGAGGAAGATGAAGAGGAAAAGGAAGATGATCTCAGTGCGTCCTTCCACAGAGGAGTAGGAATGTATTGGTACCTGGAACGGCGGATGGAAATCATTACTTAGGTTTAAAAAGCATGTACCATACTGTTTTAATTACCCCACGCTTTGACATTAACAGAGAAGGCTCCGTCCAATATAAATAGCTTATATTATATGCAAGTCATTTTCCAAGGAAAAAATGCCAACCTGGAGCTGTGATGATTGATTACTGACATGCAAATACCGAGAGGCGTTACCTCCTTAGGCTGTACACGTGGTTCCAACGAACGGGAAAAAAGAAAACCTCGTCGATCACCCGCAACCGCGGAACGACAGCTGGATATTCGCGACAAATCACACATGCATACACCATTAAATGATCAGCGAACCACCTCCTCTTCACCACTAACCATTTTCCCCCTTACTAAAGTATTTCCTCATGATGAACTCCCATTAACACCATTCTCCTCCTCCTCCTCCTCCTTCTTAATATGCTCACTCATACTACTCCCCTCCTCCACGTTCGAAAACCCCACCTTACTAACCCCCTCACTCCCCCCCCGCCCCCTCTCCACACTCCCGTCCCTCGCATCCGGCACACTCCTCCCCTCCAAATGCCACTGCTGAATACTCCTAATTATATCCACACTCAACTGTCCATTCTTCTTCAGCGCATTCTCCCAATGCGCCGGAATGGTATCACTCAACGTCAAAAACCTCGCTATACTATTAACCATCATTTCGCGCATCTCATTATCTTCGTCGGTGTTGGAGTAGACGTATTGGACCCTGCGGAGTCCGGGGTATGTTTGCGCGTTGTGGTAGAAGGCGCGGACTGTTTCGACGATGTCGGAGGAGAGGGGGGCGATTTGGAGGGTGAGGGAGAGGAAGTAGAGGTCGAGGAGGGGGCCGATGTCTTTTTCTTGTTCGGGGTAGCGGAGGGCTTTGGAGTAGAGCCAGCCGACGAAGAGTTCGAAGGGGAGGTCGTCGGTTTCGGGGAGGCCGTAGGTTTTGGAGGAGACGGAGTCCGGGTGGTTGGATTTGTTGTAGAAGCGGGCGCGGAAGAAGGGGGAGTGGTGGCAGAGGAGCTTTTCGTGGAGGGTCCAGCGGGTGTTTTCGGTGCCGATGTAGATGTCGACGAGGGAGGTGGTTAGGAGTCTGGTGGGGTTGTTAGTGAATGGTACAATGATACTTAGTGAGGGGCAAGGGATTGTTACTCGTTCAGGGGCTTTTCCGGCTGCTGTGAGCTGACTGACGACATGGTCGGTGATGTGGCGGATGTTTCGCCGCGCTGTTGGGGAGAGGATGTAGAAGGTGGTTGTTATTGGGTGGGCGGATTAGGGTAGCTGAGAATAAGGTAGATCAGATGGATGCGCAGCGGGAAGTATGTAAGCTGAAGAAGCGAAGGTGGGTCGCTGAGTTATGAGCTGATGGTTGGAGCTCACTTCCTTGGAAGTCCCTAGAAGGGTGGCTCGGTGGCTGGTAGGGGACCCTGAATGACGCGAATAGGGAGGCTAGTGCGCGGATTGACCTCCGGGGACCTTCTAATTTGACAGCTTGGCATCGCAATTCTGAACATGGGAATTGACTACCAGCCAGGTACTGAAATGCTTGGTCGGTATTACTTATGTCGGTGGCCTCCAATAGCAGTGGCTCTCGAAGGTACGATGCATGATTGGCTCTTCATAGGAACTGCGGCGATCTATCTACACTTCGGTCCTTTGCATATGTAAGCGACACTTTATGCTCCATTCACGACCTGTCGTTGTCGTCAAACTTCGCCTGCCAGAATCCTCGATAATGCTTCTGCAAGCCCGCCTCAGCCAAGTCTTTGACTTCTTTAGGTGTCATGCTGAACTTCGTGGTCCTCAAATAGTCACTCATGCGTTCTTCCTTCCCACTTGTCGTTATTGCAACAATGCCTTGATCAATGCACCACCTCAGGGCTATCTCTCCTTCACTGACATAGTACTTATGCGCCAATGATTCCAGAATCTCGTCGCAAGGTCCTGGCTTTGCTTTCGTCACAGCAGTCAGGGGCCCATAGGCTGCCACTGCGATGTTCTGGGATTTGTGGTAGTCGATAAGGTCACCATGCTGGAGATAGGGGTGGAATTCGATCTGATTGATGGACGGAGGGACTTTTGCCGTTGCTAATGTGGCTTTCAGGTGTTTCTCGAGGTAGTTGGACACGCCAATCGAGCGAGCTTTTCCAGAAGCTTTCACCTCTTCCATCGCCGCCCACGCCTTCTGTAAATCCTCGTCCGTCTTTGCGAAATAGGGAGCGTGGATGAGGTAGAGGTCGACATATTCAAGCTGAAGTTTCTTCAAACTTGCATCGATTGCCTTTGGTATATCTGCTATATTGGTCAAGACCTTAGATGTGACGAAGAGCTTCGAACGATCAGTTTTGCTCTCTTTGATGGCAACACCCATTTCACGCTCGGTGTTGTAGACTTCAGCATTGTCAAGATGAGTATAACCTAGTTTGATTGCTGTCTTTACGGCCTCAACTGTTTTGCGATCAATGGATCCTTCGGAGGTCTTATACCATGCTGTTCCCGCTGAAAAATAGCGTTAGCGTTATTAGACCAATTGGTCAGGAGGCGTACTGCCATAGCCAAGCTGTGTCATGTATCAGCTCGTGCTTATAATTTTGGCTTGAATTACGTGCCATCGGAATCGAGGTGCCATCATTGAGCTTCAATTGGGGAATTGGGCTATGTATGTTCGCCATCTTTCGTCTGGAGGTGCTAATTGCTCGTGGGAAGAGTGTATACGGGGTTGGGGGGTCCAATGGATTGGTACGAACTCTGAAGCTGGTTGATAAATGTAATTGATGTCTCGATGCCTTTTGTATATACGAGTATACAATGGCTGGTAGACTTTTCATCATAGGTCTCCTCTCTGAGTATGACGTGCCTCGGCAGGATATGTAGCCCATCAGCGCGGGATATTTCCGCACGAAGATAAACATCAACGCGAAGTTTCGATCACCCAGCACTGCCAGCGTTTTAGAGGGCTAATTTGTATTCCTTGCTGTGTGATTAGCCAATCCACTAACATTCGTGCTTTCAATTGTACGCTTTTCAAAATAAAGAGATGGTAGGCTGTCCTGACGATTAAAGGCTGCGATTCATGCTAAACCTACCATAAGCCTTCCTTTGGGGATGCTGCCCCAAGTACAATGCGGCAGATTGTTCTGGAGCCACTCCCAAGACCACTCCCAAAGTATGCTTATATTCCGATGGTTTACTTATCTTGAAATTTAATTTGCTGCCAGTGATATAGTCCTAACTCATCTTAACCGAAACGAAGTCTCTACGATCGTTGCCGCCAACTTAGAGCAGCATGAAGAAGACATCAAGTATGTACATAGCGGTGCCTACTCAAGTCTTTATCCTTACAGCAATATTGCAGAGACAGAATACGCGAGATCGCCTTGTGTGAGATGGAATATGCCGACAAAGAGACAGTAGAAAATCCTCTTCTCCAAAGGCCGCGCCAAGAACCTCGACCAGAGGCCTTCCAAATGGCACTGCGGTCCAATTGGAAACGTCAGGTCAGGTCAAAACCGGTGGTCAGGAGAAAGCAGCGGTCTCGTCCAGTCTTCCACATCCGTACAACAATTGATCAGATCGGAGTTACCAAGAAGGCAGTGGAAAGGCTCGATGATTACAGCCGTCTGATGAAAGTGACTCTAGATTCTCTCCATCAAGTTAGAGAAAGACCGGATCCTAGACCTTTAGCGAGTCCTGTTGATGTTCCACCACCTCCGCAGCCAGTCCCAGAACGGCATTACGACGCAAGTAGAGACCCGAGACGAAGAGATTCCAAGCATTAGGCGCGAGTGTATCGAGGGCGGAGACGATATGTGATATCGGAAACGATCTGCGATATCAGAAACGACCTGTGACATCGGAGACAACCTGTAACATTGGAGACGAGACTTTACCTCTGTTGTGTAAATCATGTTCCAAAGCCATCCTGACTATCTCACATGCTGTACATTACAAGCGCACACTGTTGGGTTGAAAGCTTTTTCCCACCTCTTGCCATCCATTTACCCGCATCTGCGAGATACACCACCCTACGCGATTACATTGTCGACCTAGAAAGCACGGGATATATGGATCTGGAGCTGCTATCGTATCGCATGTACTATGCGTGCCGTTACGCCTCTTTCGCCCYTTAATAAGATCTATTTGCAAGGCTTCCTCAGCGCTCCTGATTGCTGACCGATGGGCTTTTCACAAGATTCTTGGCAGCCACTCCCTTGAACTCACAGCTACACAACTCGAAGAAGTGAGATTAGGAGCCCGCATGCACCAACAATCGGCCTTGACCTGCGCCTAGTAAATTCAGAGCCGAGAGAAGACTGTGGTCATACCTGCAGTGCCGCACTCGGGGGACTCATGTCTGTCTACTGAACAAATGACACATGTTACACAGCATTCATGGCATCCGGCACTTGTACCGCGTCACTACTTCAGCAAGTGCAGACGTCCATAATCTTTAAAGGTGTAACTGGATTTCAGTCGTGCACTGTCGTTGCTGCACCCTACGTGGAATTGTGAGTAGATAGGGTCCAGATGCTCCAGGTGGACCATACTTGGCGATTGGAGTAAGTACATGAGCGCTATCGAAGAGGCTGGGCATCGGATCATCCGCAAATGCTTGCTACACCGGTATGAACCAGCACCGCTGGGTCGCTGTTTGGTCAAATCAGGCCAAGAGTCCGCCGGATATGGAATTTGAGTAATTATACATATCACCAAGACCTATAATGTCGTGTTATTACTATGAATGAATATCACSACCAAGGCGTATGAACTTGGAGTGACAAGACAGATTGCTTCTACGTAGCAGTTGTATTTGTGGACGATTTGCGTTGGTAGATAAGAGAGATTGATATAAAATTTGAAAAATTTGCCTTAGCACAGAGAACATTCTTTGTGTAGCTAGACTTTCCTCCAAGATGTATAGAAGGCGAGTGAGTATCTTACTGTAGTAGACACCGCAGATTAAAATGTCGACGGCCTCACCAAATGCACGATGACGAATGGCGGGGAAATTTCATATCGGCCGTTGAGCCCCCTTGTGCCCCCTGGTCCCCCCACCAGACCAAAAGGCTACCCACCTAAGGTGTATTTAGACCCTGATGTGCCGCTAAGGTGAGACCGGTCTCTTCCCCATGTTTTATAAGTAATTGAGGATCCTATGCAAGATCTGATGAATTGTCTTCTAATTATATGCTCAGGAAAGTCCAGAGAAGCTTTCAGAAGATGACATCTGTGTTGAACCAAGAATCAAGCAATTCAGTGCTAGGGCAAACGGGAGGAAACGAAATACCTGCAGACGGCACTGGTGAGCTCTCGACATATCTAAGAAGTACATGATCTTACTCACGATGATCAGGTGTTATCAAGCTTGATCCATGGCTGGGACCCTTCAAAGATGCGCTTAGGAGCAGATACAGTCACGCCCAAAAATGGATCAAGACAATCAATGATACAGAAGGTGGCCTGGACAAGTTCAGCCGGGGGACAGAAAAGTTTGGCTTCGTGGTGCACGAGAATGGAGACGTTACATACCGGGAATGGGCGCCCAACGCTCTACGGGCGTACCTTATAGGCGAATTTAGTAGGGTTTAGTACCAGTTGCTTTGCCTCGGTTCTCAGCTGACTGAAGATGTCTGCAGATGGCTGGAACAGAGATGCTACGCCAATGACAAGAGGGGACTTTGGAGTGTGGGAGGTAACGCTACCTGCGAAAGACGGACAGCTTGGGATACCACACAATTCCAAAGTCAAGGTCCGCAATACGGCTTCGACGTCCTTGAATGCGGCCATTGACAAAGAGGCAGATATCCATGGTCATTCCCACATCTCACGCGCGTATTGAACGGGTGCCTGCATGGATCACACGAGTTACCCAAGATCTAAACTTCTCTCCCGTGTTCGATGGTGTGTTCTGGCATCCTCCACAGCACGAGAGATACCATTTCAAATATCCTCGACCGCCCAAACCACAAAGCGCCCGCATATATGAAGCCCACGTAGGCATCTCATCTCCCGAAACACGCATCACTACATACAAAGAATTTACACACAATGTCCTACCGCACATTAAAAATCTCGGTTATAATGTTATCCAATTAATGGCTATTATGGAGCACGCGTACTATGCAAGCTTCGGTTATCAGGTCAACAGCTTCTTCGCAGCTAGCAGTCGGTTCGGCACACCAGAGGAGCTGAAAGAGCTGATTGATACAGCTCATGGCATGGGCATCACAGTCCTTTTGGATATGGTGCAGAGCCATGCATCGAAAAACAAAGAGGATGGACTAAACGATTTCGATGGAACAGATCACTTGTACTTTCACGAGGGTGCGAAGGGTAGACATGAACTATGGGACAGTCGGCTCTTCAACTACGGACATCATGAGGTCTTGCGGTTTCTCTTGTCCAATCTGCGATTCTGGATGGATGAGTATCAGTTTGATGGCTTTCGGTTTGACGGCGTTACAAGCATGCTTTATACCCATCATGGAATTGGAACGTAAGTCAAGGACCAATTTTTATAGTCTAGCTTTGCTAACATGCTAAGTGGATTTTCGGGCGGCTATCACGAGTATTTTGGACCTAATGTCGACGAAGATGGCGTGGTTTACCTCATGCTGGCTAATGAGATGCTGCATAGCTTATATCCCAACTGCATCACTATTGCGGAGGATGTATCAGGCATGCCTGCCCTATGCCTTAAACTATCACTGGGCGGTATCGGTTTCGATTATCGACTTGCTATGGCCATTCCAGATCTGTATATCAAGTGGCTCAAGGAAAAGGAAGACGCTGAATGGGATATGGGTGCTTTATGCTTTACCCTGACCAACCGGAGACATGGCGAGAAGACAATTGCGTATGCTGAGAGCCATGATCAAGCGTAAGATGATGTTCACCAATTTCACGTGTTGAGCTGATGCGAAGCCTATTTAGGCTAGTCGGAGATAAATCACTGATGATGTGGCTCTGCGACAAAGAGTTATATACAAACATGTCGAAACTGTCGRAAATGACGCCCGTCATTGAGAGAGGGCTAAGCTTGCATAAGATGATCAGACTGATTACCCATGGCCTCGGTGGAGAAGGATACCTCAACTTCGAGGGCAATGAATTTGGCCATCCAGAGTGGCTCGATTTCCCAAGGGAAGGCAACAATAACAGCTACTGGTATGCTCGACGGCAGTTCAACCTTATGAATGACGAGCTGTTACGCTACAAATTTCTCAACGACTTTGACGGCAAGATGCAATGGACGGAAGAGAAATACGGCTGGCTACACTCTGAGCAAGCGTATGTCAGCTTAAAGAATGAGACTGACAAAGTCATTGTGTTCGAGCGGGCGGGACTGTTGTGGATATTTAACTTTCATCCCACACAGAGCTATACCGATTATCGAGTAGGGATACAGCAAGCCGGGACTTATCAGATTGTGATAGATACAGATGAGCCGGAGTTTGGTGGATTTGGACGCAATGCGAAAGGGACGAGGTTTTTCACGACACCTTTCGAATGGAACGGACGAAAGAATTTCATACAAGTGTATTTGCCAACAAGGACAGCTATCGTAAGTCACCCAATCCTGTAATCTGAGACACCTTGTGTAATCATTTGTCTTGAAAGGAACGTAAGCTTACAAATGTTCTCCTAGGTCCTTGCTCTGGAGTCGACGTTGTAGGTGGAGGCAAGGAAAGGAAAGGATCAGCATGTGGCAAGGGATTATGTTCATGCCTAGTATAAATTCAGTATCCTATGTATGACCACTGTGAGCTGGATAATATGACTCCGTATCAAAGGTGTCATGGGATCAGGATGAGTTATTTCTGCTCTGGTGTGCGCTGGCTTTCGGCCTTCACCGCCCGCAGATTCTACGAACACCCGCTTACAATTTAGTGCCCCACCGCTCATGGTCTTGGCGAGCGGCGTCTCGGCGAAGAGAAATATGACGCTTCACCCAAGCTCTTAATCCCACCGAAAGTTTTTCTCTCACCATTAACCTACAAATACCCTCCTCRAACCCTCTTATCGCTTTATTCGGCTCACAATCACCATAAATTAACATGTCTGAGACACTCGTTGGTATCAATGGCTTCGGCCGTATTGGCAGAATCGTCTTCCGCAATGCGTATGTACCCCGCGATTGCTTTTTCCCGAAGCTCAAGCTGGTAGAGCTACAGCTGACTTCTTCAACACCAGTGTCGAGCACGGTGCCGTGAAGGTCGTCGCAGTCAACGACCCTTTCATCGAGCCCCACTACGCAGTAAGCTTCTTCCAAGCTATTCTACTGTCATGGACCCGTCGGACTCCGGAATAATGGCTGACGTTACCGCCCTGCGTATTAGGCATATATGCTCAAGTACGACTCTCAGCATGGTCAATTCAAAGGTACCATCGAGGTTGAGGGCTCGGACCTTATCGTAAATGGCCAAAAAGTCAAGTTCTACACCGAGAAGGACCCTGGTGCCATCCCATGGAAGGACACTGGCGCATACTACATTGTAGAATCAACGGGTGTTTTCACCACCACAGAGAAGGCCAAGGCTCACTTGAAGGGTGGTGCCAAGAAGGTCGTCATCTCAGCGCMATCAGCAGACGCTCCCATGTTTGTCATGGGCGTTAACGAGAAGACCTACAAATCCGACATCGAGGTTATTTCTAACGCATCATGCACAACGAACTGTCTTGCTCCTCTCGCCAAGGTCATGCACGATAACTTCACCGTCATCGAGGGCCTTATGACCACCATCCACTCTTATACCGCTACTCAGAAGACTGTCGATGGTCCATCTGCTAAGGATTGGAGAGGCGGCCGCACTGCTGCTCAGAACATTATCCCCAGCAGCACCGGTGCCGCAAAGGCCGTCGGTAAAGTTATTCCAGACTTGAATGGCAAGCTCACTGGCATGTCTATGCGTGTACCCACCTCGAATGTATCCGTCGTTGACCTTACCTGCCGTATCGAGAAGTCCGTCACCTACGACGAGATTAAGGAGGCAATGAAGAAGGCCTCCTCTGGCGAATTGAAGGGTATGTTTTACTTACGCGTTTCGTGAATCTCTGCTGACGGTCTTCAGGCATCATGGCTTACTCTGAAGATGATCTCGTATCTACTGACTTAAACGGAGATAATCACTCTTGCATTTTCGACGCTAAGGCTGGTATCGCCCTTAACAAGAACTTCGTTAAGCTTGTTGCGTGGTACGACAATGAGTGGGGTTACTCCCGCCGTGTCTTGGATCTTTTGGGTATGGGATAGCTTCCAAATCATATTCAAGGGACAATGCTAATAGCCAATTAGCCTATATCTCAAAGGTCGATCACAGCCACAAGTAGAAATCAGCACAGATCATCGAAAATCGCAGTCGATATGAAATAAGCAGCAGTCTTCAACATAGATGAGGCGGAGTGGAAGGAATTGTTGGCAGTCTCTAATCGGCCTGGCGTTCTGATCTCGTTTTCTCGCTGCGACGGCTACGTAGATAGCAAAGAATAAAAATATAGTTCTACGCGAGATTATGGCCTGGATCCCTCTGAAGAGAAACCCTAGTAGCTGCCCACTTCTGTTCGTGTCAATGCTACTCTTAAAACAGTGCATAGTATGGATAAAAGGCTCCGAGAAAGAGAAAGGATCCAAGTTCGAAGTTCTTGATCCTCCCCGTGGTATCGAACCGCCGTGATACGAATACGACAGGGCTAGCTCTCAAACTTCTTGCCGCATTGGCTCTAGCGCCATGTTTCTGCATTAACAACTCAGCATGCTATGGTTGCGCTCCTGAATACCTGTTCAAACCCTTCCTAGACCTTTTTCGTGCTACTTGGATACGGTTGACTGTTGCCTACATGAACCAAGCTGTGAGTATGGTTGCCTGTCTTTGTGGGATCACGATTGCGCTTGATTTCATTAAAGAAAAAGTAGACGGTGGTCAATCATTAGCCACTACTAGGATACAGATATCGTTGCCATTGAATCCCGCACTTGATGTCTTGTAAAATTGGTATACTGCTGAATTTCTGCTCTCATATTCCATATGCTGGCAGAGGTGTCCTTGCGCTGACCCTCATGATCGGTTCACCAGGACAATATAGTTATCTAAACCGGAAAACCCTTATATTGGAGTTCCTAGATTTGTCCCCGTATCCAGACTATGCTACGGCCAGCGTACGGCTGCCTACAGACTAATTTCAGATATGGATCCCAGCGATGATGATTCACAAATGCCAGACGCACCAGAGACCCTGCCGAGAGGATTCCCACGTGGTAATGAAAGACGAGGGAGGCCACCAAATGGCTCGATGCTATTCACAGGTCTCCCCGGTTCCGGGATTCCGAATAGACTGCAAGATCCGCAACGATATGCGACGCCGACAAATAGCGATTCAGAAATGTCGACCCGACCACGCCGACACCCAAGGGAGCCGTCTAGAGAGTCTTCTTTAGCAAATAACGTTGCAAACCATCTTAGCATAGATCATAGCAACGGACTCGACGAAAAGCCGAGTGATTCGATGATGATGGACGACTCAGAAGCTGAGCACGAGCCTCCAAAGCCTTACACATCGTCATTGCCCACAGGACTTTGCTATGATGTTCGTATGCGATATCATTGTGAGCTCGATCCCCCAAAGCAACGACTCGACTACCATCCTGAAGATCCTCGAAGAATCTTCAAAATCTACCAGGAACTATGTCTGGCAGGACTTGTCAAGGACGACCTTCTCAATAACGGGACATTAATACCAAACCCCCTCAAAAGAATCCCTGTTCGCAACGTTACCGAATCTGAAGTATGCTTGGTTCATGACAAAAAGCATTACGATTTTATGAAGAGCACAAGTGGTGGGCTGATGCCAATATCCGAAGTAATTAGCAAGTAAAAAGTGGCTGACGTCGAAGCAGAAATGACCCCTGATATGCTTGTCTATTTGGAGAAGAATTACGACTCTATATACCTGAACACAGTGACATTTTCCTGCGCCCTGTTATCAGCAGGAGGCGCGATAGAAACCTGCAGAGCCGTCGCGGCAAGAACAGTCAAAAATGCTATTGCAGTCATACGGCCCCCGGGACATCATGCTGAATGCAGCAGGCCCATGGGATTTTGCATATTTGACAATGTCAGCATTGCAGCGAAAGTCTGCCAACTGGACTTTCCAGAGACCTGCCGGAGAATTCTGATCCTCGATTGGTATATATGCCCACCAAATGATTAGCCACCTTGCTGACTTGCTACGTCCTTAAGGGATGTTCATCATGGTAAATCTACCGAGCATGTCCATGCTCCTAATACAAGACTAACAATAATAGGCAACGGCATTCAACAGGCTTTCTGGACAAATCCAAACGTTTTATATATCTCTTTGCACGTACACGAAGACGGAAATTTCTACCCTGCAGGTACCTATGGCGACCATACTCATTGCGGTGCTGGAGCCGGGCTCGGGAAGTACGTAAAACTAATGAAGCGCATATTGACCGCGAGCTGATGGTCTTAGGAATATCAACATACCTTGGCCTACGAAAGGCATGGGGGATGCCGATTACCTGCTGGCATTCCAGCACATAGTAATGCCAGTAGCATATCAATTTGATCCAGACCTTGTCATAAGTAGATACTCAATATCTCGATGTTCAGCCAGTTTGCTGACGTGTTGTAGTTGCCGCTGGATTTGACGCTGCTGATGGAGACCAACTCGGTGGCTGTTTCGTTACACCTGCATGCTATGCCCACATGACGCATATGCTTATGGGTCTAGCACAAGGGAAACTCGTTGTTTGTCTTGAGGTTCGTAATTGCGATMGTTTCTACGCTCACTCTCTACTTCCATTGACTTCTTTCAAGGGTGGCTACAATCTTACTTCGATTTCGAAATCAGCCCTGGCAGTTACACGGACCCTCATTGGTGAGGAACCAGACCGTTTGCCACCTGCTCAACCTACCGATACGGGAGTCGAGACTGTACAAATTGTTGCTAGGTATCAATCAGTGCACTGGCCTTGTCTTTCTCCTAAAGACGTGCATGAAGGTATCTGCTGTCCCAATTGCCTGCAAAATTTGTCCATTGACGATAATAGTAGAGAGATTTGACAAAGCTGGTGCTGACCCGATGCATGGTATCTTATCATCCTCGTACTCATGCTGAAATATACTAATCAACTGCAGAGGTGATACGTATCTACCAAACCAGTCAACTGAGGGAGTGTTACAACATGACCAGCGTTATGATATACAGAGACCGGCTAGCCAGATCTTTTGAGAATCAGGTTATGGCAACGTATGTTTCACCCGACTGATTCCACAAGCATCTAAAGTGACATGAGTACAGACCAAATTTCGAGGAAGACATTCCACTGATTGTGATCTTCCACGATCCGTGAGCCTATCCTGTTAAGCTTTGTCAGCCCCCATTGATTAATAAATTCCAGACCAGAGATTATGGGAACGCCAAACCCGGTATCAAGGCGATTGGAATTGCACAATACTTGGCTTGTACGTGATCAATCCATATCATGGACATTCTTCGCTGACTTGCGGAAAGGCTGATGGCTTAAAGCACTATATTGACTGGGCTACTAAACAAGGGTATGGAGTCATCGATGTCAATGTTCCAAAATACCTGCCTGACGTCGACGTAAGCATTGGCCAGATGCTCAGCGACCATTCCGTACTGACATAGTTGACAGAATGCCAACGGCTATTCTGAAGAAGATAAACCAACACGGATGGCTGCCACAAATGAGCTTGCTGTTTACTTGTGGGAAAATTACATCGAGTACCAACACATCTACGCATAAACACGGCTTCCTAAGCTAATGTCTCTTTAGTTGTAATGATTCGCCAGACATCTTCTTCGTCGGTGTTGGTGCAGCATACCAGGCTATCATTAGCCTCTTGGGCACCCGTGGTAAGAATCTATCATCTGCAATCCAAGAGGCAAACATTCGGCTGATTGCACTCATCAGAGCAAGAGTTTATGAACCGGGTCAGAGGTCTACTCAACTTCATTGTTGAGACTGACCTTGCCGCTGTCTCCGACTCGGGCCAGGTATATTGGCTCTCCAAATGGTATAAGACGGTCAGTATCTCCACATCGAAACCTTAGCCACTAAGCCCGAGCTGAAGAAAATTATACAGCATTCCTTGAATTTTGTTTCCAACAAGCATATCGTTTGGGACATTGATCGCAAAAAGCCATCAAAGCGCTTTGGGAATTTGGTCCGCTCGCCCGAGAGTAGGCTGAATGATATTTTAATCAAACATCAAGAAGACGCGCAGGATTTTATATTGGCACGAGTGGGTACGAGGGAGCCAGCACCAGAGGTGAAAGAGGAATAGCACGATAGCGTTAGACGATGAAACCCTCTGACGTCGTTAGCTCGAATTGGGAATCTATCTGCAATGGTGAATGGCGTGATGTAATTGTCGCCTTCACGTGGCATGTGTTCACTATGACTACATCGGTTGGCATCTTTCCTCGTGCACTTTGGGGGTGGTGGCCTTCCATGCTGGTTGGTCCATTCGAACGATAGACTGCCGCGCAGTAATAACAACAGCGTTTTKTAGATGGGTGGAAAGATTCAGCTGACATGGTTAAGATGCACGTATTCAATGAATATATAAGTTAAATCATCAACTAGATCGCAGGGAAAGCGGTGTCGTTGGCCCAAGCATTATAACGTATCGATTAGTCAGCCAAGGCTTGGCGCCAGTGTGATAATTTCTGTGGGCTTTCCTGAAACCTCTCCTTTCCTCTCCAGAGCAGTCATGAGGTACAACATCACCACCAGTCTCCAGCGACTGGCAAAGCCTTCATCAATAATGACAGTGAGAACATCGAAGGATGTATCTCAATACAATCATAGCCCCAACGACGGGGTCTTCGCAGGTTGACCTCCCCTGAGTTTCTTTTCGGTGGTGGAGTAGCGTAAGGAAGCTGCACGACACCACGTCGAGTAATTAGTATACATTGGAAAGACTGTATAGGTATATCCTATTGCCAGCTGTGAGTTGCCAGCTGCTAAACGATATAGGGGAAGAAGAGAAGACTGCATCAGCAACCAGAAAACAAGATAATCAAGGAACGAACAAAAAATTTCCATATTACCAAAATCCAACCAAAGACGACAAAAATGCAGATAACCGATCTAGCCAACGAACTACTCCTCCATATCTTTCAGTCCAGCAACGACATTTCCTCCCTCCTCGCTCTCTCTTCGACATGCAAGCACTTCCACTCCATCTTCACCTCCCATCGTCTCCCAACCCTTTACCAAGCTGCTGAAGCCCAATACGGTCCCCTCTCTGATGCTATGCGCGTCGTAACCCACAATGAAAGCCAACTGGCCCATATCCCACGCCCAGCACCTCCACAATCCCTTGCCCTCCTGAAACGCCTCATCCAAGTCGGTCGTGTAGCCAATCAGTGGGTTGCGGTATATCCGAGTCAAAAATGGCGCGGCGAGGATAGCGCCTCAAGACGCCTACTGAACGGGGTGGAATGTTACAAGCTTCGACGAGCATGCTACCGGATGTGGCTATATACGCTCGCGTTCCATACCTCACGTCACGGTTGCACAACGCGTCTCCATCCCCAAGTCGTCCGTACTCGAGCCATGCTTATCCGCCCATGGCCCTCCGATCAGCTAGCGGAAATGCTAGATCTGCATGCCATCTTCCGCCAAGTTCTGCACTCGCAAATCTGTCCGTCCAATGGCACTGTGCTTCGCCGGCACCGGCAACGATATCCTGATGATCACCTACCTCTTGTCATCACGACTGGCTTTGCGAAGGCGAGAGATGAATTCGCGGGGTTCCAGCAGGGGTACTTCCATAGTACACCGCATGTATCAAGGCTTTTCGGGGCCAAAAATTATGGGCATCGCCACGGTGCTGTGGAGGGATGGGGCGATGAAATTACTCAGTACTACGTCGTGGAAGATATGCTGAAATTGGACCCTGGACGACTGATGCATTTGTTTGAATGCGTGGTTGGCCATGTGAGCCCAACAAATGGGGTCTTTGTTCATCACGATAATTTGAGTGGCTCAAAAGGGATGGTAGAGCAATTTGTTGCTGGGCTGGGTGACTGGTTCGAGAATAATGGGGAGACGTTTGTGGAGACGGTGGGTGCTGTGGTTAGAGATCGGGGTGATAGTATGACTGCTTTACAGGAACTCGTGGARGATGGACGTGATGGGATTGCTAGATGGGATGATGGAGGTACTGTTTAATTCTATGTTCTTACATTGTTCTATATATTTCGAAGGAATTGATGGAAGGGCACGGTGAGTTTGGTACGGGTATACATTCTTTCCTGCAATAATAAGTCATTCTCTGCGATCTGTGCGTCCGCTGCATCTTCTACAACGTCATCTACAACGTCATCTATTGTCTCGCTGCCTGCAGCAGAGGCGTTAACCCTATTGTCATAGGAAGGATCGAAAAATCCAATGTCCCCGAGATGAAATCGGGGTGTGTGGGAGCCATCATTAGGGTTGGCCTCCCCGGGGGGTCCGGGTGGCCCTGGTGGGCCCGGTAGGAGCTGATTTTCTCGCAAAAAGCGAGCGATGGCATTGGAAATGATTTGTTACAAATCGATGTTGTTATTTGGCGTCGGTTGTCTGCTGGAATGAGGCTCAGCCATACTGCGGGTGACCTCCTCGGTAGCCTGGGATTGGGGCGGCCGCTGAACCACCCACAACGACACACGAAGAAACTTGGCTCGCGAGACGCTTACGTTCAGGCGACCTCTGTTAGCAACGAAACCGTATCTTCCAGTGCATTTGTTTGCTAGCACCATGTCTAGGATAACCATCTTTGCCTCACTTCCTTGCATGGAGTCGCTGCCTCACTTGCTTGCATTGAGTCCACGGTGTGGACTTTAGTATCGCGGACACCTTTGTCTCGTAATGACTTATTGGTTTCCAGGGCGCCAGAGCGCTTGAGGATCATGTTTGCTTGTTCCTTATATGCACCTCCAGCAATGCAGCCACCACCCCCTTTGAAGGTCTTTCGCTCTTAACAGTCTCTTAGATGTTGACATTCTCTCCCATACCACAAATTCCCCTTGGGCCAATAGTATTTTTGTAATCCGCTTCTCAATGCACAAAATCCCTGTTTGGAAAATTCATCTATCTGCGCACATATCTGTTTATCAAACTTCGAGGTTCTGGATGAAGGAAAGCTTTCAGCCGTATGGTTGGAATCTGCACGTAAGCTGGATATGCCCAGCAACTTTTCTTAGCTCTTGCTTCTACTTTTTCTTCCCTTCCGTCGCGCTTGTTTGCGAGAAACATATCGAGAATGACCATCTTTRCCTTGCTTCCTTGCATTGGATCGATGGTGTGAAGTTTATGTCACGGATACCTTTGTCTCGTAATGACGAGCTCATTGTTGCCAGAGCGCCAGAGTGCTTGAGGATCATATTTGCTTGTTACTTGTATAGCATGATGATGCCTTTGTCTTTACCTTCTCTGTTTGCATGCATTTGTCTGTTGGCCGAAGGACTCTTAGTTTATAGTTTCTGATCTTCGCTTTTGTCCACTCATCGTACACAATAGCTGCGACCGTTAATGAGCATCGTCTCGACAATGTAGAGATCGACAACCAGATTTATCGGGTTCTTGAGACTCATTGTATGACTTCTTAGGAAGACTTCCTATGTATACAAACTAAAAGAATGCCGTACTTTGAACATAGCATTCTCCTAACTTTGAGGACTTGTCAATCTCGATGTAACCTTCCATATAGTAAAACACTTCGAAAAAATTCTCGTTGCTAAAGAATGACATAAACTGCTTAAAGAGACAATAAGCTTCTTCTTGGAGGCTTCTGGATCATTTCCTTTAATCTCACTCTCGATATTGTGACTTTTCGAGACCCGGAAATCCTACCAGTCCATGGTTTTGGTTACTTAATTCGGCGCACTGTTCCGTTCAAGCAATCTAGAGTGAGCTCCTCGTGGTCAGGCGAAGAGAGAAGGGCTTCTGTAAGGTCAGGGAACAAGGAGCCCCATCTCTRAGCCTCAATTCGCTTTATGCTTCGTACATGTTCCTAGATACTATCAGTCTCACTTCAAGTCATGGGGAATACCTTAGAAACTTACAATTACCCTTGTGATGACCCTATGCTTGTAGCCCTTTACATCATTGTACAGCTTCTTTCTCCCTTCACGCTACTCATATCTGTCACGGTTGACATCCTTACCATAGACCTCTTCGATAACTTCGTCGTAGAGGGCATGAGATACCGCTTAAGGCGCTTAAGTTTGGTTAAGGAAGGTGGCATTATCTTTGATATTATTAATTTTCGTCAGCGGTTCTTTTCGTACGCCAGTACGAACAAAGAAATAGATGCGGGCTTTCCGTCGGTAGCCAATCCGAAATACCTCTAGATGAACGAATTGGCGGCTTGTGGTTGTGGTCTGTTGACTAAGAGCGTTGAATTTGCGTGAGCAAGTGTTCTCCCTTAAGCTCATGCATAGCGCGTTCCATGACTTTTTCCACAGTGATGCGTATGGGGATCGACCATTTCTTAGTCTCTGGGACGTATAACCAATTCAGGGATTTCTTAAGGATCGAAAATTTTGGGCTATCCTTCTTTAAAGTGCTTTCTTTCCTGCCATGAGCTAATGTCCGCTTGTCGTCCAACACCAGAGTTGGGTACCACRACGTAGTCAGCGATGACATTGGGGATCTAAATGCCCAGAATTCCTCGTTGGACCGTTCGTCTGCGCACGAATACCTGCTCTATGAACCTCTGCTTCTGGTGAAAGAAAGCTTGAAGCCGAATGCTTAGAAGACTGCATGCATACAAGTGTTGCAATGCTGTTGCTATGGTGGTGTCATTAGCTTCGCTCCTCATTCATATGCTTATTTGTGKTAAGCTAGCATAGGGGAAATCCGAGCAAGTGACAAAGGGAACACGGCTCTACTAAGCCCCGTACATATCATCATAATCATCATCCTCCTCCTCCGTCTTCTCCTCTTCTCGGCGCTGTAGTGGTTTAGGTTGGCTTCGGATTTCAAATATGTCAGTATGGTGTTGAAGTCTTCGCCCTGGCGTCACACGATCTTGTGTTAGCTTCTAGAAGCTTTCCCAGTTTTTGCCGAGAGTCTAATCAGATATGACCAGCAACTTTTCCAAGCTGTTGCTTCTTGTTTCCCTCTTCCCTCTTTCCTGGTGAATCTCTCAAATCAGTAGTTGACATTCCAAACCTCATGCTTCTCGACGACTGAAAGCCTTTTGCCGAATGCTCAGAAACCTGCATGCAAGCTGGAAATGCCCAGCAACTTTTCTTAGCTCTTGCTTCTTCTTTTACTTGTTCTCTTCTCCACAGCGCATGAACCTCCTCATKCCATTGATTGACAGACTCGATACTGATAAAGTCAATCATTATGGGTTTCGTTTTTGAAGGCTTCGGGCATTTCCGGGAGGGTTTGGGTTCAATCTTCGTACACTCAGCCGCCTTGCCTTCCGCTCCAGAATATATGCCTAGGTATGGAGAGTGTCAGAATGGAGGGAATTCGCTAGAAAGCATAACCAAATGCTTTTTGAGGAACGAATGAAGGAAGTTATTCAAACCAGTTCGAAGATGGCGGAGCCTCTGATGTCAAAATCTCAAACAATCCAATACAGCAGTTAAGGCTAGCAGCACAGAGTATTTTAGAAAGAATTGATTGAGACGGTAGAACGGTTCGAAAGCTAGGATTGATATAGTTCGTAATGTTGAATATTGGGCTAAGGCCTTAGATCTAGCCAGTAGGAGGGAAAGCTCATCAACATACAAAAGCCCGTCGAGGGCCGAGCTCTCAATGCGTCTGCAATACCAACGGCAGCCAAAGGGTTCCAGGTCTCAACTGAGTGCTGACTCCATCTTATACTCCTCAAAGTCCTCCGGATTGCAATCTTCGAGGAGCTTCTTTTTCGCTATGTTGATGTGGCACCTAAGAGGCACCAAAGGCCCCATGGTGCGCGGCATGGCACCCTCTTCTTTAGGCGCATGCTCACATACTCGGGTCTCATAGTGCCTTATGGCTCCATACTGGGTAAGGCCATTATGGTTCGCCGGCAGCCTAAGTACAGCAAATACGTTCAATGCGCTCCCCTCCTCTTGCGCCCGGAGCTGCCGTTCGCAATGTGAGCCTGGGGCAGATGGGTGCAGGGGGTCCATAGAATGTGAATTATTGTAGGGCTCACAACTTCCCTCTCCTTTGAGCAGGCTTCAAAACACCGACTGCGCTAACGAATGCTGAAATGCAAAGGCTAGGCCCCGTCGTGACATAGCGATCAGCATGCTCTGGAAAGTATGTGTAAATTTCTTCAAAGGGAAGGGTCAGACCTAAAGAGATCGAATGAGTCTTGCTTGCTGGATAAATACCATGGCAAGTCTATGGGGGCTGGAAGATGGCTGGGCAGTGCATAGGTCACGACGGGAGTTTTCTGTGCGATTTCCCATGTAGCATCAAGGCAGTCGTGCACCCACCTGCATAGACAGAAGATATACTAACCATATGCATACCCATAGTCATCATGCGGATCTATCGCTGCGTCAACATTTGAAAGAATCCCAATTGGGGCTGGTGCTATCCACTGCACCGATGTGTAGGACAGGTGGTTCTTCTGATTGTAAAAGGTTAAACGAGACCCATCAACGTATTTAACCAGCAGAATTGTGGCTGCCCCTCTTTGGTGTACACAGCGTTGGGCGAAGACAAACCTGTGCGTACGATCTGTGTGCTGTACTTGGTAACACGCGACGGTGAGGTGTCACTGAAGTAGGAGGAGGAGAATTCACGGAATCAAGAGCAGCTCGTACTATGCTACGTCGATGCACCTAGCGTAGGTTACTGTTTACCTTGTGGGAAATATGTCGGCGTTCTTCTTCAGTGATATGGCTTCTGCCTCTTCGTTTTGGTCAACAAGCTGCTTGTTTGCTGAGCCCTGAGAAAGAGTGCTGCCAGTGTTGCTGCAGGTGCAGCAGAATCCCCAAACGTATATGAGTGTTTATTGTGTGGTCGTACTTTCGTTGTCGTTGAAGTCGTTCGTAGACCTCTCTGTTCGCCTTCTGTGCCGTGCAATTGGGTCGTTCCAAACACCACCGGGTATCTCAAAGTTGCCTCTTCGTCTCGGACTAGGGCACGAGGTCTCTGTACAAGGCGAAAAAAATCTCCCCATAAGTCTGCCACTGGTTCAGCCGCTTAGGTAGATACGCAACATACCTGAGACGCTCCATCTCATTGGCATAAACGTGGAGAAAAACCACCGATGTCTCCGACGCTTCACAGTTCCTGCTCGAGCTTTTGCCAAACCATAGCCAGGCTGTAAGCCCGCCGCGGCTTGAATTGACATCTCGCGGACAACGTCCACAGCGGGGGTTCTCTACCACTTCGACCAATAACGATCCTAGACCTACTTCTTCTCTGGTCACAATGCTTTATAGAAAAGTCCCATAACAATTGAACTTGAGATCGTTTCCCCTTTCTGAGGTTTGCTAGGCTAAAACGGATGAGAGCTGCGAATGGGGTGATAGGAGAGATGGGGGACTTCCTTGTTGGTGTCTGTCTATTCTCGTTTTCGGTTGCGTATGTGTTGAGATTTTCAGGTGCTGCCGAAGCTTGCTTGAGGTCGTTCACGTCTTTCGTGGGATGACATCGGGATAAGCGTCGATGTATAGGGGAAATGGAGGAATGGACAAGTTGTGTATTGTGTAGTACACGTTGTTTGTTGATTTCGACTGGTTACCCCGATTTCGCTGATCAAGCAGGCTCGGTATGTAGCTCATGAGGCTCTCATCCAGAACGCTCTATCCACATAGATCTGTTATCCGTGTATTACTGACTTCTGACCTTACTCTCATCCACCAGCCTTCTATCTCCTTGGGGTCCTCGTCCGTATCAATTACACGAGAATCGATGCCCAAGTCCTGCGACGACTCGTCGTTTGATATACCATCTTCGGTGTTACGGAAGACGTATATCATTGTATTACTAAGGCCCACGAGCATATCAGAACGCACAGCATAATTATGCACTGCTGACCAACAGTATGCCCAGACTGAAAACCGTGAACAATAGTGTCGTCGATCTCTTCGAAATCATCTCCCGTACATAATCCCGAACATGGTCCACCTCACAGTCTCTCGTTGAAGGAAGGAAGTAAAGAGCCCTTCCACACGTTGAGCACTTCTTCGTCTTGTTCGGGGGCGGCAGCCCAAACGGCTCCACTGCCCCGACATAGTCATCATTTCGTGCTACCAGGAACACGTCCTCCACTGCCGAGATATCCTCCATCTCGTCTTGTAGCTCAAGAAGGTCCGAGAACCAGGTGGTCTTTTGCTTCTGTCTATTGGGATTCGGTTCCAGCCTGATTGCCTCCGCCATTGCTGCTCGAGCTTTAGGGGTACAAGTAGCGAATAGCCATCATCACCCAATTCCGATTTGCCAACCTTGAATCATCTCGTATAAAGCTGTATTGGAACAGTGATTTGTTCGGGGTTGTGGCCGTTGATCCACGAATCAAGTCTCTATCGATTGCCTTTGCAATATGACGCCAAGGCTGTGTTGTCAGAAAAACGCCAAGGTGTTTACTGGTAATATCACCTAGGGCTTTGGAGGCCAGGTCAATAGAAAGAATACGGGTATTGCCCTGCGATCTTTGATATTTTTGCTTTGTAGTGCTTTATCGAAGCGGAAATCTGTTCTTCCGCCCCGACCGGGTCCCTCTAGAATGATAAGCATGATAGTCAACAATGCTCTTAGTATGTTTGAAGAGAAGAGAATCGAAATGAGGAATGTGAACCATTTGTGCTATGATAAGATGTAAGCAGGGTGCACATGCGGCAGTATAACCGGAGGTGTTAAAGTTCAACGGCCAATAGTCTCTTGCCTTGGTTATTGTCACCCCGATTCTAACAACTACTCCCATCGGTGGGTTGATGATAGTGACTTGGTAAGTCATTAAAGAGGACATTCTGGGGCGGCTGGACCTAGGTCGTGGCTAGATTCCGAGGGTCTGCTGAACTACCCCGGATATAATATGTGGTGATACCAGTTTTGTCAAATAGATAGAGATTGACTTATGGTATTCGTTCAGCTCTCGTAGCGTACACAACAAGGGTTGATATAACCGTGTTGGACAACGATCAGTTTAGAGTGAAAAGTTAGATGCAGACGTGATGTTTGCTGCATAACGAGAGGATTGCCCAGATCCGTGATTTGACCGAGCAGACTCTGTGGTGGGTCTCAGAAGGCTGAAGCGAGCGAGGAGCGGCAAAGGCTGCTACAACCCTTCCGTAGCGGAGAGGTGGCCGAGAAAGCTCTTGGGATCGACTCCTCAAGCCGTCGACACTCGATTGTGGAGATGCTCGAGGGACTTGGGACTCTCCAGGGTAAATGATTCTTGGGTATTTACATCCCATAACCAACAGTCTTACTTCTGCCAGGCATCTCACGACTGCTGGACACTCTCATCTTGAATTTGAGTGTCTGGTCACAGCACCATTAAGTCTGAATGACGGGAACATGATCATCCGTTCGTTCAACAGAAAGTTTGGGGTAGCTTCTGTGCTTTCATGTCAGCAGATAGGTCTGTCCAAAAATGACAGAAGGGGTGAAAGATCTGAGCGTACAATAACCTATAGATATATATGTATATGGCTGTTCTGTGCCGGACCGTGGGTACTTTATCCAAGCATCTACAATGATATTTGCAGCCGCCTCACAAGGTGCTGCACAAGTACCATTGCTGGGTGCTACCTCTATCGTGGCGAATCTAGCCCAGACGTGGTGCTCAGGACATAGACAGAAAGGGATCAACGGTGAACGACTATAATACCAACTTATGCCGAGCAAGGTCCGAGAAGGGCATGAGGCGTTTCCTCGATCAGCTCTTCCGGTCATGCATGGGTACGAGAATGAACAACCACTTGGCCAACCTTGTATAATGGAGGAGACCGGAGGGATACGGGGGGAGAAAGAGGCATTATATAGTCAACGATGCCTAACACGCTCGCTGTGAATCAAGAGAAATCCGGTTGCAAAAGCTCCGGTGACGGGGAATAGAGAGGTTGTGAACGATGGTGAAGCTTGAGACGACCTCGAGAGTTTCCCTGAGACAATGAATGGACGTGAATTGTTGGTTTTTGGCCCCATTGCAACTTCACACCGCACTTTGGAATGGAGAACGCGAACCTTTGTCATAAAGTATAGTAAGTCAGCAACTACATTCCCGGGTGGCTACCAAAGTGAACACACATAAAGACGTACCTGGTCATCCAGCCAAGTCAATGGCTGCTTCATCCCTAAGATAACCAGACAATGAGTATCCCATTGGCTGCATACCATATTCCTGTCGCGCTGCCAGCACTGGCATGATCGAAACAGATAACGTTATGCCTTGGGCGCTACACGGGAGAAGTCGAACCATATTCACCATCATTTGCTAGCGAAGAATTTCACTTCTCCTGACGGTTCGCTAGTGCACACTGACAACGTGCGTTCACTCTGACATGACAACTTGGAATTCGTAAACTCGCCCAAAAATCCCCTTATAGCATGGTACAATGTCGGCTGTGAATCGACCAAACTCATGGTTTCGAACAAGGCTGGCCTTTCTTGGCCGTCGACAGACTAATTTACGTGAGGTTTATAGAGGGCTATGAATTCGCCCAAACTCATTCGGTTTCGCCATCATCAAATGCAAGGACTCTGGGGGTTCTGCCGTGAATCATGAGCCCCGTCCGGAAAATTCACCTCCGGGACCTTCAGACAACGAGATTTGACCGAACGACGCTACATGATAGCAGCTTTGCTGATAAGCTTATGCAGGCATTATGCATCTCAGTTTTCCTTGGTCTCAAGCCCGATCACTGGGGATAAGCGATGAGTGGTGTAGGAAGTGAAGGTCTGCCCCACCCTCACTGCAGCCACAATGGTATGATCCAAATGACCTTTTCTGGACAACCTAAAGATTCAAGTACTTCCTAATGAAATGAAGAGCCTCGATCAATACTCTTTTCAAATGGAGGAGGTTCTCATACTGCTTTTGGGATCTTGGTAAGGCCATTGAATGGACTAGGAATGTCTGAGACATCGATCGATTGGGTAGGCGAGCTTAATGCGTCTCAAAATCGATGTGGTGATCAGAGATACATATGTATACAGACCATGATGCTATTAGGTGTGACTTCTTAGCAAGCTCAAGTGGATGGCCTCGAATCGAATCGAACTGACCTGCTGTTAACGGACCTAGCGCGCTTCGTGTGGAGGTTGGCCGGTGCTCAGGCCCAACTCCCTTGGACCACAAGCTTGCCCGTGGTAAGGAATGCAGCCTGTCTCACCTAGAAGGTTTCTTTTCATACCTTCATGGATTCCAGCTTGAAGACGGTGTTGGCGATCTTGATTACATCTTGAGCTCTATGATCCCTCTGTCCTCTGTGAAAGTTGTGAAGAAACACTTTGTAGCTCGAGCACCCTGCAAATATTACGCGAGAGGATATAATCAAAATTTTGAGCATGTTTGAGAAAAGGAGGATATCAGATTGCGCCGTTGGGTGAAGATATGCAAGAAATAACGACGGCGAATAGCGCGCCCCACCTCAGGATGGAGGCAAGAATGGTGATACCAGACAGCGCAGGGAGCTTGCCGTACTGGATAAGTCTATCTTACTGAAGAGTTTGGAATTGGATCCCCAAAAGCCACCAAAGGGTTTGGGTTCTGTTGTTTTCCCAAGCGTTGAGACTTTCTTTTGTTTGGGTGTCGCTTTGCCCCAAGAACTAACTCCGAAGCATTTCGCTGGTTCACTGCGTAACATACTCAATTGAAAAGGGTAAATCAAACACTGCACATGGTGCTTGAGAACGTTAATTGGCCGCAGAATTGATTTTAGAAAGTCSGTCTTGCAAGAGACAATTCCTCCGAGMACACCCACAATATAACATCCACAAYATAGCAAAAGCAAACAAATCAATTAAAATTGTAGAAAGACTATCTTCCAAATCTGTCCGTTAATAATCCAACAACTTGTATATCGATATGGGTGTGTTTCTAGAGTGCAGTTGTAGCAGATGGTTATTACTTTAGGGGGCTAACTTCCGACCATTCTAGAAGTATTAGCTTTACGCTAGCGTAGGCCAGCATGTCTTATCTCCGTTAGCCATGCCTACGACGATTCAACGCCATTAAGCTGCAACAGCCCGGCAGAGCTTCGAAAGGCAGTCAAAGAATCATTTGTAACAGCGAGATACGACTTGATGCTCTACATCGATACCATCTAGCCATAATGGTGGCGGGACGCTGAAGGGGTGACCCTTCATCCACAACATAACCGAGACCAGCTCAATGGCTTTCCTTCCCATTGCCGTCGGACCTCCTCGACCTCAAGCAAAACTATCGTACCTCACGCTTTCCTCCATATATCGCTCATTTAATACGACAACAACGTTATGCTCGTCATCCCAATTCCGCAGGTCAGATTTCACTGGCCAACCATTCACAGGAAGCTACGAACCCGGAGGACCTACATCAGGACCGCTGGGCAATGCTTCTGCCATTGGAGCACCGACTTTGACACCGAAGGTGCTCAAACAGCATCTCGATAATTTTGTCGTGGGCCAAGAACGAGCAAAGAAAGTCTTAAGTGTTGCTGTTTATAACCATTATCAGAGGATACAAGAGTTGCAAAGGCGGGAGGATGAGGAGCAGGAATTGCTCCAACAGCAATTACGGAGGGAGATGGCAGAGGGGCACCCATTAGAAGGTAGGGAGGATATCTCCATATAAAACACTCTGGCTTATTAAGATAGATGAATATCCCGGCCACCAGCAAGCTATCCCACTACATCCCCCGTCCTCGGGCCTAGGAGCTCCCCCAATAAACGATCCGTCCACTTTGACTCTCGACAAAGCCAACATCCTTCTCCTCGGCCCGTCTGGCGTGGGCAAAACCCTTATGGCCAAAACTCTTGCCCGCGTACTCTCAGTGCCATTTAGCATGTCAGATTGCACACCATTTACCCAAGCGGGCTATATAGGTGAAGATGCTGAAATTTGCGTTTCACGCCTCTTAGCAGCGGCGAACTACGACGTCGCAGCTGCAGAGCGAGGTATCATCTGTCTTGATGAGATAGACAAGATCAGCACGGCAAAAGTAAGCCATGGGAAAGATGTTGGTGGCGAGGGCGTGCAGCAAGCACTATTGAAAATCATTGAAGGTACCACTCTTCAAATACAAGCAAAGCAGGAAAAGTCTGCACGTGGGCCTGGAGCGCCGACTAGCAGTTATCCAACCAATAGCCCTCTTTCAGGTGGCATGATGGGAGGCCCTTCGTCTACTTCGTCCGGCTCAGGTAATAATAGTAACGGGCCTTCAAAGGCTGAAACCTACAACGTCAGGACAGATAACATCTTGTTCATCTGTGCTGGCGCATTCGTTGGTTTGCAAAAAACGGTCATGAACCGTATCGCCAAAGGATCCATAGGCTTCGGCTCGCCTATTCGCTCCTCCTCCTCACCTTCCGTAGCTGCTGGCAACCGCGATACCACTATCTCTGTCAAAACCGGCTCAGAAGAGAGTAAACTATATGAGAAACACCTCCCGTTCTTTACCACTCAATCACCCGATCAGGCACCACTCACCGAGTATAACCCACTAGACCTCGTCGAACCCACCGACCTGCAGGCATATGGCCTGATTCCTGAACTAGTCGGCCGCATACCCGTGTCTGCGGCACTGTCAGCATTGGATGAAGAGGCACTAGTTCGTGTGCTTACAGAGCCCCGGAACAGTCTGATGAGGCAATACGAGCAGCTCTTCCAACTCAGCGGCGTGGAGTTACGTTTTACCAGAGGGGCTCTGAGGGAGGTAGCGAAGAGTGCTTTAGACATGGGCACAGGAGCCCGAGGGCTACGAACTGTCTGCGAAAGGCTGCTCACTGAGACAATGTTTGAAGCACCTGGTAAGTCCGCAGTAAATCAATCTGGGCTTCAATCACTAACATCTCTAAGGCTCAAGTATCAAATACGTCCTCATAACCGAAGCCGTAGCCCAGCGTAAGACTGCCCCAATATACCTGGCTCGAGGCCAACAGCATAAATTCCAATCTCTCATCGCTGCTGAAGAAGAGGAGTGGGATGCGAGGATGAGGAAGGATCGGAAAAAACATGATGATGAAGGGGATGATGGCGGTGGGGGGATGGGTAGTTTTCAAGAGTATAGGGAGAAGAGTACTGCTGTTGGGGTTATGTGATGATATGTATATGTGACGAACGGGCTATGAGTCATGTGAATATGGGAGGGATATTATACTCAGCTATGACGGGTTTTGGGAAACCATTTGGAAGGCGTCAAGCATAGGTATCTAAGACTTGGGTTCGGTTATTGCGAGCTGTATCAATACATAACTTGAAACTCAACGTGCTGCTCCGTTAAAATCGAGGACCACGCAGGGATGTAAACCATGTGACATGATCCTTAGTTCTATGCCTCTGTACAGAAAGCCCGACCAGAAAAGGTGACCACTCCCCAGCCGTCAACAGCAAGTAGACATAATAGCCTGCCCTTCATGCATCTCTCGCAACATTCATCTCAACAAATAGATCAAGTCCATGTGTGCGGGACCACACTTTGCCTGATGAAGAAGATGATGTTGTTGCTGATGCCTGCACTAATAAAATACATAGAGCTCTTGCGAATAATGTTTTAGTCATGTTGCCAACCACTAATCATCATCCTTTGGTATTCCCCCCTTCAGCGGCTTGCTTTGCACCATTCCTAAACCGCTGTATCCTTCTGACGACACACCAGTGATGGGTTCGGCTTTTTGGTTCTACAAGGTTGACATAATATCAATATCAAGTTCCAAAAAGCAAACATATATACTGGTGCCTGAGGCATCCCTGTAGAAGGTGGGAGACATACCCTTAAGTACTCATTTGACATTTCTTGCCACTGTGCGTTCATAGTCTTTGGTGCCGGTCGTGCGAATTGCCGTATGATCCAGAATAAAACGAGAGAGACCCCCACACCCATCATAGTCATTTTGAATACCCACCAGTTCTCACCGGGTGGTGGTAGGGAGCGGGGACCGTGGGGGCCGAAGGCGATCCAGTATGCTGGATTTGAATAGAGTCATTAGATTGAGTTCATGTTGCGAGAGAGGTGATAATAGGGTAAACCAAGGGCAGAGATCTAGACGTTGTGACGTAACAATATGGATGAAGGGTGTGACAGTATCGAAACGACTTTGCGGATCTGGCAAAGGCCGACATACCTGCTTTCCTCTCTTGTAGGGTCAATTCATGCCAATCATTCTTCATTCGGTCTCGCAATGCCATCCATAAATCAGCCTGCTCCTGAGGAGGCATTTCCTCCCACCGCTTTTCGATCTGCGCCAGGACTGGGTTCGAGATAGCATGGTCGGATGCCGAACGCATCTGCTGATGTCTTATCTCCGTCGAATATAATGGTATAGATCGTTTCGGTCTGAGAGCGGTCCGGATCGCAGGAAGAGTTCGGAATGAGGAGGAGCTGGGGACAGCTCGGGGAAGGGATCGTAGCATTGTGAGGGTTCGTCAAAACGATGGCGAGATATGTGAAATGAGCGGAAGTGCTCAAGAGCTGGGTTATGGAGCTCTTTACAGCTTGTGCAGCTCAATTGACGGTGATCCGCATGAGGGCAGTGTGCTGAATCTTGCAGGGTGAAGTCGTTAGGTCGTGTACAAAATTAAGCTGCAAGCTAAATTAGCGGTCTTTTCCGAGCATAGCAACCTCCTCTTCTTCACATCCAAGCAAAGCTCTTCTACTGTCATTTTCATACTCCACTCCACATTCGACCGTTCTTTCACATCAATTATAATGTTAAAGAGGTACGAGATATTATTCTGAGATGCATTCCGAGCACCAATGGCACAAGCTAACCTCGGTGGCCCGGATACAGCGGACTCGCTCGAACGCTTCGAGCCTCTGCTTTTGCGAGGCCAACAGCAGCTCGACGCGCCTTCCAACCTATAAAGAGCAATTTCGCTCCAGCCTTAGGAGCTCGTTTTGCGAGTGGTGTTGGAGATGGCAAGATACATCAGGTCATTGGAGCTGTCGTGGATGGTACGGCAAAATCCCTCAAAAAGAGATTGGAAAACTGGCACAAAAGATCATGGGTCTGCAGAATATAGAAAGGATGGCTAATGTTCTTCTGCTATGCTCAGTGAAATTCGATACCGATTCATTACCGCCTATTCTCAACGCCTTAGAGACGGAAAACGCAGGCCAGAAGTTGGTCCTGGAAGTTGCTGTACGCGAACTCTAGAGCTCCAACCTATMCTGGACAGGTTTGCTAACCATTTATAGCAACATCTGGGTGAAAATGTCGTCCGAACAATTGCTATGGACGGTAAGCTTGTAAAATTCCCAAGAGCCACCGAGCACAATGCTCAACGATGCACTTATAGGTACCGAGGGACTTGTCCGTGGGAGAAAAGCTACCGACACAGGATCCCCTATCATGATACCTGTTGGACCAGGAACGCTAGGGCGTATCATGAATGTTACAGGCCAGCCCATCGATGAGCGTGGCCCCATCAAGCACACTCAAAAGATGCCTATCCATGCCGATGCTCCAGCCTTCGTTGAGCAATCAACATCCGCCGAGGTGCTCATTACTGGTATCAAGGTCGTAGATCTGCTCGCCCCGTACGCTCGTGGTGGAAAGATTGGACTTTTCGGAGGTGCTGGTGTCGGCAAGACTGTGTTCATTCAGGAACTCATTGTACGTATTTCTGCTTTAGTATCAATACTTCCGACATGATCAAGCTAACATTGGTCACAGAACAACATTGCCAAAGCCCACGGTGGTTTCTCAGTCTTCACTGGTGTCGGTGAACGCACTCGAGAAGGTAACGATCTGTACCACGAAATGCAAGAAACCTCAGTCATCCAGCTTGATGGCGATTCCAAAGTCGCCCTGGTGTTCGGTCAAATGAACGAGCCCCCGGGAGCTCGTGCTCGTGTCGCTCTGACTGGTTTGACTGTGGCTGAGTACTTCCGTGATGAAGAAGGCCAAGACGGTAAGCTGTCAAGCCAATGCAATAGTATTCATCCAGCTAATATCCTTAGTGCTCCTCTTCATTGACAATATCTTCCGTTTCACACAAGCCGGTTCTGAAGTGTCCGCTCTCCTTGGTCGTATCCCGTCCGCCGTCGGTTATCAACCCACTCTCGCCGTCGACATGGGTCTTATGCAGGAACGTATCACGACCACCCAAAAAGGATCAATTACTTCCGTGCAGGCTGTCTACGTGCCTGCTGACGATCTGACTGATCCTGCCCCTGCCACCACATTTGCTCATTTGGATGCCACCACCGTGCTGTCCCGAGGTATCTCAGAATTAGGTATCTACCCCGCCGTCGACCCTCTAGATTCTAAGTCTCGTATGTTGGATCCTCGTGTGGTTGGCCAAGACCATTATGACACTGCTTCCCGCGTACAGCAGATGTTGCAAGAGTACAAGTCGCTACAAGATATCATTGCCATTTTGGGTATGGACGAATTGTCAGAAGCAGACAAATTGACTGTAGAACGCGCACGAAAATTGCAGAGATTCTTGAGCCAGCCTTTCACCGTTGCGCAGGTTTTCACAGGTATTGAAGGCAAATTGGTGGACTTGAAGGATACCATTCGTAGCTTCAAGGCTATTATGAATGGTGAGGGTGATGATTTACCAGAAGGTATGTTTGTACAATTTTCCCATCCAAAATGCCAGATACTAAATAATCGCTCATCCAGGTGCTTTCTACATGGTTGGTGATTTCGAATCCGCGCGCCAAAAGGGAGAGAAGATTCTGGCAGATCTGGATAAGTCTTAGTTGTTCTGAGCGGTGCATAAGAGATCGTGGTAGAGGTGTTGTACATTTATACAAAGAGCGCTTCTCTGTTCCCCATGGTACGATAGCTGTTCCTCCTCAATCACAAAAGACATTTTGGCATCTGTCAATCCCACTTATCTTATGTTTAAAACCCTGGCTGCTGCATTGGGTATAATTTGACAATATTACTTCCTACTGGACTGACAAACCTTCCCTTCCTGCATTCATCCCGCTGCCACAACACGATACCTTACCCTGAACAGAAAACTCTTCTGCATCCCAAAAGACAAGCGCAATTTTCCTCCTCGTCAATATCAAGGTCGTGTTACAATAGATGCATAGTAAAGCTACGAGCGGACCAAACGAGAAACTCGCCATAATTCGTACCACGGAGATAGTTTACTTGAGAATCCCTAGACGGACATGCTTAGAGGATGTAGATCGAAAATTKCTAATTTTCTTTAGCTCGGTATGAGTGTCTGAGCTACGAACGCAGTACTCCCATGCCTCTCTCTGGACGGAAGACAGACTTCTAGGTAGCTTGCAAGAGACTTTATATTGGGAATGCTCTACGAGTGTTTGTGCTCACGCTTTTTACATCGGGTGGTAGGGCTGAGAGTCTTCGGGGCCCGAAAGGGTGCCCCCGGGCTACTTATGCGCCTACAGCCGTACCAACAATATGCCAAGGTAAATGCTTCATATTTATATTTACTTTTCATACAAATTCATTTTGAACATGAGCAGAATCCTGAGACCCCAGAACATTTACAGAATGGAGAGAACATATCAGGCAATTCTGAGGCTCCCAATGCAAATGCAGCGGCTAACCTTGGACAGGATGCAATAACTCTCCTCGACAGCAGGCGTCGGAAGGCTCGGCCTAACTTGATTCCAAATCAAAGAGCCGATTTCGAATTGATGCCTGGCTCGAAAGCAAATCCAAGCTTTAAAGGCGCCCCCAGTTTAACAGGAATGAAGGACTGGTTACAGCAGCTGGGCTATTCAGTGCTAAGGTCCTTAACACCCCACAACTATTGCTAATAATTATTTTCAGGACCGAGATGTCAACAATTTGAACGTCGTACATGTGGCAGGTACAAAGGGAAAGGGTAGTACATGCGCTTTTGTCAGCTCTTTTCTAAGAATGCACGGACATAGAACCGGTTTCCCCAAGAAAATTGGCCTTTACACCTCGCCACACCTTAAGTGCATACAAGAGAGAGTCCAGATAAATTCAGAGCCATTATCAGAGGCTTTATTCGCCAAATATATTTTTGAGGTTTGGGAAAAGCTATCATGCTGCGACTCTAAACCACGATATCTTCAGCTTCTGATGCTCGTAGCCGTTCACGCATTCATCGCAGAAGGAGTGGATGCTGCAGTCTTTGAAACGCATAATGGGGGCCAGTATGATGCTACTAATATTGTTGAAAAAACCGTGGTCTCTGGTATTACCCCTATTGGAATGGATCATATTGCTCAGCTCGGCCCTACAATAGACAACATCGCTTGGCATAAGTCTGGAGTTTTCAGGAAAGGCGCACTTGCTTTCTCAGCCCCTCAGGAACCTGCAGTCGTCGAAGTATTAAATCAGCGAGCAAAGGAGAAAGAAACAATTTTGAGATATGTTGACGATATCAATCCTCTGCTCCCTACAAACGCGCCAGCACTGAAACCAGAAGTCCAAAAGACCAATGCCTCACTTGCTCTTGCGCTATGTAACGGGTTCTTGAAGTCAAAGCTACCCGGGGAACCAAGTCTGAACTCGCTCGATGTTGTTGGAGGGGTAGAGCAATTCTTTTGGCTCGGGCGATATCAGCAAATCGTYGATGGACCTTATCAATGGTTCTTAGACGGAGCTCATAACGACTTGAGTGTACAAAAAGCTGCGGAATGGTTCGCTGAGGTAGCTAGTGAATCGCAAAGGTATCCATTGTTGTCCTATCTATCACATGAGAGGTTGTGTTAAAATAGTCACTAATAGCGCGATGTCCGTTCCACGCATCCTTATTTTCAGCCATATCTCAGACCGAGATGGAGCGGCTCTTCTGAGATTGATAGCTCAGACTTTAAAAGAACGAAATATATCAATACAGCATCTAATCCTAAGCACATACGATGAGACTCTAAATGGTACTCCCTCGGGTAGTGCACACATTGCTCTCCATGATATTGGTTTACGCTGATGCCTCTGCAGACCGATGTTTTAAACACCCCGAGAAGGTTTTCCCTCCAAAGCTTCAGGATGAATACATCAAGGTCTGGAAGACTGTCTACGGAGAAGGTCACACAGCCTTTGAATCCAGCATTGAGGGAGCTCTCAACCTTGCTAAAAGGATCGGTGACGAAAATGGTGGAATGCAGACCCTTATTACAGGAAGTCTCTATTTGATTGGCGGTGCTCTCCGGTTGTTGGATTCAAATCGAACCAAGGTGGCCTGAGCGACGCTGTCTTTGTACGCGGCTGCTCAGACACTGTGTTGAAAGAGACCTCTATGTCCCATCTCGAGGTTCTCTGCATTGCAGCGACATCAACATCTACGACGTCCCAGCGCTACCTCGGACCATTAAGGCGACACGCTTCAGTCTTCCCTATGCACTAGGAACTGGTGAACGAGAATCCAGATCAAAGGCTTCATTTAATTTAGCGGGGTCTATCGGAAGAAAACCAGAAGGAATGAGTAAAAGGTAAGTCACACTCAAACAGAGAGGGTCGTCTTGAAAGTGGCCAGGCCCTGCTAGACAAGAATTAAGCAAAACAACCCGCTAACACAGAAGCAATAATTTGCAAGACGCGAAGACAATGATTGGGCATTGGCAAAGCGAGAGAACCTATCCATGCTCAGCTACAATTCATGGCGGGACTTCTCCTCCTCACATGCAGCAAGGTCTTAAGCAAAAGCATGCATAGCTACTTCCTATATGTTTAATTTCTGCTAGCAAAGTGAACATGCAGTAGAAGCTACTCGTACTTCTAAAACAATTAAAGATCTACGTCACCAAAAATAGTCACGTGCAACAGCTCCAACCACAATATCTCATAGAACCTTCCTCCTCCGCCGCCCCGCCTAACAGATCACAAATGTCTTACCACAAGCCTGGGTGACCATCAATTCTGATGAGGAAGACGTCTCTTCTGCATCTCGTCCGCTTGCCCAAACATGGCTTGAAGCCGCAAGCTCTAGCCCCCAGCTTCGAACACCTCAACCAGCACCCACCACCCACACCCACCCCTCTAATACCATGTCGCACCCTCGCCCAAGTCCGCTCCGACCGCTCCCTCTTCCCCGAAATCTGGTTCACCAGCTCCACCCCTCCCCTCCGCTTCCCAGACAACAATGAACCCGAACCCAAGCCCAAACCCTCCCCCAACGACCATCCCCCACCAGACGAGCGCACCTTAAAACTCGGAAAAAGTACGTCCCTCCCTCCCAAATACATCCACCCAGAGATAGAAAAAAACCTATCCCACTAACACCTCCCTCCCCCCCACAGCCCTCCGCATCCTTCAATCCCGTCTCCCCACCCTCCTCGCCTCCCCCCTCCCCCCCGAAATCCTCTCCCCAAACATAACCCTCCACCTCTTCCCCTCCACCCACCCACACCTCCCCACCGTCTCCGGCCGCGTCGCCTACCACGCCGCACTATGGACCTTCCCCATGGCCTGGGGCCGCGTCCCCATCGTCGGCAACGTGCGTCTCGACATCCTCTCCGAGCGCATCACCAAATCCCCCCATCCCCCCTCCTCCTCCTCATCATACAATTCAGATCGTCCGGAACGCCTCATCGTCCGCTGGCGCACCTGTGGCAAAACCCGCGGCAAAGGCATGGGTGCTTTTTACAAGGGTATCGGGGCGAGTGAGCAAGTCGATAAGATTACGGAATGGTTGGGGGGCGATGCAAGGGACGATGAAGAGTTTTGCGGCTTGTTTATTTTTGAGTTTGATGGTGAGGGGAGGATTTTGGAACATACGATTGAGCATGTGGTTGAGGGGGGGAATTGGGAGAGAGGGGGGGTGAGTAAGGTTGTTAGTGTGACGGAGTGGTTGTTGGGGAGGATGGGGGGGAGGGCGAAGCTGCCGGAGGTGGCGTTTAGTGCGGAGGGGAGGAGGTGGGAGAGAAGGAGGTGAGGAGGAGTGAGCAGGAGAGAAGATAGGGAGGGTGTTTTAGGAGCATGGGCAATGGGAGGAGATGCATGTGCATATAATGATTATGTGGTGTTCAGTGGTAATGGAGGTTTATTGTATCATAACCCTAAGTCCTTGTACAGACAAATTCCACTTCTCCGACTCCAATTCCTGCGACCCGTCTATTTGTGAAGCATGCAAGAAGCCAACAATGAGGCTCCAGAACGACCCAGCTATCAATGTTGATACAAATGCAACAAGTGCTGGAACGCTGCAAATCAGACTAGTGCTTAGCTGTGACCTTGTCACCTGTAAGCTTCTCAACAGCCTCCTTAGCCCTATGGTATATATTAGTACTGGCTTCAAACTGTTCGAGGAGAAAACTCACATATCGCCAAGCGCCACCATACATATAGTCTGCCAAACGCCCAACCCAATACGAGGTGTCACACCTCGATATAATCCCTTAATACCATTGCTTGAATAGATGTACTTCAGCGTCTTCCCAACAGTCAAATTCTTGGGCCGATTGGGATCCTCGGTCTTGCTCTGCATCTCAACTCGGATTACCTCGATAGGCTGATTCCAAGCACTCAGCCCACCACCAAGTCCACTTGCCAGTATCTTCTCCATAGACCCAAGCTTCTGCCCGTCCTCTTTGCCTGTCACATTCCTAATGCCTGATTCAGCAAGGCGAGATAGACCGAATCTTGACCCCCAATTCGTCGTTTGTCTTATAGCCACCGCATTGACACCTCGGTTGATACCCCTGATACCCTCTTTTCTCCATATATCCATAAACGTCTCGAAGGTGCCAGGAGGCTTGACGCCCTTGGCAGCGATCTTGTGCTTTGTGATTTCCACCGTTTTCATACACGTGCAAAAACCCATTGTGGCATATGCTTGAGCTACACCTCCAGCCATACCACCTGCTATGCCGCCTCCGAAGTCGTTGGCGCCGAAGGACTTGGCGTAGTATTCTGCTTCTGAGGCGACGAAGAGGAGAACGGCGCCTTTGGTTGAGGCTTCGATCCAGGCCCAGGGAATTAGTCCTTGGTAGACTATAGACAGTATTAGTAAATAAGGAGTAATTGATATAGCGCCGTAGAAGAGCTTACATCCTAGCACACCTCCTCTTCCCCATATCCTCGCCAGCGATCCTGTGAAGCCGTCTGCTCTGTTTGCTGCCATTGTAGTCTTGACCACCTCCAGCGGCTTATTCCTGTGTCAGCATGTCGCTCGCTCTGGGAGAATAGTGCGAGTACCTGGCCAAGCGTGGTAACCCTTGCAGAAGATTAGCTGCATGGTATGATACGTTGTAATAAGAAATCTTCCACTTACTCAAACATATTCAGTCCCGCTCCCACTATATTTGGAGGTGGTCAGTCACGATGACAGCTGGGGTTTGCCCAAGAGGCTCTCACGTAGCAGATTGCTGAACTTCACAGGCTTCTTCTCAAGGCTCACCGGCGCAGTGCCCGTGACGGGAGTAGCTGCTGCCATTCGAGCTTCGGCGTAATTCTAGGGGCCCTGACCAAGGGGAGAGTGGTGCTTCGTTGCGAAAGGGATGTAAAGGACCAAGGTGATCTAGTGAATTGCACGCGGGATGTGAAAGACTCAGTGAAGCTGGTGAGAGTAATCCTGATTAATCTCTAAGCCCAGCAGAATAGTCGGTGACTGGATTGGCCAATGGCTTCCAAACAATAAATTCCACAGTCAGATCCGATAATCGCAGTACGATAGTAAGGTCTGTAAGCAATGGTGTTAACGGAGCTTTTGGTTGAACCTGCCGTTCGCATTCGGAGTGCAGCAGCGAGGGTTCCAGGGATCGAAGGGTCCAACGACAGGCCGCTAAACTGCGATCCGGTGGACGCCAACCGCCCCATAACTTTGACTTAGCGCTCCCACGATCTTTCACCGCATACCTAGCCAATCGGTCACCGAAAACAAATTTTCAAGTTTACTTTCCGAAGTACTATTGAATGGTATTTTTCTGCAGAATACACAGCTCCTAAGGGTCAAAAAACTCACATACCATATAGTTACTACAATTCAATGGCATTACTATGGTGCTTTTGGCAAGGAAAATCGTTACTTGATGGGAGACATAATAAACAGTCATATTGTTCAACCATACCTTGGATAATCAAACGTAGCTCTTGTACTTAAGCCTAACAATCCTGCGAGCAGCACGCAATAAGACATCCCTATTAAACAAGCGCTAACGTCAGTCTATCGTAGGTAATACAAGTGCATGGCTAATGACATTGCTCTCCTTCAAATATCTCAAATTTTCCCCACCATTGGCTTCACCTGCACATATTCTCTCCCTTCTTACAACGTAGCTCCGACCAGCTTCGCCCACGCTTCCGAGCTAAAGGATTTAGGCCTCTCGATTGGCGCTCCAACAGCTCGGTCGATGATAATCTGAGGTAGAACACCGATTGCCCGGCTAACACCAAAGAGAACAGTGTAAAAGCTCGACTCCGTCAAACCATAGTATTGTAATAGCACACCCGAGTGGGCGTCCACGTTCGGATACGGGTTCTTGGTCTTGCCATGCTCGGTCAAGACTCCAGGCGCAATCTTGTAAACTTGGCTAACGAGCTTGAACATAGGATCATCGGGCAGGTGACGTAGCGCAAATTCACGTTGGGAGACGTAGCGGGGGTCGGTCTTGCGGAGGACGGCGTGGCCGTAGCCTGGGACAACTTGCCCGGATTTGAGGGTCGACCAGAGGTAGTCCGTTATAGCTTTGTCAGAGAGGTCTGAGCCAATAGCCTTCTTCATCTTTTGTAACCAGTTGAGGACTTCTTGGTTGGCTCTGGAGTTCTCGTCAGTCACGGTGAGCTTGAAAGAGATTGGAGCACGCACAAGCCATGGAGCGGGCCAGCAAGACCATTCAGACCTGCTGCAAGAGATAGCATAGGAGAACTCAGAGCACTGCCGACCAAGTGGGTGGTATGTGCACTAACATTTCCACCCTCGTGGTCGGTGTGGATAGTAAGGTACAGTCTCATCAGTTCGACGAAGTCCTTGTTCTCAGCGAATCCAAGCTGGTTTGCGAAATTGTACGAATAATCCTTGTCCTTTTCCACTGGCGGGACTTTTCCATCTTTGTAGACGTTTCGGTAAATGCGTGAGGCAATTGTAGGCAGCTTGGCAATCAAGTCCATTGAGTCCTCGAAAGCGTGGCTCCAGTATTCTGATTTGGGCATACCCTTGGCGTAGGCTTTGGCGAAGGCTGATTCATGCTCAAGAGCATTGACTGCAATGGAGAATTGGGCCATTGGATGCAGATCATTCGGGCAGCGGTCGATGAGCTCCTCGATGAATTTGGGCACATCTGAACGGGCGGCCCATTCGGCTGAGAGGTCACGGACTTGCTGTTCGCTAGGAATTTCACCGGTCAAAAGAAGCCAGAAGAGACCTTTACAACTATCAGTACAGCGAATAGGGTTGGTTAATAGGGAGTCAAACCTTCCGGAAGTGGCTCTTTTCCACCAGGAGCCTTGGGCAGGAGTTTCTGGCACTCTGGAATTGTCTTCCCTCGAAAACGGATACCCTCTTCGGAGTCGAGTACAGAACCCTCCCAGACAAGTGACTTGATGCCGCGAGCTCCTCCATAAACTTGGTCAAGAGTGACCTCCCCAACAACTTTGGAGCCGTATTCTTTTCTTAACTTCTTGATCTTTTCAATCTCGCCAGGAAGCTTTTCGGCAAAAGTATCTTTCAGTGTCTGTCATTTGCAGTCAGTCAACTCGGTCAGCATCTTCGGCGGCGAATGTTGGGTACCATAGACTTGGCCGAAGAGTAACATCTTAAGCCACTGAAAGCAACGGACTTAGCAGGCGAGCGGATAGAAGCGAGAGCTGGGCGGAGAGCAGCATTGCTGAAGCGCAAAGCTGTAGCCATTTGGTGTATGGTGTAGAAAAGTCAATTGACGGCTTTGGTTGTAAGCTCGGATGAAGCTCCAAGTTAGAGAAATTCGGGCTTGAAGTAGAATACGTAAAGGCTAATAGAATGGCCAAGCACTAAGTAAGCCGATGTTTGCCGATTGTTTTCGGATTCTTTCGAGCTCCACAGCCCTGCTCTTTGCGAATGGGGATGCGCTGTACGCTTATTGGAAAATCCCGGCTCTTACATACAGCGATAGTCAGCTTACACGAAAGGAACCATGTACGAGTCCTTCCTAGAGCTCACTCTACCATATCACTCACGATACTAGCAAATGGGACTTGACCGATTGTAGCTAGCGCGGCTGAGGTTTCGCCAAGAGAAATTTCAGTCATCATCCCGCCTTCCACGTTCGAGCTCTTTCATTCTTTCACATCACCCATCCCATCACGACATCACGGGAATCAACATCAACTCATCAAGACCATAGCCTGAGGTGTAGAGTGGACCTTTCTCGTACCAGCCGCAACAACGTATAGTAGTGGGGTCGTGTGTTGCTCGTGGACTAGACTCCTGTGTCTGCGACCGTAACAACACTTCATTCCTCTTTTTCCGGACTCCGAGATCCGACCTCGACACTCAACGCTCATCCTTCAAACACCCTCATCTTCAGATCATTAACCTCACTCCCGTATCTTTCCTTTGTCATCTTCGGTAGAAACAAATCAAGGCAACGCTTGCAGAACACTTAGCTGTACTGCGATCGTAATCTATTMATTAGTCTGAGGCCTTGTGTGCCACCAACCGAGTGAGCTCAAGTAAGCTGTATCAACACCAAGTCTTGTTACAATGTCGTCCTGCGTAGCAGAGCTCGACAGTATTCTCCAGTCCATGCTAGCTCTTAAACCACCTGGAATTACCTCAAGCAAGGTCTCAAGCATTACCGCTCTTTGCAACTCCAACATACAAGTATGTGTAATCCGTTGCCATCTCGAGCATCGATCTGCAAATGCACGCTAACCCGCCGTACTGCTCATTAGTCCGAAACAGTCCTCATCCAGCGTGTTTACACACACTTCAAGAAAGCTCCTGCATCACATAAGCTAGGCGTTCTTTATGTCGTAGATTCTGTAACGAGAGCATGGGTAGAACAGGCCCGCAAGGCTGGTCAAACATTCGGACCATCTGCACCAGATGGTACATTTGCTGCCGGCGTCAATCGCGTAACAGAGTTGTTGCCTTCCTTCATGACCGATATCATCGCAAATGCACCTCAAGATCAAAAGGTACGTTCGTTAGAGAACTCGCTTAAAGCTATAGATCAGTTGGCTTGCAAGTCGAGTGCTGGTACTATTCCACGACATCAGACCTGTCTCCATAAGAACAAACCAAATCTCTTCCCCTGTATTGGTGTATGACCCTCTAACTCACGTATTTTTCTGGTATTAGGGTAGAGTTCTGAAGCTCATTGATATATGGGAGCGTGGAAATACTTTCCCTAGCGCAATGCTTTCCGGTTTTAAGCAAAAGCTGACAGCCCAAAATTCGAATGGTAAGAACCCCAACCGTATGATGTTGCTTCGAAATGAGAAAAAAGAATTTGGTGGAGAACGGCTTCTGATACATTTCATTATCTGTAGATTCACGATCAACAACGCCAATAGGAACGCCGCCTAAGGACTTCACTCAGCTGAACAACCAGGATAGGAAGAATGGTACCGGTGCCAGTGCAGCAACTGATACATCCAGTATTCTCAAGGCTCTGGCAGAAATGGCCAAAACTAACACAACAACTGGGACGGCTCCCCAGGTTAACCCAGCTGTACCAAACTTAGGGAGTGCATTTCAACAGAACATGCCTTCGTCCGTAAATTCAGCTCCTCCTGTGCCGGCTGTAAATGTACCCGGGGCTATGAATGGCACAAACCCCTTTGCTGGATTGATGAGTAGTGTGCCAAACTTTGCTCAGAATATTATGGCTAGTGGGCAGACCATGCAACCAAATCCCGTGATGCCTGCCAATACTTCACCTGCAGCTCTTCAAACGCAAGTGCAACTTCTCCAATTACTACAATCCCAAGGTGTCCCTCAAGAGCAATGGGCTGCTTTGCTACAAGTCCTCATGGCCGCAGGTGCAGCCGGTAATGTGCAAACTGCAGCTGCCCAGCCTAGCTGGCCCCAAAACGGAGGTTATGTGAGAGACGATCAGTCACGTGACCGTAACGGTTTTGGTGACCAGTATAGTATGCGCTCTCCATCAGGCCGTTATAGAGAGCACCGTTCGCGTTCCCGCTCCCCCGGAGGTTATGGTAGACGTCGTGATAGCCCCCCTCGTCGGCGTGATAGTCCAATTTATGGAGAGTATGGTCGTGATGGCCGTGGAGGTTCGAGGCGACAAGGCGGAGGTAGAAGCGAGTATCGCCAACGAAGCCCCCAAGACCGCTATCGTAGGAGTGATAGTCCGCGTCGTCATGAACAAGCCTTGCCTCCACCAGGTCCGAAGCGCGTTGAATATGATAGTACTCTACCGCCTAACCACATTAAGGGTAGGCTACATGCACCCTATCCCCCCAATTAACAAGCAACCTACTAATAACATCTCAGTCTTAAGTCGCACACTCTTTGTTGGAGGAGTCACGTAAGTCGAGTCTAGTTTTGCATGATTCGGCATCTCATCTAACTAATCCAAGTTCATCCGAAGAGGCTCTACGCGCAATCTTCTCTGAATTCGGTCTAGTCCAGACCTGCATCGTCAATACTGACAAGCGCCATGCATTTGTTAAAATGCTTTCTCGCAACGATGCCATGTCCGCCAAAGAGGGYATGGAACGTTACAAGTCTACCGAGATGCAGCTTCGAGTAAGTGACAATTATGCCATGGATTGGAATACATGTTCGGCCCCCAAATTATTGCATTCGCTAATCTACTATTTGACAGACCCGGTGGGGAGTAGGTTTTGGACCCCGCGATTGCAGCGACTATCAGACCGGCATCAGCATTATTCCTATTGAACGATTGACCGATGCTGATCGCAAGTGGATGTTGACCGCAGAATATGGCGGTACGGGTGGTAAACAGATTGAGCCAGGCATGGTGGTAGAAGAGCCTGATATTGAGATCGGTGCTGGCGTATCATCTAAAGGTAAGCAGGTACAGTAGCTTCTCATTTATGAGCATCGCTAAATCACTCCACAGCTATCAGCAGACGCATGGCGACCGACAAAGGCGGTATACAAGGACCGCGCTCCACTAGGGATGGTCTTGGTGGTGTCCAAACTCCGCAGCGCTATCGCCAACCCGAACGTGATAACCGCGAAGCCAACAACATCGGTGTCGCTCCCGCTGTGCCTGGCTTTGGCTTCCAGTTCCCGAACATGCCCAATGGCTTCCAATTTCCACCAGGCTTTGTCATGCCAGGAAGCGCGCCGGCACAGCCACCACCTCCGGGCGCTTCTTAATTATCTACCATTAAGATCCGTTGACTGGGGGGCTGTGGGCTTCAGCAAATTGCATGCGGCATACTCGGGGTTCTTAGCGGCATTACCTTCACGGTGTTTGAGGCGTACATTACGGCTCGGACATGATACCAAACATGGGTTTCATTAGGGGATACTCGGACATTGTGTTTTTTTTTTCCTTTGCCGGCATTTCAGCGGAAACGGCAACGTCAATGCGAGTTCTAACGGAGAATATTGAGCCTGCTGGACGAGCCAATCACATGCGGTGTTTTCTTCTTTCACTCATAGAAAGACTGGTGATCGCAGAGTGATCAATCAGCGTTTGTATTCCATTCAACCAGGCTGATGGGTCAATCGAACATATGACTCCAAAGAAAGTCCTTTCATGGAGTATGGAGAGGAGACACTTGAGCCTTTTCCAGGAATCACGTTTCAATTGACGTTAATAGACAATGGACATACTAGTGGCCTCTTTTCCGCGGCCGATGAATCCACTTCTACAGTCATCAGATATGGACTTGTGCTTGCTTCGGCAAGACTTGGAGAACGACTGCTCGAGGGCAGCAGGCCTTTTTGTAGCAGACTTCTAGGAGGACTCTGGGAGGACACTACTGTAGTGTGGCTGCTTGCGACTTGCTCCTCGAATGAGCAAATAATTCATGCGTGCGCTTCATACGAAAAGAATCTTGCTAACAAATCGAATTTCACTCACCAACTTTATGCAAGTTTAAGATTGATGTGCCGTGACTTTTGCATTACATCATGAAGGTCGTTTATCATATTCCCTTCTCCTCTCTCTCATTTTTCCTATTCTTACGCGGAGTTTTGCGTCGTAGTATACTTTAGCGATTGGCAAGGGTATGGGCGAGATGAGTCTTGAAGGCAAAGCCCTTACGGAGCGAGGCCAAGACACCGATGGGATCGACCGGTGTTCGGCATTTTTGCCCCAAATTTTGCAGCCATCGCCCCATCACTAATTGAAATATAGTCTGATGTTGCAAGACATCAAGTTGACATTAACGGGTTGTCGAGGATCTTCTAAGCCTTTACGTTATGATGTTCCATCTGATCATTCAGACAACGAAAGAAATAGTTGCATAGTGGTGGATACTAACTATAGCCTACCGAGACAGCATGAGGAGAAGATCGCGCCATTACTCTATCTCAGGATGTTTCTACCTTTCCCCATAGCAAGAGCAACCGACTTTCAGCTAAGCTCGCTTTCTGCTCGAAAGCGTGAGACGGTCCTACCCTCCAAGACTTCTGTTACTCGGTGCAAAAACAAGACATAAGGAAAGAGTGTTCCATGTTCTAACAATGGGTGCCCGCCTACTTGTGTCTCAATCATTTCCTCTCTATTCACCCCATTGGTTTCAGCATCACCAGCACCACTTACTATTGTCTAGACCATCTTAATGTGCATGTTTAAGCCAACGAAAATCCAAGCTGAAATGTCTTCACTAGACCTCTTAAATGAGAACAAGCCGCCCCACCCAGAAATACATCTTTCGAAGGTGGAAACGGCTTCCCAGTCAGACATTCCAGCATCTGAAGAGAAGCTCGAGTTACACCGAACTACTCGGATCCCTAGCTCGAATTTCAAAGAACACCTTCCACCAGTCGACAGAAACTCACTAACCCTGAAAGAAGCATTGGACACCATCCAGCCTCCCGAGCGTGACAGCAGCTCCGAGAGACGTCCAGAGAACACCAATGAGATTGAAGAGTTTGAGAAGTTACTTGAAGACATAGAATCAGACGAAGAAGAGGAGGACAAGTCTGAGAAGGAAGACCTTGGTCTGGAATCTACAACGAGCGCGCCAGATCATCTATTACAGACAAATGTTACTCATGGTCTGAGCGAGAGTGAAGTCAAGGAAAGGCGTAGTACGTACGGGTTCAACCAGTTGAAGGAGCACAAACGCAGCCACATCAAAGAATTCCTCATGTTCTTTGTAGGCCCCATCCAGTTCGTTATGGAGGTAACTCTTGAGCCCTTGTTTCTACGATAGTGTCTTATTCAGCTGACTTATTTATTGCCAGGGTTCCCTCATCTTAGCCGCTGTTAACAAAGATTGGATTGACTTGGGTGTCATGGTCGGCTTGCTCCTTCTCAATGCCACAATTGGATTCGTGCAGGATCTCTCCGCCGGCAATGTTGTCAAGGTGAGCTGCGAGTCTATGGGAGCCACGATGGGACCTGTGTCTTACGTTCACAGGAATTGAAGAAGGGGCTTGCCCTCAGAACCATAGTCATACGAAACAGCAAATTTCGGCAGATGCTGGCTTCTGAACTTGTGCCTGGAGACATTATCCGACTTGACGAAGTGCGGTGCCAAATGTCCCTGAGTAATCTATAAGCTGACATACGCACAGGGTAGCATTGTACCAGCAGATGGCACTCTAATTACGTCCAAAATCTGTCTTCAAGTCGACCAGTCTGCCATCACTGGAGAGTCTCTCGCCATGGACAAGCGCAAAGGAGACCGCCTTTACCAGTCGTCAACTATCAAGCGCGGAGAGGCCTTCATGATCGTGACTGCCATTGGAGATAACACCTTCGTTGGGCGCTCTGCGGCACTAGTAGCTGCTGCCTCGACACGAAAAGGCCATTTTACACACGTGATGGGAGGTATAGCAGCTGTACTATTGACTTTAGTGATTCTTACTCTTGTGATCATTTGGATTACTTCCTTCTACCGTTCGATGGGTATTAGGACGATTCTGCAACACACACTCGCCATAACAATTGTCGGTGTGCCTGTCGGTCTCCCGGCGGTCGTTACCACCACTATGGCTGTTGGAGCATCCTATCTGGCCAAGAAGGAAGCTATTGTTCAAAAGTTATCTGCCATTGAATCATTGGCGGGTGTCGAAATACTCTGTACCGACAAGTAAGTTTCGCTTTTCTCGCTGAAGTATTTGAATTCCTCCTTGAGGAGCTCGTGAAGGGTGCGTCATTCGTGATAAGCTTTGTTGCCGGGCAGGGCTAGTACATCTTCGTATCTTGACGCGAGGCTAATCATTGCTCCTAGAACTGGCACCTTGACTAGGAACAAATTATCTTTGGATGAACCATACACAGTCGAAGGTATCGAGCCGTGCGAACTGATGCTCGTTGCTTGTTTAGCAGCATCACGGAAGAAGAAAGGTCTTGACGCGATCGACAAAGCCTTTCTGCAATCACTCAAGAAGTATCCCAACACGAAAGACATGCTCACCTCTTTCAAAATACTTAGTTTCACTCCTTTCGACCCTGTGTCTAAAAAAGTTACTGCTGTCGTTGAATCACCAAGGGGCGAAAAAATCATCTGTGTAAAAGGAGCGCCTCCAGCTATCATCAGAATGGTCCGTGAAGCCCATGAGGTCTCCGAGAAGATCCAAAAAGAATACAACGAAACAGTCGCCGATTTCGCTTGCCGGGGCTTTCGGTCTCTTGGAGTTGCTCGTAAACGCGAAAATGCTCCTTGGGAGCTTCTGGGGATTGTGCCTTGCTTGGATCCTCCTCGCCATGACACTGGCAAGACTGTCAGAGAAGCTCAAGAACTCGGTCTGCAGATCAAGATGTTGACTGGAGATGCTGTGGGCATCGCCAAAGAAACCGCTCGACGACTTGGCCTTGGAGAGAATATCTACAACTCAGAGAGGCTAGGACTGACAGGCGGCGGAAATATGCCAGGATCCCAGATCATTGACTTTGTCGAAGCAGCAGATGGATTTGCCGAAGTCTATCCTCAGCATAAGTACCATGTTGTCGATGTTCTGCAGAGACGCGGCCATCTGGTTGCTATGACTGGAGATGGAGTGAATGATGCACCATCCTTAAAGAGAGCCGACACGGGTATTGCAGTAGAAGGCTCTTCAGATGCTGCACGTTCTGCTGCGGATATTGTCTTCCTCGCTCCGGGTTTATCTGCAATTATCGACGCGCTCAAGATGTCAAGACAAATTTTTCATAGGATGTACTCATACGTTGTATATCGTATTGCCTTGACGATACATTTGCTGGTCTTCCTTGGTCTACGGATCGGCATACTAGGGAACAGCATGCCAATTCAACTGATTGTGTTCATTGCCATTTTTGCCGACATAGCAACGCTAGCTATCGCCTATGACAAAGCTCCTTACTCACCAAAACCAGTCAAATGGAATTTGCCCGTGCTATGGGGAACTGCTGTTCTAATGGGCCTTATTCTGGCTGCCGGCACTTGGATATGCTTCACTACAATGAAATTTGGCCCCGGTATCAGAGAGCACTGGGGTCCCCCTGACTCTGTGATTTTCCTCGAGATCGTTCTGACAGAGAACTGGCTGATATTTGCCACTCGAGCCGGCAGTCGACCGCTCTGGTCACCGATGCCTTCATGGCAACTAATAGGGGCCGTCTTGTTGGTCGATATCCTGGCAACAGCTTTCTGTGTGCTCGGCTGGTTCAATGGAGGCCGATCCCAAGTGGTAACGTCACCACTGACCATTTTCCGTGTATGGCTCTTTTCCTTCGGTGTTTTCTGCGTGATAGCTCTTGTGTATCACCTCTTGGCAGGCTCGGAAAAGTTCGATCGATTGATGCACTTCAAGTGGCCGACGAAGAGAAGCAAGGAGAAGCGCAATTTAGAGGACTTCAGTAAGTTGCCTGGTGATATGGAATGTGTGAAGGGTGCTGACGGTGCGGTATAGTTTATGCGCTCAAACGGGAGACTGTCATGCATGATAGGCTGGATTACGGTCACCAAGGGGGAGCTTGTTCAGTATAAGGTAGGGGACGGAAAGGGGCTCGGGGCAACGGTAGCGGTTAAGGGGCGCTACCGGGAGACGGTTTAGGGGATGTTAGCCAAAATTCCACTCTTTGTACTTCTTTGTCCATTAGCGAGAATAGATTCTGTCTAGACTTCATGTTGCTTGCGAATTGCAAGTAGTCATGGGCAGTGTGCGATTCACAATTGATTATCGACCACCAAACTCCATTCGCTTGGCTCGCATTCTTAATGAAGACCAGAAAACAGTCTCCAAGGACAACCTATCACACTTCCCTTATACTCTCCTCAGCCATCATCGATACCTTCGCTCCGTTTGCAGGGAAGCACACCGTCGTGTATAAGGCCAGCGTTTATTGCGAATTGTTCTATTTGCATCGTTAACTACCAGTAAGTTGAGCTTTACAGAAGTAAAGTTTTATACATTTATGTCTGATACACTGTCTCGGTCCGCGGTATATTTCTATTCGGGACATGTCAGCATGAGCGGGTGAGTTTGGAGGGAGAGGATGGGAGGAGAAAGGAGGAGAAAGGGATAATGGCGGGGAGTAATCTTAGCCGTGATGTTGGCACGTCGTTCCCATGTGACAGAATGATGCGCTGAAAATTCTCGATTGTCGACCAGGATAAAGCCTCCGAGAAGTTGTCGGATGGTGGTGTATGCGAATCGTACCTCACGACGAAAGCAGACGCCCTGCAGCTATCGGTTTGTGTGACGTGTAAGCCATGCAAGTCAGGTACGGTAAATCGGTTTCTGCTCTGGTATTTGGGCTTCCGAGGAATTGTGATGACGGTCTATGCGAAGGGTACCTCATGACAAAAGCGGACGTCCTGCAGCTATTGGATTATGTGACGTGTTAGCCATGCAAGTCAGATACGGCAAAGCTCTCTCTGCTCTGATATCTAATGCTCTTGCGGGTAAATTTTGAGCGTGACGAGTAGTCAGTATGTGATGCCATATCCAGGCAATGGTTTCGTTTGTAAAGCGAAGGATATACTATGTTGAGAGTTACAAGTAAAGTAAAGCCCATTTTTTAATTTTCCTCCAGTGTCTTGGTTTCGCAAGATGCTCACATTGATGTCGACACGCTTCCCACATTCACCGTTGAGAGGCAGGCTATACGTTGGCAGCGCTCGGCGGTTGAACGTGCACCTCGGACTCAAAGTTTGAGCTATTACACTTCTCCTGTGCACTCTGGAATCTCCGCTGAAACTTTTGTATTATCACCACCTGCCTCTCTCAACTGGTAACAATCATAAATGGCATCAATGGTGTCTCCCGGCGCTGAAGATTTTTTAAGGCCAAAAATCCTGAGCATCTTAGGTTGGGAACTTTGTGAACCCTGAGCTATAAAGCTTCGACAGTTGATGAGGCGGGAAGAGATCTTGGATTTGCACWGTGCAAAGGCTCGAGGTAGCGCTGGTAGGCAACCGCACACAATTCCCGCAGATATCTCAATTAGACTGCAACGTATGTAAGCATTCAACCTATAGGATTCAAGGAACAGCACTTATGATTGATCTTACGTCCAAATGCTATCATAATTAGCATACCAAGTAATGTCTGGTTCTTTCCCCCACCGGAGGTTAGTAACGAAACGCATGATGCTCGCAACCGTAGCACTAGAGCGGTCAGTTGCGRGGCCTATCCGTCACGGCCTAGAAGGGGTCAATGGGAGACTAACATTATGCCAGTACCAAATATCAAAGTCACCCCGACTTTCCGTTTCCAAGCCATCTGCAATTTCCAGGCCCAAGATATAGGTAGTATGAGGATGAACATATCAGACACGGGGTTGACGATAGTACTAATATAACTCATCACGTAGAAGCTGAAAAAAACAGTGGCCAGGAACCGCAGGATCCCAGATCTTCGCTCTCGGTGTACACATGAAAGCGGTTAGGAACATATTGATGAAGTACCAGAGCCCGTTGATATATATCAACGATTGCACAAGGTAGAATCGTATGTTGCGACCAATGACAAAAACATGTTGTATCTGTAATAGGATTGCTAATTTCGTTGCGAATACAACTGGACAGTATACGATTGAGCCTATGTCTAAAAGCTGTATTGGACAAGTTAGGTGGTCAGCTAGATGCAGAGGARRTTCCCTCATTGCAACATGCTTGCCTTGAGAATTTCGAAAACGTCCGATAGTGGCACGTTCCACTGGTGAATTCCGATGCCATACTGGAGAGAGGTAGCATATAGGCCAGTGAATGCCACGAATCCAACCTTTCCCAACAGGCATCAGTGAGCCATAAAACGTTGACGGTGCACGAAGGGTGATAGAGACTGTGTAAGTGATAGCGTACCCAWGCTACAAAAGACACATCTGTAGATAAATCAATAGATGCTTTTCTGGAAGAGAAAGCCGGTACTTACAATCTTCCCACGCAATAGACTTGATAATAAATGCTCTTGTATATAGCTTCGCAGCGGTGAAAATAGTGGCAATGGTGAGAAAGATAGTACATTCCGCGATGACTTTGTTCTGATAATTTTCGGGATTGACAAAATTGGGTATGACCCCTGGCGGAGGCTGCAAGCCCGGCACTCTATCCAAAGGCACACCCGATGGAAGACTCATGGCCATAGAGAGAGTTCAGAGCTTTTGTGAGATTGAGAGAGCGCTGGAAGCGTTTGTAACGTTATTTACTGCGAGACTTGACCTGAAACGGAGTTGTGGGAAGGAGTTAAGGAAGTTGAGATAGGTTCTGTGTCCGCGGGGGAAGCCAGCCGTGTTAATACTCAGGGAGGAATATACGCATACCCCGCTCTCAGAATATTTTGCCAGATTGAAGTGGAAGGTTACATTGCCATTAAAGATGCCGTGTATTGACGACCATATGCGGCAATGCAGCCAAAGTTACACGATAGGGTATCCGTTCGTTCCACCTGACGTGCCACCTGACTGCAGGTCCTGGGTCCATCATGCAGTCCTATATGTATGGTGCGATTGTAACGACGGTCTGTTGTATGCAAGACTGATGCACGATGACAATAGTGGCGTTGCAGAGCTGTCTCTCGTTGGTGATGGCCTTTGAGTGCTGATTATGACGAAAAAACAACCTATCTGGAAGCAAATCGATATACTTTGCTTGTTCCATTTGTATAACCTCGAACAGCTGCTGGGGAATCCAATTAACGGGCCAGCTCTGTGAACCCTGGAATAGATCTCATCTCCCATGCATGTCGTACTCAATCACCAGCTGAGGACTCCATACATTGTTATGTTAAGTGGCAGGTATATATGGAGGCTTTCCTCAACCCTTTCGAAATTACACGCTCAAGCGATAGACCATCACGCATGACAGATTTGGGAAGAGGGGGGGTTGAATAGATCGTAATAGCATGGGGGACGTGAATTTTATTTCGGCTAGAATTAGCAGTTGCAAAATTTTCTGGAAATCTTGGCATTTTCAATTGCGCTCACCACCATGACCCCCTACACAAAAGTTGACCTTATCTGGAAGATTTATATATACAAAATGTAGATTTAAGTCCTGCGATTCTAAATCTATATTGTTTTTAAAATTCAAGCAAGATGTGGTTGAGATATTAAGAGTCAAAATTTTCTAAGATCTAGAAAGGTTCACCTATCAAGTGGCCACACCTATCAAGTGGACAGCCCTGCAGGGCTGGACCTAAAGCTAGCGAACCGGGCCCTAACAGTGCCCTCAAAGACACCCTCGAATAGTGCCCGAGCGTCTCCCTAGGCGTCTTAGCTTTAGGGCATCTTCGGAGACATTTTCACCAGCTTTAGGTCCAGCCCTGTAGGGCTATCCACTTGATAGGTGTGGCCACTTGATAGGTGAACCCTTCTAGGGCAGTTCTTACGGGCTACAAGCCAATTCCTGATAAATTTTAGGCTCTCAATAAATTGACCATTATGTGAGTTATAGATATATTTTAAGGAAATATAATAACTTAGTTATATATACTTTAGTCTACTAATATAGTTCTACTCCCTAATATAATTAATTAAGACAATTTCTGTGTAGGGAACCATGGTGGTGAGCGCAAATGRAAATGCCAAGCTTTGGCAAAAATTCTGCAACTGCTAAAAATCGGCTTGGGAAACGCTGGTCAGCGTGGGTTGGGAGCTATCCTAGAGAATAAGGCAGGAATATACTGCAAATTACGGCTTGTCAACATGCTGAAATACTGCCTTTACTTTCCTTGAGTACAGAGATTAGCGCAGAGATGGTTCTGATATTTATTCACACAGTTGCGAATGGGAAACTTTTATGTTCATGTGTCCCTCTTTTTCAAAGGTTTCACCGTTCAACAGCCTTCCATTACTCTGCTATGTTGTGGTACATGCCACTGAAATTTAATTGCCGAGAATTTGCTATGAGTAACCCTTGAGCAGTGCCGACGCAGAAGTTACAGTCCCCAACGCAACGTACTTTTCTAGCGCCGGTCTCGCCGTTTCGTACTATCAGTGTAGTATCGAATTGTGGTTCGCGGGCCCGCGGACCCCAAGTGTAACGCCCGCCAAGCTGCTGCGTCAAAGATCCCTAAGCGTCAAGGCTCTAGGTCCGATCCTTGGGGCTCCTGCCCGATATCCTCTATGTTGCCCCATAGCCTCAAGCCTGTAGCCCTTACGATACTACACCGGTAGCAATAGCCTTTCGAGGAAGATATCTGTCAATATACTAGCTGATAGAGTTGTTTGCAGATACCGTGACCGCAATTGAGCCATTGCCGAAATTTGTCGAATCTGCAAAGCTGTCTTGGATGTTGATGTTGCTGCTATGATCGTTGAGTTCACGAGAGTCATAGATGTCTCTACTTTGATTGTTGAGCTGAAGACAGTCATCGACGTCGCCGCCCCCTCTGGCCATTGACGTTCTGGTGCTTCGAAACTGATGAGTCCTTCTCAAAGAGTTTCCTGGATGCTGAGCGCCGGGAGCCTTGCGAACCGAAAGGTACACCGAGGTTTTCGAGCTGACATGGCTTAAGAAGCGGGGAAATGTTGGTAGACACCCGCACATGATTCCGGCAGCGACTTCGCCGCTTCTGTAGTCACAAACATGAGATATGCTATGACGATGAAAGAAGGAACAGGGTCAAGGGTGAGACTCACGACCATAAATTATGAGCTTTGGCTATAAAAAATGTCTGATCTGAGTCTTTTTCAAATCGAAGACTAGAAGCCAGGCGTAGGATGCTAAATAGTGTGGCACTGTAAATTGTTTAATCATCATCTTGATGAATTATCCATCGAACAGTCCCGGAAGCACTTACATGAAGCCCATGGCGAAAATCAAGGACACTTCGAGCTTACGCCTCCGAGCCATCTGCACTTTCCAGACCCAAAATGTTGGCAAGGTGAGAATGATTAGATCAGATATAACGCTGGGACCTGTAGCGAGGATAGCCAACGGACCACTGTTGATGCAATGACCTGGAAGCTCATAGTTCCAGCTTTTCGCTGTTGGCGTACATGTAAATGCGATAATGAAAGTATAGGCGAAGTACCAGCATGCATTGCTCCAAATCATGAATTGGACAAGGTAGAACCTTAGCTTGCTAGAGGTAGCGAAGATATGCTGTACCTGCAGGAGAATGGTCAATTTGACAGTGAACAGAAGAGGATTATATAATATATCGGCTGCAAATGTAATCTGTGAGTAGGTACTCTTAGCTTGGCGCAGTAAAGAGGATATGAGCCAAGGCACTAACCTTGAAGAATTTTATAACACTGGAGATAGGCACGTCCCACTGATGGACACCATAGCCGTACTGGAGCTTGACAGCGGACAGAATCGTATATGCCACAAAACCAACCTTGCCACCCGCAGATCAGCAATGTCGAAAGCTTCACACTAGCGGGATAATCGGGACGGGGGAAATGTCTGGGGACCCACCCATGCCCCGCAAGCGGTATCTGCGAGGGGATTAGACGATATTTATTTCAAGTGATAACGGAGAGCTACAATCTTCCAGTGCAATGGAGTGGATGATGAAAGCCTTCGTATATATTCGTACAGCTGTGAAAAGTGTAGCTACACCTAGGGTGACTGCCAATGTAGCAATAATTGTACTCTGGATGTTTTCAGAATCAATAGAGTTGGCAGTGACGCCTAGTGGAGGCTGCGGGAGGGTCATCACTATGGTTAACATGCGAGTTGCCAGTTTCATAACAAAATTCCAGTGAATCGAGACATTTGAAGTTCTCAACGGCAACATATCAAGCACAGTAAATTTTAAATCCACATACGGGTAAGACGAAATGCCTCTGACAAAGCATCAGTATACTGCAGCACGGACTCTTTCATCATCATGGAACTAATTCACTGGAAACCTAGAAGTCAAATGGTGGGCCTTGATTTGGATAGCCCAACTAGATCCAAGCTGACGTGAGCGAGCGATACCGAGAATGCCATGCATGACCAAGTGTTGCAGCTGCTCCGGATGGGGGTTTGAGGATTGGCAACCCTCATGTTTCAGCGCGCAGATGCTCTTTTACCGGCCAGCCAATATACCAATCGGTTGATTTCGATTACACGAACAGCATCTGACATCGGAGATAACCCTCAATAGGGCACGAAGCGGTGTACACGGTCAAGACATGTTTGCATAATCCCCGCCTCCCCCGAAGGACCTTGCGCAACTATTATCTCTGCCGGACACTGCGCACAAGCACGTCTTGAAGAGGAGCAGATAACCCAGTTGTACCATATTTTAATGGCCACCTCAGAAATCCTCGAGTGCCTTTATATGGTGCGCTTGATAGATCAATCGGAAGCTGCCATGAATATTGGCGGCGCCACCGGGCGCTTAGAGTTGGGTAGGCTTCAGCCGCTTTAGGTCCAGCCCTGTAGGGCTGTACAATTGATGCGGCAACTCTCCAAAATACCTAGGCGATGAAGGTTCGCAAATTCATTCTTTCTCACTCAATGTCTCATTAGTAGAATTGATAAAATAAAATCTTGTTGACCGGCAGGGCTCTTGTGTATATATGGGATTCTGCACGACTCGTCTGTGATCAACATATCAAGATATGCTCAATCAGACCTGTCTAAGTTAAGAAGCCGCGACCTTCGTCACAGAGAAGGAGTAGCTGTCATTCCAAAATGCCTCCCATCACCTATACTTGTTTTCTATCAGCAATAGTCACACAATCTAGCTACATGATATAAACTCATCTTTAGCACTTCCATCATGCCGCCTAACGAGCTTCCTGGCTATTATTACGATGAGCTCAGGAGAAAGTACTTCAAAATCCAAGAAAATCATCTTGCACCTCCAGGCTCAAACTATTCAAGGACAGCTATCAACAAGGGAACTGAATTCGCTCTAGCACGAGGACGAGAACAGGACCGTAGAGAATTGGAGCGTGATCAGACGATACAACGCTCTAAGYTGCTGCAACGTTCTTTGTTGGGCAGGGAACTTGGCTTTAGGAAAGACGGGCCGGGTGTGCGGTGGGATGTGTGGGCGGATGGACTGCAAAGGAGGAAAGCATTGCGGGTTGACCGGGAAGGGCTCGACAACATCAGTCAATTTATCTTCGACGAACTTACCGGGAGTTTCATTATTGCTGCCAATCAAAGACTGATGTAGGTACTTGTCACATCTTCGGTTGGCAACAGCATTTTATCTGAGTCTACGAAATTTAGCTGACAGGTTGATAGCACCGGTGTTCCTAGAGACTCTGTTAAAGATGAGTATCAAATGACTGTGGCAGCATTCACGAACGAAGGGGTAGCAACACTTGCAACTTGATATTGAGTGGTGTCGCTGACGGACACAGATCTTTACGATAGCCCTTTCGCCTTCCCGGGTCTTAATGTGCGTTCATTCATCTATGTGATTGCTGCTATCATCTTTCGCCTTCCCATCTTCGAAGCCTTAGCACACAAAGTCTATCTCACCGTTTCAAGGCCGATGTGTCATAGAAGGGCTATTCTTGTGATCCCTATCTTAACCAAAGTCTCGTTAAGATAAAACATAGCTGTCGACAGTACGCATCAATATTGTTGATGGCTAATGTGCTCACAGGACAGTATCAGAAGGAAAAGTCCAAATTGATCGTCTCGTCTCCCCTCAAAAACTATCTCCAAACCAATTGACCAACAATGGATCAATCCAGCTCCGAACTTGGGAAATCCGTCATTACTGGGCTTCTTCAGCCTGTCCACATTCGACGCGCAACGATTTTGCCCTCGGTACGAATGGAGGCACACAATTAGTCGTTGAAAACCAGACAGGATGGAATCTTGGTCCATATCAAGTGTCTTTGAAAGCAGTCAACAACGACATGGYTACTGATGTCTTAGCAGTTGACTGGCAGAGCATCAACGTTGTGCTCAGTGGATGCCGAGATAGGACCGTCCGGCTGTGGGATGTACGGGTTCGGGAACCTCATGGCACAAGTCTTAGACTAAGGCATTCCAGCAGTATCAACCATGTGCGTAAGCTTAACGACAATGCAGTAATTGTGGCGGGCATCGAAGGTCAGATTTGCACTTACGATTTGCGCTTTTTGCCTAACATCGACACGTTCTATGGGCTCCCTCCAACCAGACCATTCACTACCTTTCCAGAATATAGGAGAAATAAGAATCACATATATTCAGAGGGATTTGATGTATCTGAAAAAGTCGTTGCGGCAGGGATGGCCGATGATCATGAGCACCATGGGGTGCTATTGTTCGATGCGAAGAGTGGTAGGCAAATGAAGGCATCAATCAGAGATAAGCGTCCTGGCGTAGGGCCGCCTAGATGCGTCAAGCTTATAGGCGGAAGTGATCTATGGCCCGCGCCAAGTCTGATGTACTCATCCGGCAATGGTCTTAACAGATGGAGCTGAGTGCGTCAATGAGGAGCAAGCATCCTGGCGGAGCGCCGCCTAGATGCGTCAAGCTTATGGGTGGAAGTCATCTATGGCCTGCACCAGGTCTGATGTACAGGTCCGTCAATGGTATCAATAGATGGAGGTGAGCGCATCAATCAGGAATAGATATCCTGCCGGAGCGCCGCCTCGATGCGTGAAGCTTATGGGCGGAAGTGATCTATGGCCTGCGTCAAGTCTTATATACTCGTCCGGGAATGGTATTAATAGATGGAGGTGAGGATGATACAACCATGGACTGGAATAATACCCTATTCCAGACCATGTCTCCACAGACCCTACCTGAATCACRTGAAAGTGGAGATTCTTATATACAAAAGACGAAATGGCAGCACAAGGTAGGCCATATCCCAACATTCAAAAGCCCAATGCCAACACCACAATCCATGTTCACACTACCTGCCCAAACGCCGGTATCAGCGTCTGCGCCAACCAAAAACTAAACACCAACTTCGGCCCCGTCATCAACAACTTGGGCGTCAACCCCTTAAAAAAACTCGTAAACCCCTCCTCCCTCGCCATCCTCCCCACAATCCTAAACCCACTCTCCCTCACCTCAAAATTCCGATTCTGTATCCTCGTCTTCACCACATCCAACGGCGCCGACACCAACAAACTCGCCGCCGCCCCCGCAATACTAGCCACAAAATTCTGCCCCCAGCTCGCCCGATTATAATCCTCAAGCTTATACCACCACTGCTTCGCTGCCGCACTGCCTCCAAATAACGCGAAACTCCCTGGCGCGTTCCGGGCTGCTGTCCACCCCGCGCCTCGGTATAACCCCATTCCTTCGTCGGCGACGATGCGGAAGAAACCTCGGCTGCGAAATGCTTCGGGGTTTGTTTGGCGTTTTATTTTCAGGACGTCGAGGGGGAGGAGGATTATTTCGCCGATACCGATTAGTGAACCGGCGGTAGCGTGCATGATTGCTTTACCGGTGCCGGGACCGAATGCGGCGTCGAATTGGTGGCCGTGGTGGAGGGCGAGATAGTCGCGCGCGAAGGGCTGGCCGCCGTATTTGTAGATTCGTTGAAGGACCTGTGATGGGTCGGATTGGTTGTTAGCCAGCTAGCTACCTTTCTTTCCTTCCCTTCCTTCTCCATAAGAGGGAAGAGAGAGAGAGAGAGAGAGAGAGAGAGAGAGAGAGAGGGGGAACTTTTTGGATGTGGTGGGTGTTGTGTTGTATATACCTTGTAGCCAGCAGCATAGCCGAGACCAGGGAACAAGGAAGTGAATTTCCGAAAGGCAGGGGCGTGGGCTTTATCTTTGAAGATTACTTCGTTGAGGCGGGAGATGGAGGCGACTTTGCCGGTGTTGCTCATTAGGCGTTTGGCGGTTGTGTCGACGGGGTGGAAGATGGCGAGTTCGGCGATGCCGGCGGAGCCTGGGGCGTTGTTAACTACTTGATGGCTCTTTGTGATAGAGGGTGTATGTTTGTTAATTACCAGATCCTAGTAGTCGAGCTGTGGCGGACTCTTTCTTGAATTCTTTTTGGGCGGAGCCGGCTGCCAGCTTTTCTACCACAGCTGGAGCCATTGTGGCTAAGCTGGGTTGCGACGACGACTCCTGGCGATGGAGAAGGCTACCTTGTTATCGATGCTGGGTATAGCTAGTGATAGCGTTGTCCAAGTCGGGTTGGCGAATGATTGGTGGTTAAGCTGGAGTAGGTGGCTGATAGAGCTCTGTATGGAGGCATCATTTTTCGAAAAATTTAAAGTTGGGGCTTAGTGCTAGCTGCGGGCCAATGCCGGGTCGTCCGTGGCGCCGTCGCGCTAGCGATTGGGGTGATCGTTGGATTTCCCCAGCGCTAAGGGTACCCGGCACTGAGAGCTAAGGTACCCCTAGGGAGAAACCCTGGGCCCGAGCCATCGTGTCTAGTGCCCAGCCTGCCCTCGCTTGCCAGCCAGCTTCGCCATCGCATTTCCTTCCCCCCAGCCTTCATATTCCTCCCAACCTCAATGGAAACGGCTCATTAAAGATAGTAGGAAAACTTGGTGTAGAGCTCTGGAGCGCTACACTATCCATTCGTTTTTATAATGTCCTGGCTCCGCCGACTTTCTCGTGACCGCGCTTCCAAAGCTGATCCAGATTTACACATGCCCTCCCGGCCCTTTACGACCGCGGCCGCCAACAACGTGGACGTGCAGCAGAGCCCGCCCTTTAAAGACACGCAATACTCTAGCGGCTTCAATTCTCACGACAAACTTCAATCTTACCGTCCTTCCACTGCTGGCGATCAAGGTTACAATGCAACACCCCGCGGCCCTATAAGTTCCGGTGACGTTCTGTCCAACAGACCAATCACAGCAGGCATGGAGCCGACCCCGGATCCCTTGACGAAAGCCTTCAATGAGGCCATCAGACCCTATCTCGACCAGATCGAAGAGCTCAAAAACAAGCTCGAAGACACTAATTACCAGCTCCAACAGCTCGAAGATGAACGCGCAGACATGCATGCCTGGATCGATAAGCGCGGCCTTCGCGCCGGTTCGTCTTGCGCCCGCTCCCAATTGCAACAAAAATCAACACTAACACCCCTCCCCTCACAGACGTCCCCCCTTCCATCGCCCAAGCAATGAACACCGACCAAACCTCCGCCCAAACCCTCAACTACCAACTCGACCGCAAAATGACCGTCCTCAACCACGACCTCCACCGGCTGCAAGACTCTCTCTCCTCCCACCTCCCCACCGCCACCTTCGCAACCACCCTCTCCCAATTAATCCCCTCCATCGAAACCCTCGCCGAGCTCCCCAACGGGCCCCCGCTCGCTTTCGAACTCATCATCAAATTAGGCGGCAACTTAAACTCCCACGGGGGGGACGAAGGGTGGAATAATGAGGCGGATGCTAGTAGTCGAGCGGAGTTCTATGCGCAGTTGGATGATGCGATGTTGGATGTTGTGAGAGCGAGGCTGGCGCCGGGTAGTAGGGAAGATCCGCCGTGGCAGGTGGCGAGGGATGTGAAGAGGTTGGAGAAGACGGGCGCGTTTTTGAGGAGTAAACTTGGTTTGCAATCTTATTTTCCGAGAAGCTTGGAGGTGATGAAAAGGGGGGAGGAAGTTTAGGTTTTGNAGGGGGGTGGGGCGGGGATGGAGGGGATAATCTTTAACATACAATTCGTGTACGAAATGCAATGCCTTAAGGGTCGAGGGCGCCGACCGGTGGTAAGGGGGGGGCGGATTTTAACATTCATGAAGTTTAATGACCGAATATGACAGCGAGCAGCATATGGAAATAAGATGGTTGGAAAATATACGCCTGGAAGGGGGAAAAAGTCTTCTTCTTGTGTTATGAAAATTCGATTCGAGGATAATCTTTTCATGTAGTTGCATTGGTTTGCCTGCATTGATTGGCTGGCGAGCATTTGATGAGATTAATAGAGGCTGTTGATCGAGCACTCACATCTATTTATTTGTGGCTGTGTTAGATTTTCACGTTAATGGTCTTATATGGAAGTGGAAGACCATGCATGCATGTCATTGTAATGCCCAATTAGACAACATCATCTTTCGCCACTTAGCTAACCCAACGATCCTTATCGAGACATAATTTTGAGGTCGCCTCGCACACAAGCAACTTAAAAATAATATATTTAACCGCTATATAGTGCTGCTATTTTGATACTTCACCCATCAACTACCAGCTTTTCTCGAACCTGCTTGACAAAATCTGGAAGATCGTTCGCGGTGAATGCTTTCGAATTCTCTTCTGTCTTCATCTCCTTGAACCATGCAGATTTTCTGATCGCCTCCTCTTGAATTTTCCAAGGATTTTCCCCCAAAGTGACCAGCCTTTCGCCAAATTCATCCATTACCTTCGTTACATATCGTCCCAAGGCCGTGCTCTCGTTCCCGTTCCCTGGGAATATATCTTCTCGTCCTTCACCTGTCAAAGCATGGAAAGTGGCATCCTTCCACGCTTTAGTCCAATCTTGAATTGCCACAAGAGCATCTTGATGATACGGTTGGACGTTCTTAGCAATAAGGTAGAACGAGCCTCTGGCTTTGTGTGCAGCCAACGGCTTGAAGAGTGCAATACTCGCAAATCGATCAAAAGCGCGCAGCGTTAATACCGTATCCCAGCTGTCAATCTTGTGGAGCAGTATCACGATGGAGCCTCCAACTTTAACGTGTCGTAGCGCAATCAAAAGTTGACTGCAAGTCAACCGCCTCGCCTCACACCGCTGCCGTTGCTCCGCCATGTCCTGGGAATGGTTCCGAAGGACCTGGCCGTCGCAGAACACAAGGTCGAATTGTTCCCCAGCCCACACCTCCTCTTCTTGGAACTTCCCGAAATCGGGATGATCTTCTGGGATACCACCATCATCATCGATACCCATGTCACCAACAAGTGACGTGAGATCCCCTTGCCACACCCGTACGGCTGCACGCCTGAATCCATCACGCACGAACAGCTTGTGCCCTCCAAGCTTTTCCGGTAAGGTAGCTCCTGATACAGACGCTCGAGGGTTGAACTTTAGTGCGGAGGCGCTGTATCCACCAGGTGCCATGCAAAGATCAAGAATCTGTCCCGGGTCAGGGATGCTCATCACGCCTGTGGTATCTTGCATCTCGGTTCCAATTCGTTCCATGAGGTTGAAAAACCCCCGTGATGCTCTCATATCAGCGCTAGCGCCATCTGCGATTTGTCGCTGCTTTTGGAAATGCTTATCCCCTGATGTCATTTTCCAGCCCTGGAGGTAATATGTTGGATTAGTTCATTTATTTCATTGCTGCTTGGTGGGGACAAGCTAGGGCTCGAGAGACTTGCCTCCGTTTGAACTCTCACCAGCTCACAGAATATTGCAGAACGTGAGCAGAGGTAGGCACGAATGTACTGATTTGGGGATATTGGAGTATCACCTCCGTAAACGAAGGTGGCCTTGTCGGCGCTCCTGGTCGCCTCCGAGTCGAGTTCAGTTTCCGGGATGGTACGGGGTAAGCCTGTTTGGTCCATCCTGTTGACGTTTTGGATGACTAAATGAGGCTACTACAACAACCTTCTGGCTTTACCTTAGGAGCGACGAGGCTTTACAATTGTAGTAGGCTTGGTCGATGGCTTCCTTAAACCAGGGACGTACGCGGGGCACTTCGGCACCGCACGCTCGTTTGACCAATGAGGGTAAAGCTCCACGAAGCCACCCCCAAGTATGGATATGCATACATGATCGCAAATCTTGTGGGTTCGAGACTAAAGGACAATGGGACAAAATACGCTAGAAGATTCATTCGAACGTGAGGAAAAGGCTATGTCAAACAGAGTGAGATGGAACCGAGTCATAACAGAAAGTGCAATCGTTTGTACAAATAAAACCGTCGGCAAATCCAAAACCAAGCCGGCCCCGGGATAAAGAGCGTTGGTAAGGTAGATCGAGATGAGATAGATAACCGTACTTCTTCAGGAATCTGGAGATCGAAAGAGATTCAGGTATCCTTCTGGCCGAAGACCTTGTGGTAGGTAAGTTGTCCATTGGAATATATGGTTTCTACTTCGTACGATTGCTAGGTTTTTAGGTTGTAGCTGTTTGTAATTAAACCAGGTAAGGTACAGAGAGTGACACCAAAAGTCCTGATTTGCGCTAACGATATTGGCGCGCTAACAAACCAGCCCTGTGAGCTCACCCMTAAAAGGGTGCCTAGACAACACCCGCTCTAGGGGTCTYTAGATTAGGGCTYCTGGCGCCCAACACATGTATTAATTGGGGGCGCTTGGCCTAAGAAAGCCCCTAGGGAATTAGAGTCTAGGCCTTATGATACCCTAGAAGACATCGACATGCTCCAGGGGCCAGAACTGGAGATAGGGTTAGGGCTTGCTAGGAATGGCTTAGTGCAAATCAGGACTTTTGGTGTCACTCTCTGTACTTCGTACCTGGCTCGGTACCTCAATGGCGCGCCGCACTAGTCGGCTTTACCTCGGCTGAATTTTTCTATTCGAACACCACACCAAGGTATTGTCGCAGCGTGTAGATAGATTTATACCTTCAAGAAATTATGGCCGCCGTCTACAAGTCTTTGTCTAATTCGAAAACGCCCAAATTATCCTCTACTAATGGCAAGTCCATCAGGAATAAGCAAAGAGTCCTCATCCTCAGCTCTCGGGGCGTGACCTACCGACATCGACATCTTCTTAACGATCTCTACTCTCTGCTTCCACATAGCCGGAAAGATGCAAAACTCGACACCAAGACCAAACTTTACCAGCTCAATGAGCTCGCCGAACTCTACAATTGCAATAATGTGCTCTTCTTCGAGGCGAGAAAGGGTAAAGACCTCTATATATGGATGAGTAAAGCCCCGAATGGGCCTACCGTGAAGATGCATCTACAGAATTGTGCGTCCATTTTCACTGCCATTGAATTGATCTGAGATCATAGCTGACAATCTGAAAGTACATACCTTGTCCGAACTCCACTTCCCAGGCAACTGTTTGAAAGGATCACGACCAATACTCTCCTTCGATTCGACCTTCACAACCGCACCACACCTCCTCATAATCAAAGAACTCCTCACCCACACTTTCGGCGTGCCGCAAGGCGCTCGCAAAACTAAACCTTTTGTCGACCACGTCATGGGCTTCACAATTGCAGATGGCAAGATATGGATACGGTGTTTCCAAATCAGCGAGACAGCTATCTCCAAGACCGACGCAGGCAAGGAAAATGAAGTAGATGGATCACAAACTATCACTACGAAAACAATCAAGAAGCCTGGCGACACGAAAATCAGCCTTGTAGAAATCGGACCGCGCTTCGTCCTCACACCGATCGTCATTCTGGAATCAAGTTTTGGCGGGCCGGTTATCTATGAGAATAAGGAGTTTGTAAGCCCGAATCAGATACGCTCGGAGCTTAGGATGGGGAAGGCGGGGAGGTATAATCGGAGGAGCGAGCAGGGAGCGGAGAGTAGGAGTAAGAGAGGGGAGTTGGGGTTGAGGACGGGGGTTGGGGGGAAGAAGGTGGATGAGTTGGATGAGAGGGTTTTGTTTGCATAAAATGAAGCGTGATGAGTTGCTACGAGACCAACGAAAGGGCCACCATGGAGAAGACCTTTATTGCTAAGCCACTTCGAGATCGAGATCGAGGGTTTTGGAAATGAGATCGTACGATTCGAAGTCTATGGACTGGGAATACACGATATACTAGTGTCTCGGCAACTCCCATACGAATACCTTAAACCATCATGCGAGGGCCTCCGAATGTCTGGGGAGAATGCAGCGGATGGTTAGTGCTGGATGTTATGCCACTGTTTGATGGTAATGTTGAAAGCTAGCATCGGGCTTTTTTCCTTAAGACCAAGGCGACTTTCTGGGATGATCGTCCTTGTCTTTCGCCATAGTATATACGCATTATGCCTCCCCCGTCAAAGGCATGTCCGAGTGTGCTCCGCTTTATTACAGATGAGGCTCGTGAAGCTTTCTGGGCTCTATACCTGAAAAACCATCATCGGTAATTACTACGTCAGAGTTATGCAATTCAAATATTAGGCCATGCCGTGTTGGGTTAATACTATATAATCTATGAGATGACTATCTAAGATGCTAGCTGGCATAACATGAATTTCGTGTTCAAAACTTTTCCTTAGTCAACTTCTTACCCAGTCGCCCCCCTCTACATGAAAGAGAATCGCGCTTGTATCCTCATTGATTCCAGCACCCATACAAACCAATGCAATCCCCCTCCAGCCGCCCTAAAAATCCATCGAATACCCCCTCCTTCTTCCCATAACACCCCTGACACTGCTCGCAACATCTACTTACTTACGTGGTTGAACGTAAGATATTTGTGGGTGAGCGTGATATCCCTAAGCGTGTGATGCGAGCTGAGCCTGGAGGAGGGAAGGGGAGATGGGGGTTTGGTTGGGTTGGGAATGGGTGGGAATGGGTGGGGAACAATTGGATGGGGAGAAGGGGGGGGGGAAAGCTGCTCGGTGATGTTCCCTTTCTTTTCCTGGAGTTGGTTTCTTGGTGGATATGGTGTTATTATGTGTTGCTCTCAAAGAACCGTAATCTTATGGTGTATGGTGATAGTGGTGGTGGTGTTAGATATGATCTCGAATGAAGAACACCCATCCCAACTAAGATACTTTTCGCAGCATTGGGTTCGCTACCTAGACCCTCAATGGAGCTCACAACTAGACCACCCAGCTACCAACAGAAACACCCCCGAGGTACCTCAGAATCATAGAATTATGGTTAAAGAAATCCGCACTTCTTCGTCCAAGCCCGTTAGTTTTCGATTGTTGTTTGAAATCAGATTCGCTTGGTATTAAACGAGTCTTCTTATCATATTCTAGGGACGACTTCCGTTGGTGCACTGTAGTCAAACGTACCCCGTACAAATCTATCATTTTCTTCCTCACCAAGTTAGACGCGCTAGTCGGGATGAACTTTCTTTAACCATACTGCACGCCTTGGTCCATGCGCACGGTCTTCAGGATACCGTTGTGCGTATTAGTCCCATCGTCTGACCATGAGCTATCATGTTCAGGATCGTAACCAGAGAAACTAGTGGTGCCTACCGGATGAAGTCCGCGCCCGCGATTGGATGGAAAAGTGGTCGATGCACGGGCATTATCATTGAGCTTTGTGTAGTCCTCCAGTATATTACTAATATCATCCTCGTTCGAGCAGGAAGCCGGTGATTTGGGGTGGCGTCTTGTCAACCTCGATTTCCAAGACAGCGCAGCACCGGTACCGAGGCGCGAAAGTTTTGGGTAGTAGGTACTGAAGAATTTGGGAAATACGACCAAGTTACCGGCAAGCATTGCTGCGGTTACCTCACCGGCGCTAAGAAAATGTGAGGGAGTCTTTCTCGAGGCTGTGCTGGAGTGTCTGAATAACGCATATGCTTGCGCCGAGCCGTGCTACATTGAAAGTCTCGTCCTGGCTTATGGCGTTGAAGACGCTATAAATGATACGTAAAATATCAGAAACAAGTGCCCTGCAGTAATCTCTAAAGTTAGCCCAATTCCCTCGCATTCTTTGCTGACCATTTCTTCGAAGTCCCAAGGAGAGTACCTACAAGCMGCCAACGAAGAAGAAGATTGCCGATACTCCAAACTTGCGCTTGGTCGAAGTTTGTAACTTCCATATGCAGTACAGTGGCAATATCAGCATTACGATATCCGTTACGAGGTTGAAAACACCAGTCGCAACGTAATAACCCGAAAGCTCAAGGCAGCGCCCTGGCAGTTCAGGGTGCCAGTACTTGCTTATAGGCTTGCATTGGAACATACTGAAGAAGGCGAGGGCAAGGCAATATGACACGTTGATCCAAATGAATATGTGGATGCACCAAAACTCTTTACCGTGGTTCACCACGAAGATGTGAATGAGTTGCAAGCAAATAGAGAGCTTAACCATTGCGATGATTAGTAGGTTAAGAATGAAAGTAAAGTAGAGCACCTGTTACAATATTAATTTGAAATTTTCCCCCCGAGTAGTGACTTACTTTAGCAAAAGATACCAATTCTGTGATTGGCACATTCCACTGATGGACGCCAGCGCCATATTTGACCGTGGCGAGCGCCAGACCGCTGTCAGCTACACTACCTGCCTGACTCACTTGTTAACGAACAAGAATGATCCAACCCAGAGGTTCCATCCACATACCCATGCCATGAACATGGTGTCTACTTTCTGATTAGTAAGGGTTCGCAAGACAATAGATATGCTTCAACTGACAGTCGTCCCACCCATGCTTCCGAAGAATGAAAAGCTTAGTGTAGCATCTGATACCGGTGGTGATAGTTGTCAATATAAGAAACGCGATGATCACCGCTGAGGTCGACTTGGCAATAGAGTAAGGATCGGTGAAATTAGGAATGACACCAGCTGGCGGTGGTAGCCCTCCTATCTCTGGTGGAACACCCGAAGCTTGTTCTGAGCTCATGGCTTAAATCTGAGCTAGTTAAGAGATATGCTAAAGCAAAAGACCCAAAATAATGAGCTCGCGTTCTGCTTCTGTAACAGAACGGGCTATGTCAAGCAGTGGACTGTCTACAAGGGAAAGGCCCAAATGATAGAGGGATGACCACCTAATAAGAATTTGAGCTTGGTGATTATTGCTCTTGTCTGAGCAAGTAAACGGCTCTAGCACTGTTTTTGTGAGTCGAATGAGCAAATACTCGACGCAAGTGTGGTTAACGGAGCAGTATGAGAGGCACAGCTGACGCACATACGACCAGCTATGTCAATGACTCTGACGTGAGAAGCATAACGCATACGTGCCAGCGACGATGCAGGAGAGAATAATGGTACAAAATATGGGGGATATCAGACTATAGCGAATGATTTCTAAAATTAGACCGAGAAAGATTACGAGAGTGACACTTGGGTCTAGATCCAGCGGAGCGGATATTACGGACAAGATCCTTCAGAGCTGTGCCACTCGTAACAATCATCTCTACCTATTCCTCCATAGGCGACCTACGGAATAACTCTGAACGAGAAGATTATTCAGGATATATAAGCAAATGACATAGAGAAAATACATCGTGGTGGATGACCATGTATGTATGCCTGACACTTGAAGTTTCTTCTACGCGAAGATAGATAATACGTCCGCTTAATATTACCGGAGCGATCCAATTCGTAAGCCAGGTTTTTGAATATCAATGAGGGGGGACATACCTTGCCAATCAGTACCCTTTCAGCAGGATAGGCGAGTATGCACACTTTAAGTGCTCTGATAGGCTTGATTGCCGTTCTGCTGTCGGATCATGCAGGTCAACGGAGCCAAGACGCTCCATTACGAAAAGCGATTGGCTAACCCACCGGTCGTGGCCTTTTTCTGCTGACGGTAACCTGCTTCAAGGGCGATAACGGCTTCTGACGATAGAGGAAGATCTTGATTATACCTATTCTTATTGAATGTGGGATACAGTCTGTGTGTCATTCAGATGGTAATACTGGAGGACTTGTCGACAACAGTGGAGTACTTGTCGACACCAATGGAGTACTTGTCGACACCAACGGAGTACTTGTCGACACCAATGCACTGTTTGGCCAGGTCTTTAATGAGTCTCTTCAGAATGCATGTAGTCATAATTCAATCAACACCAATTCAGATACTTCCAATGTTGCTGGGTTTAGAGCATGCAGATATGGAGAGGTGTCTCTGGCTTTTCTTACCGCCCTTCTCGTCGCACGTAACTTTGCGCTAAAGGGTTCACCCGCTGATTGTAGTCTGCAGAGGGTAGGGCTGAAGCCTAGAGCTGCTCAGAGACGACACGTTAGGGCTCCAAAGCTAGACCCTAACTTCTTCATATCATACAATCCCGATCACTGAGTCTATTGTACAGGGTCCCTTCAACCATACCCGTCGTACAATCAGCGGCCCCAAAGTATCAAGGGATGAGTCCTTCCAAGGCTGCGTCGACTTACTATGAGGATCAAAAGCTATGCCCATCCGTTAACACTTTTGACAAATTTTCATAATGCTTGGAGATTAGAGCTAGTAACGATCTGCCATTGACACTCTGTATTATCATGCTGTGGGGTCCTAATAGCTTTCACTGAGAGGCAAGATACTTAAAAGCACGTCGATTACTTCTACATTCGCCTTTTCTGATTTACAGTCATGCATCCTGTCTAGCTTTCCCGGAGCAAGCTGCAAGCACTTGCCAACAAGGTGGGGTGTAGTGAGCGATATGTGAGGAGAAGTGAAGTTCAACCAAGAAAGCAAGCAAGATCCCTGCTAATTGGGGCGAGAAGGCGGCAGACCATGAGGATACTGTTCTGTACCACTTGCTTGATAGACCTCATCGCCATGATCGAGGGGCCGGCAGGGTATTCGAATCGAAGACCGAACTGGATGCTGTGCGGTAGATCCAAGCGCTTGCTGGCCAATTAATTTCGGACTAAAACCATGGCAACGCTAGCTACTCTTCACATCTAGGGTCTTTTGTCAACACCACACGGTCCGGTAGATCACTAGCGAAAGCCCAGATTTTATTGCTCAAAATTTTCCTTCTTCTTTCAATCACCCTAAACTTCTATTCCGCTAGCCATGGCTCCCACTTCATCTCCAATGGACAACGCAAGTATGGGGGCTTTAAAACCTCCACCGGGTGTTATCCCACACTTCAACGATCCAGGGAACCAACAAACACCACATAAAGCTTTTGCTATCATCTCCATCATACTGCCCACAATATTCGTAGGGTTACGGTTATGGACAAAGCTACGAATCAGTAAGGATATGGGATGGGACGATTGTAAGCATTTTCATTTACCTATAACTTGGAAGCTGGCTAATTTCACATAGACACCTGTTTTGCGGCTTATGTAGCATAGCATCTATTCTTTTAACCACCATAACAACACTGATAATGTTGTTCAGATACTATCGTTAATCCAGCCATCACTTACGCTCGCCGAGTTGCGTGATGGGTTTGGCTTACATCAATGGGATGTGACATTAGACCAGCTCTTGAGGTATTTAAAGGTAAATCTTGCCCGATGTTGCTTACCGCACACGTTAATAAGAACAGCTAGGGCAAGTTTCAGAGGCCTTGTACGGACCGGTCACAGCTTTGACGAGAATTTCGCTCCTTCTACAATTCGTGCGAATTTTCCTACCTATGCACACACCACGGAAACTCTTCTACTTTGTTCAATGCCTTATCTGGTTCAACATATTGTTCTACACCGCGGATCTATTTGCGGTGATATTTCAATGCTCACCCCGAGAGAAGATCTGGAACCCGACTATGCCAGGACATTGCATCAACCAATATAACACAATCTTACGCGCCACTGTGGCCAACGTTATTACAGACATCTCTATCGCGGTGTTGCCTCTAAAGATCATATGGGGATTAAAAATGCCAATAAGAAGGAAGATATCCGTCTCTGCGGTCTTCGCCACAGGGTTACTGTAAGCTTGGTTTCAATATTATTCGTATTAAAGGCCAAAAAGGAAGAACTGATACATCTTAGTGCTTGTATCTGTGCCATCATTCGCCTAATTGAAGCTATCTTATGGCTGCATACCAGGGATTTCACCTATAGAATAGCAGCTGAGGCCTATTTCATGGGAGTGGACACTCATCTCTGATCTCCGAGTAGTGCATCATTAATAAAATTATTCCAGCGGTCTCGAAGTGCTCTTGKGCCTGATATGCTGCTGTCTACCAGTACTGCCACAATTCTTCTTCTATTACTATCCGAAATTTGCGTCCGTGCTCTGCTGCTACCCAGCGCCTACTAAAAGACGTCATCCCTCGACCGTAAGATCTTACTCTACTTATGCTAGCAAGCCCAAGACTCGGTGGCCCGGACAAAGCCTCGATGTGCCAGGCGATGATAGCAGCTACAAGGATTTAGATGATTTCAGAGGCCAAGAAAGAGTACAAGGCCATTCAGTGATCATCGAAGGTGGTCTTAATCACTCATCTTCGACACAGGAAGGATGGAGTCCCGATACAGACTCATTTGCGGACCTGGCAATTGCAACACCTAGCGTGGCCATTCGGAAGACGGTGCGTGTTGATTCAATTATGGGAGCATGAGAGTCTCTGGTAGGGATCACATGCACAGTTGTAACTATGGATGTACAGCCTGTACTACAATGTTTGCTACAAACTCTGGTGAGGATGTTTATTTGGACATGAGAAAATGGGAGTGTCATGTGCCCATGGAAAAGTTTAGCGTACCTTAGAGGTAGTGGAAATGCTACAAACTTATGCAGTTTGTGAACCCGTCACCTTTCCAAACTCCTGAATCCACCGTAATAAACTAGAAAACAACTAAAGCCCCGCCCTGTGTGCGGTCTTTTCTAGAGCCCAGTATCAGGCCCTTGGATCTCCAAGACCTATCCACATATATTTTTACCCACCGACTGAGCACCATCCCTAATTTCTTTACACTTCATCAAAGAAAAAACCCCATATCTCCCGCAACTGGCTTAAGTACCAACAAGCCCAATATCTTCTACCTTTTCCCCCCCCTTTCCCATACCCCATAGAATACAACCACATAACCCATCCTTTCAGCCCAGCATCTCGTGCTCTATTTCTCAACCAAAATTCTTCCTTCGCCCGGAAACCCCCCCTCCAAAAATAAGACAGACATAGATTCTCACCTCGCGGCCACGACCATTCCGCTAGAGGCTATCGGATAAAGTACTTAGCTTGTCTCTCTCCATCAGCACCAAACCTCAGGAGATCTTGGGTTTCACTTCCCGCTTCGAAAGGACTGGCTGCGCCTGCGAAGAAGGATGCACTGAGAAGAAGGGGTACACAATTTAATGGCATAGGTGGTATTGCGGATAGTATCAAGCGCGGGCCAGAGCAGATGGTAAGGAATCGACTGACTACTTTTCGGTGGGGTGGGGTCATGTTTTCCTGTCATGTGTGAGGATGATGAAGAGGAGCGCACGGGGTGGGGAAAAAAAAGATGTCTTCTGGGTTTCATTGCGCAGGTGCTGGGATAGTGCGACGGCAAGGGATGGCATGGTGGAGGATGTTAGGCAGCGGACCAAATCGCGCAAAGGTTATAATCTTTGAGTCTCAGGTCAAGCTATATCAGACTTGGCTTTCGACTAGAACTGCCCTTGGAGCTGCGGGGAGGATGCGTATCCTGGTGGAATTCAGGTCGGTCAAGACAAATGCGGTTTGGTATTCTCGATCTAGTGTAGCAAAGGTGGTAAGCTAATGTGAATCTAAGCAAGAGCCAGAGCGAAGATAAAAGCCATTGCGCCCTTCTCTTCGTAGCCGTAAACCCATAAACCCGTAGCTTTTGCGCTGTGAAAAAGGACGGTGAAGCCGGAAAACGGATGAATAATAGTAATACACATGATATCCAGACCAGCGTGCATTGAATACGAGCTTCCGATCGTCCCATGCCACGGAAAAGGCCATTCGCTATGTTTGTTTGCTTTGAATCGTCTGACTGCAATGAAAAGTCCTGCTGTACTTCATTGACCGAAAAGTAGTCATTTTACTTCTCCACACCTAGGTCTCAGCAGCTACGGCACCACCACGGCCTCTAATTGAGCCACGCCCGCGACTCGGAAATGCGCCACGGTAGCCACGACCCCGACCACGACCGCGGCCTTGAAATCTGCCACGATAGTTGTTGTCGACGCTGCCTTGGCCGAAGGTCTCGAGGTTCTTTTTCTGCTCTTCGGACCGGAATTCTCGGCCTCCCAATTTCTTGTCATCGCGATCTTTGATCTCACTCGAGATGTTGTCGAAGAATGATGAAGACTTATTATATCCTGGTGCAGCTGGAATGGCTATGCTCGTTTCACCTCCAGCTCGTGCTCCGTTCGCTGGAGCTTCTGCAGCCTCGTTCGAGCCATCAACAGAAATGCCGATAATATCGCCGGTGGCGATGGCTTCTTTAACAAGATCCTGCTTGTTAAATTTGGCATTGGCTTCGGCAAAGTCATAGTCTGTCTTTGGGACTTCCATCTTCTTCGTCTGGTGCTCATCACGAGGCCTACCTCCGCGGTAGCTGCCTCTTCCACCCCGGTGACCAGCGGCGTAGCCTCCGGTACCTGGTTGCCTTGAAGTACGGATGTGGTCATTTGTCCTCATTTCGTTGACCTTGTTCGTTAAATTGTCAATAGCACTCTCTCCGTTAGTATGCTTCTTTGGCTGCCCCGGTGCTGGTGGTAACTTGGCCATTGCAGCTGCAACAGCTGCTCGAGCATCACGATTTGCGTCTTCGAGAGATTTACTGGAAGTCTGCGTTGGGCGCGGCGCTGCTGATTTTATAGGTGCTGGAGCTTGTGCTTGGGTAGGTGCAGAACTATTAACGTGTGCTTTAGTTTTAGTTGGGGGGCTCATGATGGGAACCGCAGGCATGATGCGGCCGCTTTTTGTTCCTGTGGGTAATTGCTTAGTCGCGGCTGGAGCTTCTATGGCCACTGTAGGTGCTGGTGGAGCCAAAGCTTCAGCAACGTTCGGTTTTGTTTCTGTTGGTGGTGTTGGACCATTCTGAACCACGACAGGAGGAGCTGGCGTCACTGACGAGGCGGGAAGCTTAACTGTGGCAGCTGGTTTTTCCACGGGCAATTCTTGTTGAGGTGGAGCTTGTTGAGCATTGGTTTGTGGTTGCTCAGGAGAGATCTCAGGCTTTGAACCTTGCCCTTGTTGCATGAGTGGCTGACCAGGAGGCCCGAAGGGCCCTGGAGGCGGGTAGAACTGTCCTGGTGGTGGCTGAGGGTATCCTTGTCCCGGAGGAGGGTACCATCCGGGAGGAGGCGATCCAAAAGCCATTCCCGGGTGTCCATAAGGTGGGAAACCCTGGGGTCCTTGTGGACCATAACGCTGGTTGTAATTGTATGGATAAGGAGGCTGCTGTGGGAAGCGTCCAGGACCTTGATGGGATTGCTGCTGACCAAATCTTTGTTGCTGCTGGAACGGTTGATTTTGTAGATTCACACCTGGATAGTTTGGGGGCGGGGATTGTTGCTTTTGAGCAAGGGGAGCTGATGGAGTTCCTGTTGGGCGAGCATTCTATACATAGCTGTTATTAGCCGCGACACTTCGTAACAACGCGCAAATAGAAGCAAGCTATTTTGTATATATTCGTGAATCAGAAGGAAGGCAACGGAGATATCCACACGGTTTTGCGCTCTCGGTAGTATATTATGTGATTTACATCCGAAATGCTTCATCATCGAATAGGCTTCCATGATGCTGGAGCCATGTAGCATAGACAATAACCACACACTGGAGGGACTCACCCCAAGTATAGCAGGATCATCAGGCACCTCCGGTTGCTTCACCGGCTCTTTAACAGGATCCTTCTCAATCCTCAGATCCTTGACATCGCTACCACGAAATACGATGTATTCGTAGATATTATCTGAAGCCGGTATCTCGTTCTCCGGGTCTCGACCCTCTGTACCGAAAGACTTGACTTGCTCTAGCGCAACTGTGGAGTTCTCAGAGCTGATTTCGTGGAGTGTGCCGACGTAGCTAGTCACGAGTTAGTACGGTATAAAAGGAATGCCGATAGGTAGAAGTTGTGGGCACCGAATATCGCGCTTTGATATTAGTGAGATGCGTGAGCTGTCCAGAACTGTTAGCTTGAGCACTGGTATTCACCACAAAAGTCATTGAAGCCTCACCCAATATATTCAGCCATAGTGACTTGGGCGGGCCCGGGGCGCAGAGGGGATTGGGAGAGCTATTTGGGAGAGAGACAGCGTCGCTGCAACTAATAGGAAATGAAGGTACCAGCACTGCTTGGCGTTCATGTAAGAATAGAGGTGTGGGGAGGATCGTACTTGGGCAAGTGAAGTTGCGGTTTCGTGTACAATATTAACAGCCTTATGCGGCTTTATGCAGGTCTTGGCATAAAAGTTGTGCAAGCCATATCAACGAACATCCATCGAGGACTGAATGGATTTCGAAGATGGCTGCACAAGAAACTACTTCGCCATCCTACCCTCCGTACAATGATGAGGCTATTTTCCAGGAGATTGATTCCTACCCATGGGACTCGGACACCGAATTCCAGAGCGGCCTAAAAGCAATTCTAGGACCAAATCCAACACCTGATCAAGCCCAGCAATTAACACTACGAGCAAGATGCTTTTATTTCTCCCGGTAGGGCATTCCTCACCTCATCCGTAAGGTTCTCCACGAATTAACAGATGTAAAATTCTAGGAAGAAAAACCTTCCTGTCAATTTCGATGCATACCAAGCCTGGCGCTCTCAGAAACCAAGCTCAAGCCTTCCTAACCCAATAAGCTCCAAAGCTCCAGCTTCCGCACCGATACATACCAGTGACAGTATGACGGCCCCCACCGCAGCAACGAGACATGATCCCAGTGTGGGTACGAATAGCTCGGAACCGCCAGCACCATATCCCACTTCCTTCAGTCAAATTGTTGAGTTAATCACGACCGGCCAGCCCATACCTGGGATTAGAGAAATACCCGATACCTTGCTTGAGGGTCGAGACTCTCAGGCTACGTCAGTGAAGCGAAAAAAGCCATGGGAGAAAGATGATGCTGGTGGCAATGGCCAAGAGACAATTTTGACGGAATCAAATGCGCAAAATATTGCTGTTGATTAGATATGAAAATCTGGAAAAACCTGTGACCGCGACGGGCTACGATACACTTGTGGCGAGAAGTCATTGAGACCATGCCATTTCTATCGCTCTATCACTACTAACTTTTCGGAGAGACACAGCCTAATAAAAGTACAAGTGAAAGATAAACCGTCTGCGATTTTCCCGACCTGTCCACACTTCCATAAAGCTGCTGCTCGAACAAGCTCCACTGATACAATAGTCGAGATACAAGAAGAAACAATTTCTGAAGAGGTAATAGTTGCTGTGAGCATGGGTAGCAATCGATGCCAGTCTTAGAACTCTTCGCCGCCACCATAGGTAGTTTCGCTTTTGACGTTTCCAATGACCCCGGGATGCGAATCCATTGCGTATGACCTAAGTCAAAGAGTTCTGCCGCTTGCCTAGGATGAAATATGACTGACTAGAATGTGGAAAATTGAAAATGAATGTGGTGTTAAATAACGAAACCAGCTTGGGGCCAAGTTGTTGAAGCTATGACCCAAGAAATAAAGTGGTTCCTGAATTCGAAGGGACTTGCGGATAGGATTCAACGCTCCTGAAGCTCTTGTAGTTTAGAGGCCGTCTAAGCAAGTGTCCAAGAGTAGGAGCCATTGGGTCGTTACTTAGCGGTAAGCTCCTCCAAAGCGAGGAACGTTGCCAGTGTTTTGGGTGCTGAAAGAGCGGTTCTGCGGTATCCCGACGCCGACACCTGGACCAGGATGCGTCGCATATGCAGGGTTGCAACAGAGCATTCCGACACGAGAACCAAATTTGGAGCCGCGCAAGGACACCATGTGCTTGCTATGGAACATCAGCCAAATTCATGTCGGGAGATAAGGTCCATATTTACCGAATATGAGAAGCCACGACGTCACGATGGGTTGGATTGGCATGCGTGAGGATATATTGGATTAGATAATTTCCATATTGATCGCTTGCGACTAGGAATAGTGTCAATAAGTTTGAGGGTTGCGGAACGAGGGTTGCAAAATAAAGCCACTTACTGTCGATTAATGGAATACGAGGACGGTCAGGCCGACCCTCGCACACACGCTCGAGGTAGCGTTCAAGGAACTCGGTGCCTCCGATCTTAAGACACTTCTCCACAACTTTGGACGCAAATTGGTCCATGCTGTATTCTGTAGCATATCGGAGGACATGATCAATAGCACGGCTTCGGTCAGCAGGTGCTCCATGTTCGCAGATATGCTGAATGCACCAATTGCCGAATTGACCGTGAGCAACTATGTCAATACTATTTAGGACTTCATTAATACAAGGACGCTGGTGGAAAACATGGGTCAGTATTGCACTGCAACAGACAAAACTCAAGGTCGATGCTCCTGAGGGTTACAATAAGGGTTGCCGGACGAACCTTGTCTTCTTCCAAGCAGTTCTCAAAGATGTTCTGTACAACCAGACTACCCGTCTCTCCGAGCGCAACTTCATGCCACATGCCACAAAGGGCTTCATTGACATACTTCATGATCTGGGGAGGCGAGTCACTCCAGCGTAGCTCGAATAGCTTTTGCCAGACATGGCATGCATAGCGATGAATTACCGTCTCCGGGATACGACGCAGCAGCTCATGGACCATGATAGCTTTGTAGTCTTCGGGCACGGCGTCGAAGGCTTTCTGGACGACATGGCAGCCAAATGCATCCATGCTGAGGCTCAAGGTATTACCACGGATGGCATTGGCAATGGCAATCACTTGCTCTGGTGTTCCATGCTCGAAGCAACGCTGCACGAGGAAGTTGCCAAAGCGATTGACCATCAGAGGGTAGGCTTGGGCAACAATAGCTTCGATGATCTCATACTTCTGCTCGACCGTGCCGACTTTGAGCTTTTGTTGCAAGAAGATGGAGGCTTGCTGGTCGTTATTGCAAACGATCTTGTCAATGATGTATTTCCAGTTGCATGTGACGCTTCGGTCAAGCAGGCGACGGTAGTTCAATGGTTCCATTGGCGACACATAGGTTTGTCCTGGAGATGCCGGAGGCTAAATCAACATTAGTCAATGCTGGACTTCATGCGATTAGATTTTGGTGACGACTTACTGCAGCGTTCCACGGGTTGCTAGAAACCTGGCCAGCTCTAAATTCTGCTGCTGTAGGCGACAAGGGTGTGCCTATAGGTTGCGGCTGGTAAGAGGAGGGGAACATACCAATGGGAGGGTACGCTGAATTGGGGCTCATAGTATTGATATTCATACCATCAACAGAGTTAGGAGCACCTGTGTATGTATCCCACATATTGCCAGGCTGGAACATTGAAGCATTGCGGCTGTTCTGTGGGGCGTTTGAATGACCAAAGCCGCGGCCTTTATTGATCTGTTTGAAGTCGTTCATCCCATGTCGACCAGCTCCCACTGGTGAGACTGGCACGGAGAAATTGCGTTGCGAGATGGACTGCTGCTGTGGCATCATCAGGGGAGGCAACACATTGCCACCCCCCCCCTGACTCCATGGACGAGGACCAGACTGGTTCCACGTCGGCGCTGGCTGCGTCCCAGCTCTGAAGGCTGGTCTGGAAGTATTAGCCCAAATATTGGAGCCAGTGTTGATTGGGAATACCGCCTCCGAGCCTTCAGAACGAGTGTCATCACCGAGTGTTTGGCCTTGTAATGTGTTAGGCGGGCGGTTAATACCCATGAATGGATTGACTCTCGGATTCCCTTTAGCAGAGGGCGATTCCATGGCTTGATCAATGGTATGCTTGATGACACGACTCTGTTCAAGCTCCTGTCTCTGACGTGCAATCTGATCCTTAGCAGCGTCAAGTTCTTTCTTGAGACGAGCCATCTCAGCCTTATCTAGGCGGACAGTTCCATCACCATCGGTGTCTGGGCTTGAGTGGCTAAAGGAATCAGTTGCTGGTGTTAGAAGAGAAGGGCTGTTGGAAGACTCTTCTCTTGCTTGGTTTGCAGTGTCTGTTGCGGGGACGATTGCTGACTTCTGTTTTGCAATCAATGCTTGTTGTTCAGAAAGCTTCGCCAGCAGCGACTCCATGGATCCTGGTTGCATTTCACCCTGTGCGGTCGAGGAGGTTTTGTCGAATTTAGGCTTCTATTGTCGTCAGCAACAGGCTAATAATACAGATAAGTCGTAAGTGACAAACCTTAGGTCCATTTGCTGACCCTGACACGGGCTGCAAGTTGCCGAGCTTAGATGTAGCCAGAGGTGCTGGACCTTCGTGAGATGTGTTACTGTGTTTTGCAATACCAGGCTTCGAAGTCTGTATGACAAATTAGCACGAGGCATGAGGTATTGAGCTGGCAGTCTCACATTGCTGGCTTGACGCATGGTAGTCTCTTGCTTGCTATCTGCCTCATCGCGGATTGAAAACTGCGTTGAAGGGCGGCTGCGTGCCGCTGGGGAGCCATCGGATTGTTGTGCTGCCATCTTAAGAGGATGGAAATGAGTGGTGACGGATCGTTGGCTGAGAGTAAGTTATGCTCGTGAGCTGTAAGTATGTGCTATTGGATGGTTGGAGATCACGAATGTTCAGACACTCTGTATCATTACAAGGGGTGATCGAAGACGTTCTGACTGTCCAAAGCCCTGAAGCAAGGAAGGTGATGGTTCAGATGTACAAGGAGATGGAAGCGTGAAATGTGGTGAAACAGGTGAACAAGATGCTCTAAATTCGAGAGTTGCTCTTTAAATGGTACATAGTGCAGCTGGAAGGAGCGTTTGATGACCGTTCACATCGACAACATCTCAACTATATGTTCCTAGTTGAAGGAAAAGGGGAAGGTGCAGGCTGTTGGGAGTGAGAGTTGAGTTGAGGTAGAAGTTTTTGCGGGTGGTGTAATAATAACAGGAACCAATGTCAACACGAAATTTCCGCGCTAATGCAGAACAACGGACGTCATTCACATCCCATATCACTCCTCACTGCAGTATTTGTAATTGCACTTCGCCTTCAGTGAGGGGAATGAAATTTGTCAGGCCAGCGCACTCTCAATGTTCAAATCCCTCACGTGGGAGACAACACTCGGACCAACTTTATGGTGTGAAGCCTAGCCTTTCACCTACCAAACACTTGTTCTACAACACATCTTAGCTGATAAAGGAACTCTCTGACACATTCCAGGAATTGTCGAATGAGCCCATGGCGAGCACACCTGCTGCTCCTTTCCAAGCACATGCGGTACTAACGACAATGAACTCGGGCTGGCCTACACCCGTCAACATAGGCACGAGACGACTAGCGAGCCTAAGGCCCCAGCCATCATGGCCCCAGATCACAAGTTCAAGCCTCCCACCGGCTAAAGGTCTCAGGTATATAGCTCCGAGACCGTCTTGCGGTTCATAGGCTCTCGTCTGACCGTTGCTTTTTCGCAAGACTAGTCCACGATCCTTGGTAATACTGATGGACTGGACCTGTGAAGGATGGCTTAAATTCTCTAGGCCTAATGCCAGGCTAATTACATTGCCTCTCTGTCGATCCACATCAGCACTTGGGTGGATGATCTCGGAGTCTGCAGCGAAGTATTGGAAAAGGTTGCGAGACACTTGTAGGGCCATGTCAAATGTTTCGACTGACCATGTCCGTATTATGAACCGTCCGGATGTACGTAGGATCGAATCAAGCGGGCCAAGCTGGTTGCCACAACGCAGCTCCCGCATCCAGTCGCGGTCATCAGTCACCTGGAACTGTCACTTCACGTAACACTGAATGCCAAGAGTCCTCACTTACATGCCAAGACCCATCTTCGGAATGGACGAGCCAATACACGCGCCCTTCATGGCCTGGTGGTAGTTTTATGGGAGTCTTGTCAATAATGATATCGTAGGTGGGCAGATTCGAGCCGCATATAGTAGAAAAGTGGAAGCGAAGAATGTTGGAAGTTTTCAGGACCCATGCTTCACTTGTGAAACTTGGAGCTACCTCAATCGTGCCAAGTTGATCTTGGTCACTCAGTTGGTCTACAACAAGACCACCTCGTGAACCCATATCAGCTGGGTTTGCGATCACGATGCTAAAGCTCCGGGGTAGCTGTGGTAGGTCAGGATCGCCACCTAGTATACCCCGATAAAATTCTCTAAGAGGCTGGGTGCTCATGACGCCGTCGAACCAGTGGTTCCTGTCTTTGAGCTCGATGTACTCGTGGCGAGCGTCATTGTTCGATTCAGAGATCAATTGGCTCATACGGCGAGAATGAAAGGCCGGAACGTTGTCGTCCACGCCACCATGTTGTTGCAATATTGGAATGCCGCTGAAGTTGTTGAGTAGTAGCTCATGTCGATAACTTCGTAAAGCATTTTGCACCAAGCAAGTCACCCTTGGATCAGCCTCGCTCCACATCTGGTATGGTACATAGCCTGGGTGATATTGTGATCAGCAAGTCTATTAGCCACTACTGAATGGGTCAACTACCGACCCTGAATCGACGAATAGCCCGAGACAGGGACAGCCCCTATGATTCTGTCGGGTCGATGAGTAAGAGCATACCATGTGCCTTGGCCTACCAACTTTCAGCTCCTTTTCTACCTTGCCTAATATGATACGTACCACCATTGGAATGTCCGCTGATTAACCACCTGTCGACATTCACCGAAGACCCTTTCCAACCAACGGATTCGATCCAATCTGGAATTGCTGCCGCGGCTGCTTCCACATCGGCAAAACCCCAGGTGTCTAAAGCACAATCAGCTTGTAAGATCACCAATTCTCAAAACAAAATAATTACGCCAATCATCAGAACTCCAAGGAGTAACCCCGGTTGGGAATAGAATCCACGCATGAAGGTCAGGCACCGGATCGAGCATATGTCTCACCTGATCACTGTCCGCTTCTAGTCCGGCTCCATGGAGACTGAGAAGAATCGGTAACCGGGTTTGTGGTATTTCATCAACCGCATTGCTTGGTGGTCTAAGGATTGCGTATGACACAGTTCCACTGGGATGGAGGAAGGTGAATTTATGGGGTGAGTGGATACTGCGTACCCGTAGATTGCAGAATAACATGGTGCTCAGCAAGCTTTCATGACAAGTACGTGCAGCATATGTGATTTTTAAGGAGATGGAATGCACTGGCGGGCCTTGAGAAGATACATGAAAGGCGAGTGGTCTCGACTGACCCGGGGCGAGCGCTAATGGAGCCTTTTCGATCATGGCAGCACTAAATGTCGCCTCAGCAGAATCAGTGGAAACCCACAGTCACAATGGCGCCAGAACATACAGTCAGCGATTCAATTTTCGTGATGCTTACCCAACCAAGCCCTTCGTTGCGAACTGGTACAGAGGCAAATGGACTTGCAAGTTTTTCGTTGACCATGTCAGAGATAAGAAGCTTTTGCTCTACTGTAGCTAATCCGCCGTTTGCGATTTCGACTTTCAGTTTCACATTTACCTTCGGTTCGCCAATACCACCCATTGCCCGAACATCGCGAACAAGTCTGATGTCCAATTTATGGATGCCCGGCTTCAGGTGCAGTACGAGAGGAGCTCTGCGGTACGCATAGAAGTCTCCCCCAAAATAGTGCGCATCATCTACGAAGAATTCATGCACGTGGTCAGTAAACAAGAGGACGGATTGGGGCGAATCCGTTGCGATATTTAGATATCCACGCGTCCACGCTTGATATTGAAGAGCTGCCCATCCATATACCGATTGTAAGAATGGCCAGTCCACTCCTGGGAAGTCAACGGTCAACAATCCCTCCACCGCGGTCGGGGTCATCGATAAGGTGTCGAAAGGGCGGGATGACCACACTACCAGACCATTGGGAGCAAGAGAACTTTTGAACTTTGCTCTAGTGTCAGGCTCAAGAGCGCGAAAACCGCCCAAACGTTCTAATGGATCTGCTCCCCACGTAGCCTCTGCCTTTTCATTAGACTAATCCCTTCCCAGCATAAAAGACATTACCTCTGGTTCCGATCTGAAAAGGCCCCAGTATACCCCACGTATCAGAGAAATTGAGCAAAGGACTCTTCTCATCATGTTTCTTGATGACCATCCTGCTGAATCATGGATGGATGGGGGGAGAGGGGGGGGGAGAGAGAGAGGCTGTTCATGAATTCGTATCTGACGCTAGGGTGTCTTACGTAATCCGTTGTTTTCGTAATCTTTCCGAAGCTGCACCAATCACCGGTCGAAGGATTATTTGGCCTCATACTTTGGTATGCTCATTACGACGCTCCGAGAAAGCGAACATCTCCAATTGACATTTACATACTTCTATATTCTTCGAAGGCGCCGTGCTTCGCTATGGATTGCCTTTCTCTGTAACAATACATAGCTTATGCTTTACACTCGTTTCCGCCGATCAAATTTCCGCATCTGTCGAACAGAGCGCGGGCACCTGCAGCTAAAAGTCCCCTGTCTCTACTGTTCTACAGCTCTTATCTTGAGAAGCCTCCAAAGAAGGAATTGATCCATGATGCCTCTACAAATGTCCGGAAATTCCCATCTTCTTCATATCGGCTTACTGATTGTATCCGTAATATCTTCAAATGTACCACAAGAAACATAGGACATAAGGTCACAGGCCAGGTCCTCGCCGCACAGGCACATGAGCTCCACCGCGACCATGCAACCTGCAAGCGCAGAGCGCCGCTGGTCGACTTCTTCCACTGGAAAGGAAAAATTCCCAGACCTTGATCATTCTCCGTCTGGAGACTATCTTACCGCCATTGACGCAAGCGACGAAGGTGCTACCACTTCTTCGAGGACTCCGAGTCCTGCAAAATCCAATGGCATTCTACATAGTGAGAGGTGGCAGGCCCGAAAAGACCACCATCTGGTATGGGGGAACGGTCATACCAATGTCACGCCGCCGCGGCAGCATGGACGGCAGAGGAGTCTCAGCGATGCATTCAAGACCATCAGGTCAAGGAAGGCTAGTGTCAGTGAGAATGCACGGGAGGTTGCAGAGGCATTGAAGGCGCCCGTATCCATGAAAATTGTCGTATGTACATCCATCATCATCACATACCCCACGGCTAAGCACCGCTTCAGATTCTATGCCTTGTCTGGTACTTGAGCTCCGCCTTGACCAACACTTCTTCCAAATCCATTCTTAATGCCTTTCCTAAACCAATCACGCTCACTATCATACAATTCGCCTTCGTCTCGGGCTGGTGCCTGTTTCTGGCGTGGCTGGCGCGTACATTTCCTTGTCTGAAGACCGCTGTCCCAGCTTTACGGAACGGCATTCGATACCCTACCCGCGAAGTTATCTCTACCACCCTTCCTCTCGCCCTCTTCCAGATTGGCGGGCACATACTCTCCTCGACAGCCACTGAAAAGATTCCAGTGTCTCTTGTCCACACGATCAAAGGTCTCTCACCGCTCTTCACTGTTCTGGCCTATCGCTTTATCTACGATATTCGATATCCTACCGCAACCTACTGCTCCCTCGTACCTCTTACACTCGGTGTTGTCCTAGCTTGCAGTGTCGAATTATCTGGCAACTTCTTCGGCATAATCTGCGCCTTCGTGGCCGCACTCATCTTTGTGACCCAGAATATTTTCTCTAAACATCTCTTCAACCAGGCCAATCAAGCGGAGGCTGACGGGCCAGCCACGGCTGCGACGCAACGCAAACTTGACAAGTTGAATCTCCTATGCTACTGTTCCGGCCTCGCCTTTGTCCTTACCTTTCCAATCTGGCTCTGGACCGACGCCCTTCCACTCTACGCTGCTCCATTGTCACTTACAACACATGAAGCGCCTTCCCCCGCTCCGTCGTCCTCCCTATTCCTCCCGCTCGAATTCTTTTTCAATGGGATCTTCCATTTCGCTCAAAACATGCTTGCCTTCGTCCTCCTCTCCATCGTCTCGCCAGTCACCTACTCCGTGGCCTCCCTCATCAAACGTGTTTTTGTCATTGTGATTGCGATAGTCTGGTTCGGCAACCGCACCACTACTCTCCAAGCAGTCGGCATCGCACTCACCTTCCTTGGGCTATACCTCTACGATCGGACTAGCGATTCGGCAAAAGCAGATCGCAGAGCTAAATTAGAAGGATTGAGGACTGAGCGTCCACTGCTCCCTTTCACATCAAAGGACACCATCCATGAATCACCCCTAGAAACGAGCTTCGGATCTACTCGAGGCAACGTGTTCACGGGTACAAACGGCCACGTCATTGGAGAGAGCAAAAGAGATGACAATGATAGCGCCAGACCAGGTAGACCAAGGACAAGGAGCCACACCGAGACACCATGGCTACCTCCCGGCACAAAGCAGGAGGAGACGTGGAAGCCGATAGACTTAGGCAATAACAACCTGAGTAACGGGCTTAGTATCACCGCTTAAAAGATAATGACTGAATGTAGGATAATACCAAATTAGATGGGACGCTGGTGCGTATGCATGTTTGGTTTTCTGGGGTAAAGGCTACGGCGCTATATACCGAAATATCCTGGTAGTCAGCATGCATTAGAATATACATTCTAACGATATCAATATCCATAAATACAATGTTTAACAATCCCAGCGCGGACAAGTACTCTGCCATCCCGATAAATCATCCCCTCTACATCGCTGTCCCGCTTTCATTCCTAACCAGCCTCCTCCATCTGCACTTATACCGTAATATATCAATCAACATCATCTCCTTCATCCAGATATGTCTTCGTCATATACGTGGACATCCCTCTTCTTTTTTCTTACTTTGAAAAGCGCCACTCTACGTCCTGGTCCTGGAATTAGACAACGGCGCTGAGCTGTTAATGCGTACCGAAGAGCCCTTCGATATCGGTGGACTTTTTCTATGAGAAAAGTACGCTTTACTCAACGCGAATCTGTAGGCTGTGTATTGCATTACAAAACTAGAAGTAAATAAAGCCATAAAGCAAATGTGTTTGTGAAAACCTAAAACTTAAATTTTACAGACAATCAAGATGGCAACATACTTACCAAACCACCCTAGCTCGATGATGGAATGAAATCTGGCCACGAAAACACAGGATTGTCTTGATCTCCGTACCTTGCAAGTCTGTCTTCCGTTTTAATACATGATGCCAAGCTGCGACTAATCCATCTAAGCGCCATAAGCGCCTATCTATATTTTAATCAGAACGATTTTTATCAGATCTTCTTCTCCAATTATACTCATCGGACACAGTTTATTGTAGGAGGAAGTGGCGAAGAATTAAACCTTCGTGTACACCGTTTCTTCCTCTGCTAGGTGATCCCAGACAAAGCTTGACGGCACCGTAGCTGGAGCTAGCTAGGTTTTCGAGCCAATGATGTGATGTTCCTTACCAACGGTCGCTACATTCCAGCAAATTCACCTGCGTCACTTTTCATGTTATGAATGAACTACTGAATGCTTGCTCAAGCTGTTGTGTAGATCCCAGGGAATTTAGCTCAAGTGCTAGGACAGAGCACACAAACCGTTGCTGGAGACAAATGGATCAAAAAAAATGCCATCTCACGGTCCACGAATAACGTCTTACACACCTTAAACTCGACTACTGATCCGTCAGTCATTTCCACGAACTTGTCATAAAGTTGGAATTCGGTACGTCTTGCCCAGTGTCGGACTGCCCTCTCCAAGAGTTGAGCATCCTTGGAGGACTCGGCAACGTTATTCGCGAATAGACGTCAGCAACTGAATTTGTTTATTGCACTTAATACCGCTACAACATAGTCAAGATGTCCGTTCAACACAACAGGAACATATCAGTTGTATTCCTTCTTACTGCGTTCCTTATTGATCATGATACGACCAAATAAAGCATACGTGGGCGAACTTAGGGTCGTGTCCCTAAGTCGGTACTGATGCGCCAGCGTAAAGTATCATATGATTTGAGTTTGCCCTTCTCGACCCCAAGACATTCTTCGTGGCCCCCGATTCTCTTCCTCTATGATTTATGATCCATTTATCCATCCTGCGCCGTCTTTCCGATCCCCAATATCCCTACCAAAACACCAACCTCATTATCGATATAGCCTTTAGCACTTGAACTTCATGAGACTCTTCTATTCCAAACATCAGCCCCGTTCCCCTTCCATGATTCCAGGGTGCGACCCACCTCAGTCACTTTCCTTACACTATCAGCCGTGATACCTCGTTGCTTCGTCTTCTTGGCATGCACGGATGCTTCTCGCATCAAGCTTTCGCGTCAATACAGTGTCAGTTGAAATGGTTGTAGGCTATACAGAATGACAGAAGTCTCACTCTTGGATGAATAGGGTGTAGTCGAGGAAAACCTATGATAACACCGGAATCATGGGTTACTGGTGTATGGGGCTGGAATCTGGACTAGAGCTGGCGTACCAGGGTGTCAATGTTCTTACTGACGGTCTTGTTCGAATGGGCTTTGACAATGCGCCGGATAGTTGAGCGGGGGTAGAGCTTCTTGGGCGCCATGATATAGCCAAGGAAGCATCCGATGCTTCTCCTAGATATAACACTCGTCCAGGGGTTTCTTAGATGCTCACAGTGGTCCACTAACCGACACCAAGGGGTTTGTTTACTTTGGATGTTGATGTTGACGCCGCTTGCGGTTAGACAGCTTTACGCGCTCCGCGTGCGATTAGATTCCGATGCAAGCGCGGCCAATATCAAATTCCCAACCAGCATGCATCTCCCCTCATGACAGACCTCCTTCACATAATTCCAGACTTCCCCGTAAAGCTATACACGCATCTAATACCATCCCTAGAGAAGCATCTAATCACCACTACCGATCTCCTGACTCTTGATGCCTTGGAAATAGCGAAGCGGGCCCAACTACCCTTGCTCGATGTGAGGAGGCTTGCCAATCATGTGCTCGCGATTCTCCAAGGCCAATTGGGGCTGAAAAATGAGTTCGCTGCCAAATTTGATAATGTAGGAGAGGGTCAGCCAAATTTCGGCACATTAAAACAAACAGGAAAGGAAATCACAACTCGATGGAACACAATCAGCACCCTCGACCCCACCCTCGACGCGGCGCTGGGCGGCGGCATACCTACAGGCTACATCACCGAAATAACAGGTGAAAGGTATGGTCCCTCCCCGTTACTCTTCCCTACCACCCCAAATCTCTACTAAATATTACTTTTCCCGATTAGCGGCGCCGGAAAGACCCAACTCCTCCTCAGCCTCCTCCTATCAACCCAACTTCCCCCACCTCACGGCCTCTCGCGCCCGACCCTCTACATATCCACTGAATCGCCCCTCCCCACCCTGCGCCTGAACCAACTCCTGCGCACGCATCCTCTCCTCTCCCCCACCACCGACCCAACCACCCCCAACCAAACCACACGTACTACACCCTCATTATCCAACATCCTGACCCTCCAAACGCCCGACCTCGAATCTCAAGACCACATCCTAACATATCAACTCCCCCTCGCGCTCTCGCGCCACAATATCGGACTTGTAGTCATTGATTCCGTGACTGCGAATTATCGTGCGGGTGTTATGGCGAATACACCAGCTGCACTAGCCACACGCTCGACTCAGCTCGCAAAACTGGGTGCCCTGCTACGAAATTTAGCGAGAGAACACAATTGTGCGGTGGTGGTGGCGAATCAAGTGGGTGATCGGTTTGAGCCGCAAGCCGCGGGGACTGGTTCAAGAGGGTCTGGCGGAGGAACGGGATGGCAAAGTAACGTCTTGAGCTCCTCGCCATCGCTGCCAGGTGGGACGCAAGGAAATACCAACGCCATGCCCACGCCCACCGTGTTGAGTTTAGATCATCAGCAGCGATTCTTCACGGGATGGGGTGATCATCCCCCTCCTCCTCACGAGTCCCATGGGCCCTTATTAACACAACAAGCGAGTGTCATTCAGAATCTGAAGACACCGAGTCTAGGTCTTGTATGGGCGAATCAGATAGCTTGTCGTATTGCTTTAATTAAGGAGAGTGACTATGGTAATGCGGCTGAGGGAGGTGAGGCAGCGGAGTGGGCTCCGAGGAGGTGGAGACGGTGGATGAGGGTTGCTTTTTCGGCGTGGGCACCACCTACGGGTGAAGGGGAGAGGGGGGTGGAATTTGAGATTTGGGGTGGGGGGTTGAGGGCTGTGGAAGGGGAGGGAGAGGAGATGGGAGACGGGAAGGGGGTTGAGACGGAGATTGAGGCGAGGGTATGATCTAAGACGGGTGGCGTCTTGCTCATGATCTGGATAGGTTCAGTCTATGAGCGAGAAACGGTTGTCGCAACATGAGATGTGAACTAATCGCATGGGGCTATTGATGTATAAATTGCAGTTCAAATTCGTTACAATAAACACTCATCCAAGACAGCAATTACATCTCAGAACAAGATCTCTCAGAAAACCTTGCATATTTATATCTATCGCGAGCAACACTAACACTACAAATACAAATCAATGCATCCCCACCCCTCACACCCAGCCTTCTTCCCCCTCGAAACGCCACTCATACATGCAACCCTAGCCAGTATATATCCTTCATCCATCCTCATCACCACAATCATACCACCCAACCCTCTTTACACCGTCCGTAAAAGCGTGAGCCAAAGCAACATACGCCTCAGAAAACCACCATGATGATGATGGAGTTGAAGATGAAGATGCAACACGTCAAGAATATATCTATGTACACGGAAGCGAAGTTATGCCCGTACACTCATGCTCATCCATCCACCAGTGTATCCTTTGTTACTCAATCATAGAAGCTCGTGGGTGGGCCTGGGGTACATTATAGCAAGCATCGCCACGATGCAGCAAACCATCCCAGATGTTAGAACCTACTCCCTTCCCGCATCTGCGGCAGCATTTCACCTCCACCCCCATTCATCTCGTATTTAAGCGGACTTCCTTGCCCGTTCCCATCACCACCTTCAGCACCGCCACCAGTGCTAGCCCCATAGTTTCCATCCCAACTACTGCCATCACCACTACCGTCAGTTTGCGCAGCATGCACACCAGCAGCACTATGGACACCCTTCAAGAAATGCTCAAAGCTATGCCCATGAGACGAGTGCTGGGCTTCGCGCTGCACCTGCATTTGAAAATCATGTGGGGACTGGTATTGTATTTCGCCTGGAGTTACCTGGGTTGGGGTGGGGCGGTAGTAGGACTGTTGCTGTGGTGGGGTGTTTTTGCGATAGGGTGGGTGGAGATGAGGTTGCTGGTAATTTTGGATTTGTTGATATTGGTACGCTGGTCCGCCTTGGTGGTGGTGGAGGGCATTGGTGGCATAGGTGGGTGAGTAGTGGTTGTACTGTTGGTAGGAATTGGCGCTGGCATGGGGGTTATGGTAGTGTGGCGGTGATTGTAGGCGGTAAGGAGGTTGGGGTTGCTGGATAGCTGACATTGGAAGATGCTGTGGTTGTGGATGATGGAATTGCTGATTAAGGCTGTTGCTACGGCTGTGATTGTGGCCGTGAGGATCGCGGCCTTCAGCTTTTTGCTGGGCTTGTTGCTGTACTAGTGCCTGCGCTTCTTCCTGGGCCCTGGCTCGGTCTTCGCTGAGGCTCTTGTTGACTCGCTCTTGCTGACTGGGTGTGCGCTTCATCAAGAACTCTTCACTCGTGCTGAGAGCTCTTGATCTCATTTTAGGAGCAACTGCCGGAAGCGGCAAGTAGGCAGCCGTGAACCCTCCTTCGGGTGCATAGGGTGATTGGTAGACCTTCGGTCGCGCCATTTCGGCTTCATGAAGATATGTGTAATCTTTTGAGACAGCGAGGTGAGAAACCTGCTTAGTCTCCGCTACTGGTGTTGTGACAACACTTGACCCCGATGGGCGTCGTTGAGCCGAGGAAGGTCTACTGAAGCAGGTCTGGCTAGTAGGACTGCTCGCTTTAGGAGCCGAGCCTGTCATATTGGCAACAGGAGCTTGAGGCCGAGAGTATGGTGCCGGCTGTGTTGGAGTGCGAACGGTCTGTGATTGATAATTATAAGCTGGCCTCGGCGGCTCATATGGAGGCGGCCTTGGAGGGCCGTAGGTAGACGTATTGGGGAAGGAGCCTATGTTATGGGTCCTCATCGCGTAATCAGGTGCACCTGTAAGAGCCTGTTGCGAGCCGGGCCTCCCAGATATCATAGAAGCTGTTGGCACCATGGAGCCCATTGGTGCTTGAGGAGCTCGATAATTTTGATAAGCATTTCCCGGATATTGATATTGGGGTTGGTACAGATTCGTTGAGGCTTCGTGCTGTAATCGACGTTGATAAGCTTGGGAGTTGGTATAGATTTGATCTCGTTCAGCGATCGCATATTTGCCATGATATGGCCGCTCTTTCGTTGGTGAAGAGCTGATATAGCAAGGAGTCTGAGCCTTGGGCTGTTGTGGAGGGTAAGTTGCGCGTACAGCATTTATGGCATTCTGATTGAGAGAATGCATTGCTGGGAAGGATTTTCGCTGAACTGAAGCTGCAGTGGCTGCAACAGTTGCAATTCGTATCGTCTCCAAGAAATTGCCACTAGGATCATTCTTTGGCACGGCCAAGTCACTGGTGAAATGTGCCCTTGCCTCTGTAGAATCCCTGCCTAGATAGAACCACAGCTTTTTAGGCTTAGAGATGTCGACTTTAACCTGCTCAGGGTTTCGGAACTCTTTCCGTGTTTCAAACTCTTCCCAACGGAAAGAAGTGGAATCACAGAAGAGTTCATTCGGCTTGGGTCCTTCACTAATAGTTGGGTCTTTTCCGGAAGTGCGGTTCTTTCGAGCCAGCTCCGCAGGCCAAGGTTTAGCGTTTTCGGAAATCATGGGACGTTGAGAGTTGAGCGGGTCAAATACAACGAGCCATTTGTAGTCGACCTCGAGCTTCTCACTGTGCTGGAATTAATAATTGGTCATTGAACAGCACGATAGAGTGACTTACCCTTTCGGTAGAACTTCAATTAGGAGTGTTTGATCGGTCTTACGATTCTCTAGCACAAAGCCAGCAAAGATGTCACCGAAAAGGTACTGCATTTGAACGACTTCTCCCACTGTAAGTTTCGACGCGGTCTTCCTGATAAGTGGGACCTCTTCGAGAGCGGCAGCATCCACATGCTTGCCCCTCCTGCCGCGGTGAATACGGCATCTAAAGTCAATATCTTCGTCGATATATTCTGTGCCATCGTCATCGAAGTACGGCACTGGACCGATATCGACCAGGACACCCGCTTGAGCCGCACAAGTGGCATGATAAGCACGAGTGCATTTCTTCTGAGAGCATTGAAAGACGGAACCCTTCTTGTTGCGACAATAATTGCACTTCAGCTCCAATCGATCCTTCGGAATTCCAGCAATGTTACAAACGATCTTGGAGCCATTCTCCTCGGAAATATAGGTCTCTGGCGTGTATTTCGCACAACGCCAATGAGCTTCTTTACCATTGTCTGTGGGCAGAAGCTCTTCATGCTTGCTATCATTGGGACATAGGATGCAAGGCTCATGTGCAGGTGCTTTGATCCTAATCCGCAGTTTCTTGATCTTAGGTTTGTTTTCCTTGTCGGTGGTATCCCTCTTCCGCTTGTGGCTCCGCTTCGGTTTACCTTTTTCGCTTCCAGGAGGCGTGGGCAGGTTCGTAGGTTCGTCATCATCTTCTTCATCTTCATCGTCGTCTGTTTCCTCATAGTACTCAGGCGTTGGCTCGCCTCGTAGCTTACGCTCAATTTCTCGAACATCAACCCAAACACTGTCAGCCTCACAATTGCATTTCCTGGCAACTTTTCCGTAGTCTAGCCAAGATTCAGTGGCAAAATTGACAGATTCGGCACAGTTATAGCCTAGATTATAGCCAGAGTGATAACCGTAAGGGAAGGTGATGACGAATTCACCTTCATGATGGACTAAACGATTGACACGGATATTGAACTGGGATTGGAGTACAGAAGGCGAGATGAGGTACGTCTTATGTCGTAGGAATTGATCACAATTTTTAGCGTCGTTAGGCCAGATAGCTATTCGATGATTTGTCAGTATGAATCAGTATTTCTGACATGTTGTTACTTACTTCGCATAGCAGCCTCAAAGCGCCTCGCATCTTCCTGTGAAATGCTGTACCACTGCTTCGGAGCTCCAAAATGGATATAGTTGATACTGTAGAGATCGACATCCTCCAAGTGCCAAGCAAAAGAAGCCTTCCACATTCCAAGGTAGAGGTAGGCAGTGTTGACCCCTGGGACTTTTTGACCAAGGACATCAAGCAGGTTTTCAAGCTTGGCTACGTTCCATTCCTTCGTGGAGTCATCGAACAGGGAGCCTGGCATGTCAGCGCCGTACATTGGATTACTAAAGTTCAAGCTCTTCCAGTATGCGGTCTCCAATTCCTGAACACGTTCTGTAGTCCACTCATCCTGATTGTAGGCGCGATAGTCGAAGCCCTTGAAAGCTTCTTCATCGATAACGTCAACCTGATCTCGTCTGTTGTGCTGTCGTCTCGAAGAGACGGACTTCGATTGGTCAGACTTTGGTTGACGTCCCTTGGGCTTTGGCGCTTCGTCCACGCTCGATGGCTCCTTCTTTACCTTCGTCGGCTCCGGGGGTGGCGAGATTGGAGTGAGGGGTGTCTGGGCCCTGCTTTCGCCTGTACCTTCTTCGGTACCCTCCTCATGATTGAGGACTGTAGTGGGTATTGCACGGACTCTGGGTCGACCAGCCTTCTTCTTAGAGCCCGCGCTTGTCCCTGTGGTATTTCTTGTTCTCGTAGAGGGGGCTCTTGTGCTCTTCTCTTGATTGCGTCGGCGCTCTCCACGCTTGGCCGGAGGCTGGTGACTGCTCTCCTCGCTCAACTCCTTCCATTGGGGCAGATTGTAGGACCGCTGCTTCTCTATGTTTGCTTGTGTGTAGGTACCATGGGTGCCATGGAATTCTTGTGTAATAGGATTCTTGACTTTGATCGTTTTGACTTGTTCGTCAAGTGCGGGGAGGGCGTCTCGCCTAATAGTGTTAGCTGGTGGCAAATTGTACCCCTGTGAGGCCTTGGAACGTGATCACGCACCATTCTTTTGGGGGTATGATCTTGACGATTCCAGACTTCATCCCATATTTATCAATCTTCTTTATGAATTGTGGGAAGCTGCGAAATTGGTCCACAGTCTACACAAAAGTCAATTACACCATACCTAGCTAGTCCACGAGAACAACCCATCTGGAGCTCATCGCAATACTTACAGGTTTGAAGACAGGCACCTTGCCACCCTCATAGTAGTGGTCGGGAAAGATCTCCTCCTCTTCGATCGGCTCACTTTTTGGGGCCACAGAAGGCTCTCGCTCTTCGGGTTCTAGGTCTGATAGCTCTGACCCTGAGTCATCATCCTTCTTATCGGTCTTTTCGCTGGTGGGCGGAGTGAGAGCCGGCTTCTCATCGTGTTGTTCGACCTCCACCTTCACCTCGCCCACCTCGCTTGGCGGGGACATGACTGCAGCCGCCATCGCGGCAGAGTTGCGCTCTCGAGTTTCAAGGTCGAGAGGGGGGTAAATGAGTGTACATTAATTCTCTATCACAACCTTGTGTGGTAATCGTCGAGTCGAATGTCGCAGGCCGCAGAGCCGACACGAAAGGACGTTGCCACCCTGTTAAACAAATCCTCAAACAAATGACCAGTTAGGAGTTAGAAAAGAAAGAGGTAATGGCCCGTTATCCGCTGTTCACAAGCCGTACGGTGGATAAGAATGGAGATGGCTGAAGTGGTGACGACCTGAGGTTGATTGAGATCTGGGCTTTTTGCCAAGCTTGGCTAAACCTAAGCGGGATAGTGCATCGGTTAATCTGCAAGTATTGCGCATGAACCCCACACAAACCGGTCCACAAACAACAGAGCCTCCTAAGGAATCTAATCAGATCGAAGAATTTACCCCTGATCAAAGTGTAAACACCGCTATTGGCCTCCAGCTTAGATGCGGTCATCAAGTGGTGTTTAGCTATCAAATGTGGTGCAGCTTTCCATGTTATTGGGCTTTTAGGCCCATGAATATCTACCCCCGTAAGGGAACATAGGGTTTTCTGACCAGACTTCTCATTCACTACATTAACATGTAATATGAGTCATCCTCTACTGGAGGTGAGGGAGACAATGTGGAAGATCTGAGTCTCCCGCAAAGCTATTGAGCAGATTCCCCAACCGAAACAGTTCGTTCTCATAGTGAATATCATCATTTGGAAGACTCAATGAGAACTCCCTAGTGAAACGTAGACCAAGAACAATGGTCACCGCATCGTTTGTGTATGGATGTGAATCGCTCCTCAACGGTGCCTTGCAGTAATCATGTTTGATCAGTCAGCCCTAGCACCGGCTTACAGCCGCACAACCCACCATCGGCGACTTTACCAGAACAGGAGAACACGTGTGGAGATGAGGCTTGTCATCTCTGCCTGCAGTAGCACGTAGTCTCATCGTACCATAGAAAATGACGGATGGAGGAGAAGGCTTTTGGACTAGACCTATTTAGACGCAATGCTCCTTCCGCTATGCTCGCTCAATGTGATAGGCAATGTCCAAGCATAGACAGCCATTATCGCTGAAATGCAACGCTTTGCTCCTTCTTCCTGCTCTTGAAAGGCTTTTTGTGATTATGATTCGATCGTCGCGCAAGCTCCGCGTTCAGATGCGCAAAATAACTTCTGATACGAACAGTGCGGGGTTGCCATCGCTGACCTATTGGGCTGGCTCACCACGCCCGCGCCCCCGGAACCCACCGCCTCGTCCACGTCCGCGACGCTCGTTGTCTCCGCCCCGATCGCCTCGATGACCTCCACGACCACGGCCTCCACCTTCGCCACGATCGCCTCTGAACCCACGACCGCCACGGTTGCCTCCGCGATACTCCCCTTGAGCTCCACCTCGTCCGCGTCCATCGCGGTGGCGCGACACTTCGTGAAAGCCATCACCATCATTAGCAGTGGTCTGATTATAGCTAGGAGGTGGCACGGAAGGCACATCTTCGGCCCAGCTTTGAGTATTTGACATTGCGGCTGGTGTACCTTGATTGCCAGTGTCTGTCTCCGCGGGGTCACGCTGTGCAACCTCCATCCAGTCGGCCTCACCAGAAGGTTTGGCATCCCAATTGGCTCCTCCTGCTGCGTTAGCTGCTCCGGCGTCGATATTAGATGCATCGGGCACCGTGGGAGCGTCAACATGACTAGAAACACCGTTCGCGACAGGTTCTACAGGATTTTCAATCTCCGTGAGGCCGGCATGGGCAACGGTAGGATCAGTCCCCACTGGTGTTGAAGATGTCTCCTCTGCAGCAGGAGGATTGGGCTCGGATTGGGCGACTTCCTCGGCCCAAGCTTCTTCAGCAGCATAAGGAGCGTACTCAAAGGCGAGGTCACGGACTTGCTTATCTGATAATATTGTCAATCGTAAGCTTTTAAAGATTCATAAACACATGCACAGTACTGCAAAGCATAACTTACAAGTAAAATCAGATGGGACACCCTCGATCGTTGGCACTATCTCCTCGCTTCCGGAGACCAAGTTCTCCATAGCAACGACTGCACCCGCTTCACCTCCATATACCAACAACAAGGCACCCTCGAAAGCAAGATTCTCCGCAGACGATTCATTACCACCTTGACGTTTTGCCGCTGCGGCTCTCAAGAATTTACTTAGAACTAGCAGATTATCCTTGGCTTCTTTCTTGCACTTTGCTTCGATCTCAGCACTGGCAGCATCTTTAACCTTTTGCAATTCATCCTTGTGTGCGGATTCGAGAGCTGTCTTCTCTGCTACCAGCCGCTTCTGGTAGTCTTCATCAAACTGCTTATACTGGGATATTTGTTCTTCAAATTGGGTAAGGGAGGCTTGTAACGAAGGCTTCTTCTGGGCTTGGGCTTTCTGATCCTGATTGATCTTGCGGCTAGCAAGGAGTTCGTCCAGTGACACGCCCGGGTTCTCGGCGATAATGGAGTCGACCTTTTGTGTAGCGTTCTAGATCAGATAGTTAGTGTTGTCATATCGACATGCGTAAGAGCAATGCGTACCAGCTTCTTCCTAATGTTCCGGACGTTCCTAGATGAGATGTCGAGTCAGCCACGCTTCATTGATGACATTCGCGGTGAAGAAGCCATACTTGTGAAGCTCTTTAAGATATGGGCTCTCATAATTGCCATCGGGTCCGTTTGTAGCTCCGTCGCTAGCTGTTTGACCACCCGCAGTACCGGGGTCTGGAACGATTGCTGGTGTCTGAGCCGGGGCTTCTGCTTTGGACTTCTTCTTTTTAGCGGTCTTTGACTCGGCGTGAGGTTGTGGCTGGGAGCTCTGGATGCTGGACATGGTTCAAATGTGAGTCTGGCGAAAGAAATATGGATTGGGCACGCGAATTTTGAGCGGTCGGGTCTGCGTGAGACTGAAGATGGAGCGGACTTTGGGTGGAGTGTTAGGATGGAGGTTCACGGACAAGGATTTCAGGTGACCTTGTCAAGTACAGGGTAAGGGCTCAATGCTGTGCAGTGAATTCAGGTAGGGTGTGAATATAAAAAGATGTCGATACTAAAGCCGTCGAAGCTTGGGAGGCTCCGTAAGGCTGGCGCTAAGCGCGTTCTGGTTGTAAGGGACCCGCCTCCGCAAATCCTCGACCTTTCGTAGCGTTGTCAGAAGTCTCGAGCGATGTCAGGGACTGTCTAGGAACAGGCTACGGACCTCAATGACCGAGGATCTAGTCAAGAAGAATGGATGATAATGCTACGTCAGAGCAGCCTGGGCATCTCCAATAGATCTCATTGGAGTGTCTCCCTAGTAAATTAGGAGTGCAAGCTCTACTGACGGTCTCCCTACATTGTTCAGTTGATAATCGACATCCGCAGCCACTCTATTGAAGTTCATAAAGTATCTTAGCTTTCTATGTCAGGATACCAGGCCAGGTACGACTGTTACATGGCAGACTTATGTAAAATAGAAATAGTAAACACAAAGAGCCAGCGTCATTACCATGTTCCTCGAGGCTTGTACCTGCCAATATCTAGCTTCACCTTGCTGCCATTTTATAGCGCAGACTCTGATAGTAACTGGAAGTGTTCGTCAAAGGGCTACCCTGCCTTCTGTACCCCACAGTCTAAGGTCTTGGCAATCAACAATGTGGGGTCCAGCAGGTGACGGTGTCTCCTCTGACGTTATACCTAAAGTAACCCCCGTAGTGGTGTGACCTTCGAGCGCGATGCGGTCCCAGGGCTACGTGCATGAGCTTCCAGCCTGCCGAAATGCGTATCGTCTATGTATTATTGGACAAGTCTCCAGTTCATCCTCTCGCCCGCTTTCCAACGGTCCTAAGTTCCATCGATACCCGAACCACTGTCCTTGATCTATAGCCATTCGTCCGACGTGCAGCATATCGCCAGCTTCTCTGATTACGCTCCTCCGGGGTTCAATCCACTAGATGTTGGAGGTGGAGTGCGTGCATACACGCTGCGTGGTTTTTACACAACCTAGCCGATAGGCAGAAATGTCATGAGGTACGTCGCCGTTCCCTTTAGTCCACGAGGCCATAGAACTGCGGAGATATATATCACCTACTGTTCCCATCTGAAAACCTCTTGCAACCTTCAGTCAGCTACACCCTGCTTGCCCATACCATTACTATGCACGCAGCTCATTCTCTACCACGAGCTTGAGTCCAATGCCTTCATACTACCTTCAAGACTGCCATTATTTCTACCGAAGCGCCTTAAAGCTTCTCTCCATACCAACCTTGATTTCACCAACGTTCACTTGACTAAACCTTATTCATCATGACAGTACGAACCTTCACCATGCCCAAGTCTCTGAACGAGTCTCTGGCTCAATCACAACCGCCAATCTCAGATGCCGAGCGCCCTTCAAATAAGGATGCACAGGAATCATTCTCTCCCGAGCAGAAGGAGCCTCTAGCCCATCATGGCGTGAAGGAAAAGCCTGGCATAACTTTTGCCGCCCAAGACAAGCTTCCAAAGCTTCCCATACCCGAGCTTGAGAGCACGCTCAAGAAATACCAAGATGTCCTCAAACCGCTCCAATCCCAGCGAGAGCAACACGATACTGCTGCTGCCGTCGAAGACTTTATCAAGGGAGATGGCGGGGAATTGCAATCAAGGCTCAAGAAATATGCAACGGGAAAAACAAGTTACATTGAGCAGTTCTGTGCGTCCTACCTGAAATCAATAGTACAGCTTCCTTGGGGATTGGTACTAATGTGTTGGTCCAGGGTACGATTCGTACCTGAATTTTGACAACCCCGTGGTTCTCAATCTCAACCCATTCTTTCTGCTTGAAGATGACCCGACTCCAGCTCGGAACAACCAGGTCACACGAGCTGCGTCACTCGTTATATCTGCTCTTTGCTTTGTCCGTGCCGTCCGCAAGGAAGAGCTACCGCCTGACACCCTGAAAGGCCAGCCATTAGATATGTATCAGTACTCAAGGATGTTTGGCACGGCTCGGGTTCCCACCGAAAATGGGTGTCAAATTGCGCAGGACAGCGGGGCGAGGCATATAGTCGTGCTCTGCAAAGGCCAATTTTACTGGTTTGACGTTCTTGACGACAACGCAGACCTAATCATGTCAGAGAAAGACATGGCCATCAATCTGCAAGTGGTCGTGGATGATGCAGACGAGACTCCAATTCATGAAGCAGCCAAAGGCGCATTGGGTGTTCTGAGTACTGAGAATCGGAAGATTTGGTCAGGGCTGAGGGACGTCCTGACACGGGACGAAGATTCAAACAATGCAGAATGTCTCGCCATCGTTGATTCAGCATTATTCGTCCTGTGTCTTGACTACGTTGAACCAGGGACAAGTGCTCAACTATGTGGTAACATGCTCTGTGGCACGAGTGAGATCGTAAAGGGCGTCCAGGTTGGTACCTGTACTAATCGCTGGTACGACAAACTGCAGATCATCGTTTGTAAGAATGGTAGCGCAGGCATCAACTTTGAGCATACCGGCGTTGACGGCCATACTGTGCTGAGATTTGCCAGTGACGTGTACACTGATACTATTCTACGGTTTGCTAAGAGTATCAATGGTCAAGCGCCGAGTTTGTGGGCATCAAACAGTCCGGATCCATCAAAGAGAGATCCTGAAAGCTTTGGCGACGTCAGCACCACACCTCACAAGCTGGAATGGGATATGCTACCGGAGCTCAGCACGGCGTTAAGATTTGCTGAAACCAGGCTTGCAGACCTCATCCAGCAGAACGAGTTTGAGACTTTGGAGTTCAGTGGCTATGGGAAGAACTTCATGACCTCCACCGGCTTCTCTCCAGATGCTTTCGTACAGATGKCCTTCCAGTCTGCCTACTACGGTCTCTACGGCAGGCTTGAGAATACCTACGAGCCAGCTATGACCAAAGCTTTCCTCCATGGCCGTACCGAGGCTATTCGTACCGTCTCAGAAGAGTCTTCCAATTTTGTCCGCACGTTTTGGGCCGAGAATCCGGCAATCCACAAGATTGATGCCCTCAGGAAAGCTTGCCAACGGCACACAGCACGCACCAAAGAATGTGCCAAAGCACTCGGCCAAGACCGCCATCTCTACGCTCTCTACTGCGTCTGGCAGCGTGCCGTTGACGAAGAAGGCGCCGAAGCAGCAAGCAGTAACGGTATGAGCGATGGCTACTCTAGCCCCGTAGACGCCGGCAGCGGATACAGCTCCCCCAAACGCAACTCCTCCGCCTTGCACGAAGAAACCTCCGTCTCCCCTTCCCCCAACTCCAAACACCAAGTATCCCAACAGATGCCCACCTTGTTCTCCGACGCCGGCTGGGACAAAATAAACAACACTATCATTTCCACCTCCAACTGCGGCAACCCTTCTCTTCGCCAATTCGGCTTCGGTCCTAGTTCTGGCGACGGATTTGGAATAGGCTACATCATCAAGGATGATTCGGTCTCGATCTGTGCAAGTAGCAAGCATAGGCAGACAAAACGGTACATCGATGCGCTGGAGGCATACTTCTTGGAGATCAGGAGGTTGTTGAGGAGTACACAGCAGAAAAACAAGAGTCCGAAGGCGAGTCGCGCAAGAGAGGTCGAAGAGAGGCCGGATACAGGGGCCAAGAGGAGTAAGGGGAGGGTCATTAAGGGTGAGGAGGAGCCCGTTGACACGAAAGAGGAGAGTGACGATGATGGGTTGGGTGGTTGTAGGTTCTCCCTTCTAATCATTGGAAACCGGGAAGTCCCGAGCTAACCTTCCGCAGATGGCTTCTTCGATGCGGGAATGCTGCAGCTTGCGCTAAAGGCTAGTCAGGAGGAGAGGGATAGGCCCAGTGAGAGGGCTATTGGTAATGCAAAACGGTCTGTGGGGAAGAAATTGAGGTTGAATGACTACTAAATTTGATTGTTAAATGGAACGAACATGCTTATCGGGTGAAAAGGCCGCGCTTTGTCTATAGGTCTGAAAGTAAATACCAAATTGATTGTCCATATCAGACTTATTCATCATCCATCAACTCCTCCAACTCCCTCATCTCATCCTCATCAATCCCAAACGGGTTCTCCTTCCCTTCACCCTCCCCCTCCCCATCCACCCCCTCCACCCCCTCCCTCAATTCCTCCCCCTCCTTAGCAGCCCTCTCCAAACTCTCCACATCCAACCCCCAAACCCTAACCGTCCCATCAATCCCCCCACTAACTGCCCTCCTCCCCCCCACCACCACCACACTCATAACCTCCTCATAATGTCCCTCAAACACCCCCCTCAACTCCCCACTCCCTTTATCCCACACTTTCACGCCCTCATCTCTCCCAGCGCTAACGATATAGCCGCCTACATCATCAATAGCGATGGAGCGTACGTAGTCGCTGTGCGAAAGGGTGAGGGAGGGGGTGAATAGGTGGTGGCGGGAGAGGCAGTGGATGGTTGTGTCGGCGGAGGCGGTCCAGAGGTCGCTGTCTGTGTCGAAATATAGTTTGTAGACTGATGTCTCGTGTTGGGTGATTGGTTTATCGCTTTCGATTTCTGAAGCAGCTGATAAATCCTTTTTTATTGCCCAGAGACGGATTTCGCCGAGGCTGCTGGCGCTGAAGATTGTGATTTCTCCGTGTCTATCTTCCTCGCTCTGTGGACCGTAGTCCAGAGTCTCGGGATCTACAGCGAGATCTAGGATTCCCCGCCCTGGCGCCTTCAGAATGAATAATCGTTCCCCGCTTTCCACGTTCCAGATAATGATACTCCCGTCTGCGCTACCTGATACTAGGATTTCTAATTTTTTTAAAGTGAGGCAGAGGACGCTTTTCACAAAGTCCGTGTGGCCTTTGTATTGTTTTTTCCGAGCACAAGATTGACGGTCCCAGGACCAGATGCTTTTGTCCCAGGAGCCGGCGAAGAGGGTGTCGTTTTTAGGGGAGAGAGCGAGGGAGGTTAGGGGTGCGGTAGGGTTGGTGGGGCCGCGGTAGAGGTGGGAGGTTTCGCCAGTCTAGATAGAAGCACTTGGTGTGAGTATTGTGTGACGCGGTAGATATAAATCGGGCATTGGAAAGAGGAGCCTCACCTACTTCAAGCACCAACCTCCTAACTGTCCCTCCGCTTTCAGCCACATAGACTGCTCCAGCATCTTGGGGATCAGAAATGAGAGCGAGGACTTTGGAAGGGAGACGGATCGGGTTGCCGTTTTTGTTCTTGGACTTGAGGGTTTTGCGGCGGGTTTCGGTTAGGGAATGACTGCGACATGAGTTAGTATAGTTTTCAAATGGATTGAAGGGGCAAGGGTACGTTGTCTGAAAGAAGTGGTCGGGGTCTGTAGAGCGCGACATTTGGGGTTGGATTCTTTGGTGATGGGACTGTAGGTGTATCGGAAATACGACGGAGTTTAGGACTAGGGGCTGAGGTGTGGCGTTGAAGGGACGGCACTTGGCGCCTTGTTTTCATTCTTTCCGCAAAACACCATCGAATTATCTGATAAGACTACAGTGGTCTCAGCCACTGCGGCTGTAGAGCTAGGCTATTTGCCCACATAACAAGGACATCTGATGGGCTTTAGCATAGGCTGCGACCAGCATCTACCGCTTATTATCATAAATAATTGCTATCTCTCCGCATCGTAGCTGTGATGCAGCCAATTCATCTTAGGCTGAACGAACTCACACCATTCAGCAAGCGCTTTCTTTTCTCATAGCTGTCCGCTGCTGTGGTACGGATCTTGCAGGACACGGATCTGTGCCTTTAACCCTATGATGAAATAAGCAATCAATTTGCCCTTCGGTCACCTCGTGAGTGACAAGCGAAAAGGCTCGAGAGCTGCACCATTCCGAGACCGTAAGATGTTCTCATTATGACCTGGGCGGTTTGTTGGGACATTGAGCTACCTTTGGTAAAATTTCCTGAGTCACTGGCAGAGCCAAGTGCGCCACCGAAACTTACTCGACTGGTTGCGCTCAGCCTTGATTGCCCCCCAAGACCACAGGCGTGCGTCGAATTTCTCTGGAAGAAACATGGTTTGTGCGAAGAGATTTACTGTCTCCTTGCCTAGGAGCCTTCCGGCGTCTGAGTGGGGATTCACGAAATTGGATTAAGTTGATGAAGCTAGATGGATCTCCCTACGAGAGAGATTTAGCCATTAACCGTGATCCGGATACTCAGCTCCATATGTGTCTCAGCCTTCTTCACCCTCTTATGGGGCAGGTCAACCCTGGTTCAGGCATTGACGCTAAGGGTACGCTTTTCACAAGGCTGCATTCAGAACATTACCAGCCTCGAGCATGCGAACAAGCAAACTTTGTGAACTGGTTCCTTCTATTAATATGGTGACTCCTGCCTTCGCAAGAATCAACTATTCCATTCTTCTACCTAACATTCGCCAACTCCTGTATCATAATCCCAAGAGTCGTTTATCATGGCTTGCCACCTACGCTTCACAATGTTTTGCATTCTATTCTTTGGATGCTGTGGCTTTCTGCTTTCAATGCTATTCAACGCACCTTTTTATTTCTCAATCAAGTGGTCTGATAAGTATGTGTGGGAAAAAGCAAATGTTATAGGATGGCCCTGCTTAGGAGCTCTCTCTGGTGTTATCATTGCACGTAAGGATATAAGTAAGAGGTCTTCATCGGGCCGGCAAGCGATCCAACAACAACGTCCACAGAGCACAGAATTAAGGGCTATGCCGCATTCCCATCCAGGTACGATACCTCCTCAGCCTACATTAATATGAAGGCTGATTCAAGGAATGATAGTACCCTTCCTTCCACACGCTGGACCACAGGACCTCGAGGCACAAGTCACGGCGAAGGGTCGGAGATCATCCGACATTTCTAACTTGAGTACATCTCTTCCGGCGGCACCGGCTCCCACTGCACACAATTCAAGTTCATCACCCACAGACTCATTGCGCAACTCCGAGTCCCTTCCATCCCTTCCACCGTACACTGCGCAGAACCCGGAAAATCTAATGGTGCCTGCACCGAGCTATTCGCGATATGACGGACTCAGCAGACCGACACGAGAAATTGGCCAACGTTGCCAACTTTGTCGGACACGGCATTCATCCGCGACATATGTGAAGCACTCCGGTTAGCATTCTGACGGAAGACAGTGCGAGCATGTTGTCTCTGTGAAGTCGAAGAAGCCTCCTTTAAGCTTTTTTCTCGACACTTGTTTGGTGAATTCGAGTTGAAGGACAGACCGACCTCTACTTCAATTAACAACGCCCGCAGGGAGAGTCACTCATGTTCTTGTTGAGTTGCGAACCCAGTTGGCGTTACCTATATATATAATCAATCTTTTCTCCTGCAAGTTTACGCACTACGTTTTCTGCTAACTCCTCAAGCTCTCAACCACCTGCATGGCCTTATTTCAGCAACAGTGAACAGACTTCTTTGGCCATAGTCATTGGCACTAACATTTACAATTAATATCTATGATTTTTACGAGATACTATCTCTTCATTTCTATTCTTGGGTGCGTATGCGTGCTTTTTCAAAATGAGATAAGCATAAGGTACCTTCACAAATTTTCAAGAATTGGGCGTGGTAAATACACCCTTATGAAATTTTTTCCTGCTCCAGCATTACCCCACGCTCTCTTTACAGCAGATTCAAGAGGTCCACAGATCAAAACCGAGACCTAAAGCTCGGACTCCTCCACATCTGCTAGGGTAACATAACCCCTCCGCATGTGCCACAAGTCGTTCGCTGCTGCGTCTGTTGCCCGGATGACTCTCACTCGGTTTCTCACCACAACGATAATTAACTTGAGAGAACTCCCATTGACACAGGGGTGACCGCCTTGTTTGACAAGGAATGTGCTCGGTTTCAGAATAGAATGAAGGCTAAATGCCGGAAGACTATAGAGTTGTTTGAAGATATCGTTGAGGAAAGAAGCAGAGTCTGCCACCAGAACAGACTTGATTTCGCCCGTCTGCTTCTCACAAGACAATTCAAGGACCCAACTGCCGTGGACTCAAAAGCAACTCTACGCCATGCGCCTGCTGCACGCTGTCTGCCACCCATCGTCTTCTAATCAAAGTCACCTAATCCTGTCTGGGGACCTCCGAGGAGGCTCCAATCTCAAATCCATCGACTTTGTTTCGAATTCAAGGGACTGGATGTAGCACCCGAGACAATCTGTGTCAGCGGTGGTAACGTAAGGCTAAAACTAGGTCTGCCCGACTGGACTGGTCTTTTCGAATAGTAAGCCAATGAAGCCTGATGTTTTCTTATAAATCTTCAAGCACTCTTTTTCTCCAAGCACTTTTCCATACAGTGGTATTCTATACCGGCATGGTCCTCTATCATATCTTCTAGTGATTCGAGTGAGAACTAGCTCATAATCCAGGAGAGAATGTTTCCGGTACCCACCAAGCTATGTCAATTATCATCATCAAGCTGATCTTTCCTAGAGCTCTGATGACTCCGGGATTGGAAGACATATAGGTGGACCATTGTCTGACATTGGCGATGACCGGATTCTTCGTGGCCCTATGGATTTCAAAGTCTGACGGTCGAAAGAATCTACACAAACCCGCACTACCACCACCATCATCGAGCTCACCACCACTCTTCCAGATTCTACTCAAGAAAGTCTTTCGCGGTGATGTCCACTAGCGCAAAGAGTGTTGTCCTGCTCTCGAAGGAGGATTCTTCAACAAAACTCCAGCGGGACTTAAAAAGGAAGTCCATAGGTAATCAATTTCGAAAGTGTTAAATCTTGAATGATCGAAGCATGTTCAGCGTCATGATTAGCCCCACATGGACCATTGTCTAAGATTAATCGAACCCTCAAGACAGCCACAATTCTGGAAGATGCCTCCGCACTTCTCGTTCCCTGGCCTCTGGGGCTTTCTAGCCCTTTTAGTGTGCACAATCACACTTATCGCAACTATCTTATTGGGCGGCTGCCATACTGACGGCTTTTGCAGCCGCTCTTTCGCTTGGCTTTGTGGGCGACCGGACCCCAAGTCGGACCAACGCCTCGCCCTCGAGACGCAATGGTGGTTGGAGAGGGTCGGCATCCTGAGACATTAGGACGATACAACCCACCCTCCTGAGGCTCGGATTAGATGAGGGGGACTTGATTTCTTGATAGCAAAAGGACCGCCCCACCGACCCTGGTAAGCTGTTGCAATATCGCTTATCCCTGTTATCCCTTTTCGTCAACTCGCTTAGCTAGTTTCTTCATTTTTCCTTGTCTAGTATACTGCAACCATTCTAGCGCATTCTGCCCCTATTGTAATGGTCATTACGCTTTATATATATATAGAGCATCATCTATAGACCTTAAAAAGTTAGGTAATATACTAATTATCTATAGAATTAAGTCCTAGCATTATAATAGTTATAAGCTTAAATTTACCTTATTTACTTACTTAAGTTAATTACTAAGTAATAAACCGCTACAGAAAATTTTCAAACTCATTCATCCTAAAATAATAATAATCCCACACGGCTATTAATCAATGCTATAGACCTATTAGCGACTATAGGAAATGCTATCTTCCTTATAAATACCTTATAATAGATTAGATAGCTCGCAATTATTAAATCTAATATATAATAAACAAATATTTAGGACCTTATAAATCCCTTTAAAGTAATTAAACTAAGTTATCTAAAACTATTTATACTACTTAGGGCCACAGCCCCTAGCGATACACTAGAAGAAAGATTAAGTATATATTAAAACAAATTATAACTATATAAGAAAGACTTAGTAAAATATAAGAACTAATAAAAAGCCTTTACTATAATACTTTATTTTATATAAAATTCTATCTTAGCTAATTATTTACTATATACCTTTAATAAGAGTAGTTCTTATTAAGCCCTTAGAGCTTTATAAAAGGTAATCGTCCCTAATTTAGATAATAGACTTATAGAAGTCAACAATTAATATAAAACTCTATATTTAGGGCCACTAAGAGGAGGAAACAATAAAAAGTGGCTTTAAAAATAGAAAAGAGTTTATATAGAGCTAACTATACTTAATCACACTAATATTATATTAGGATTAATAATAACTTACTTCCTTTAAAGTTTTAAATAAGTTAATCTATACTATATATTAACAATACTTTACTCTCTCTAAGAAAAATAGCTTATTAGTATAAAACTAAGATTTATAGAAGTTATTAAATATACTTAATAAATATTATAACTTAATCCTAAATCTTTTAAATATCCTCCTTTAGCCGCTGCCTCTCTATAAGGATATATACTAGACCCTAGATAATCTATATCCTATAATTTATTACCTTTAGACATATTACATCCTTAAAGGGAATATATTTATAGAAAGATATATCCCTAGTATAAATACTACTACCTCTATAAAAAAATATAACACGCTGGCTAGAAACCTAATACTAAGATTTTAAAAAAAGTAAAAGAAGTATTAAAGAAACTAGGACTTAAAATTACTATTAATAAACAAAAATAACGGTGGAAAGAATATAAAGATAAAGAAAAATCTATATTCTTATCTTCTAAATAATCAACTTAGCCCTAAGTTAACTATATATTTATAATAATTTAGTATAGAGGTAACGCCGCTAACATCATCCTATCAAGTTATTTAGTTGATAGAGGTATCAACTATAAAATTTTTAACTATTAGATATTAGATTCTGGCTCTAATATCTATATTTATAATAATCTAAGTTAATTTAAAATTACTTATACTACTATATCTAATAATTACCTTATATTAGGATCTACAACCTACCTAATTAAAGCATATAGGATAGTTAATATCTATATTACCTCGCTATTAGGTATAATGAAGGAAATAATGCTCAGCTATATTACCCTTATACTAGGATTTTTTTATAAATTTAGTCTTATTTAGCTAAGTAAAAGAAGGAGGTATCTATTAGAATACTAAAAAGGACACCCTATATATAGATAATAGTTAATAAGAGGATTACTTTTACTTATTATAACTTTATAATAGTTACTAGATAGTTAAATACTATAATCTACTACTTATATTAATAGTATATATAGCTACCACCGTACTAAAATCCACTTCTAAAGAAAAGTCAAAAATTTGCTTAGAAAAGATAAATAGGATTACCCCTTCTTCTTCTCTATAAATTTATATATAAAATAATACTAATATTCCTAAGATAACTTTTTTAACTTCCTCCTTAGCTCTACTAAAAATTTTTAAAATAATACCTAATTATCTATATAGTATTATAGGTTATATAGGTACTAATATTATTATATAACTACCTTTTATTATTAATAGATTTAAACTGAAGTTATTATATACTTAGGATAAGTTTTAAAGCTATAAGATATACTAACTATCTAAAGCATATTAAATTATTTTAAGAAATAATAACTCTAAAGTACCTATAATACGTCCGTTATAATATATTACTTATAATATTATATATATAGATACTGCTTATAATAAATATTATTATATTAGTTACTTTATCTACCTAGTTACTAATTATTATTAGGTTTAGACCTATATCCTTAAATCTAAAGCTATAAAAATTATTTAATAAATARTCTATCTTACTAAGYATTATTATAGAATATAAGTCTTATTTATATATACTAATAATAAGTAGGCCTTAGGAAAGGCTTTTAAAGATATCTATACTAAAGAAGGAATTATCTTAAAATATATAGCTCCTTATACCCTAGCTTAAAATAATAAAACTAAGTACTCTAAGAAGATAATTATTACTAAAGTATATTATATATAAATAGTTTTAAATTTACTATATGATTTATAGCTAGAAATAATATTAGTAGCTACTTATATCCTTAATTATACCCTAGTCTTTAGAATTAGTATCACCCTATTTAAGTCTTTATATAAGAAAAAGCTAAGTATTACTTATATAAAGTTATATAGCTATTAAGTATATCCACTTAATTATAATATTTTAAAGCTTTAAAAGCTTTAAGCGCGTATATATTTTAAATATTTAATAAGCTATAATTTAAAAAATATTTACTATATTTAAATCCCTTCTAAGAAGGACGTTATACATATATAAGATATTAAATTTAATAAGAAGATATATTATTAACCTAATAATATTAATATTACTTAGTTAGTYTAGGAACRCGACCTTTATTATAYTATTAAAATTTTATAAGATGTCCTAAGTTCCCTTATTACTTATAATTAGGATAAGGAAGAACTACTAATCTTAATACCCTATCCTATAACAACAACGACAGTATTACCTAATAAATAGTTAGATAAGGCTATTACTATACTTATATATATATATATAACCTCGCTACTATTAGATATAGGCGGATCTACCTTAGAGCTATTACTATCGCTGTTAAATACTATCTCCGGAGAAGCAGTCGGAGAAGATATTAAAGAAGGTATTAAAAAAATGATTAAAAAAAGGCAATAATAATACTATTTAGTAGGAGTAATAATACTATATACTACTAAGATCTCTACAGATCTTAATAATACCCTAATCATACCTACTAGGATAAGAAATAGGCAGTATGCCTATACTATTATACTTAATAATATAGATTAATATTCTAGCTATTATTCTACTTTTATTATAAATCYTATCCTAAAATTAAAAAATTTATAATACTATAACAATCTCCTAGAAGAACTAAAGAATTAGAAGAATATATTAAAATACCCTTATAATATTTAATTTATTTAAGTTATTAATAAAGAATTTAAATATTTATACTTTAAAGATACTTTTAAATTTACTACTTAATCTACTAAGAAATCTATCCTTCCTCTTATATAAGTATTTAAGTATAAATTTAATAATATAGGCTACCTTATAAAGTATAAGATAAGGCTATATATTAAAAAAGACTTATAGAAGATAAAGTAAGATATTACTACTATTATATTAGCTATTTATATATTTTAAGTACTTATAGCTATTACTATAAGCTTTAAACTTAAAGCTAAGTAATATAATATAGTAAATACCTTTATTAATAATATTATAAATAAAGAAGTCTTTATTAAATACCTAAAAAGTATTAAGCTATTCTTAAAATCTAGAAATTAATATTACCTCCTATTTAAAGTATTCTATAGACTTAAATAATCTCTACTTTTATAGTTATAAAAAGTTATATTAATATTACTAGATCTTAGTTTATACCTAATATTAAAAGTAGACTACCTCTTTATTAATAATTAGCTTATCCTTTTCTTTTATATTAATAATTTTATTAT
>KE598565.1:793704-864188 GCA_000444155.1 Cladonia macilenta KoLRI003786
TTATTAGATAAGCTAGTCCTATATAATAAAACTATTACTAAGGATTAAATTTTTATATACTAACAGCGTATTAGATTACTTATATTTACGGCTACTATTACTAGGCCTAATATATTATTTACTATAGCTAAACTAGCTTAATTTCTTATTAATCCCTTACTAATTCACTTATATACGGCTAATTAAGTTCTTTCTTATCTATATTATTCAAAATACCTAGCTATTGAATTTTCTTAGATAAATTATAACCCTATCTTCTTATTAAGCTCAGATACTATATTTACGGATAATTTTAAGATGTGTAAGTCTTTATTCAGATTCCTTATCTAATTATATAGGAGATTAATTAATTARAAGGTATTTAAATAAGCTACTATTACTATATTAAGTACTAAGGTAGAGCTACTAGTACTATTAGAAATAGCTAAGTAAACCCTATAATAGAAGAGATTTTTTAAAAATATTAAATTTAATATTAAATAAGATATAATTATTAACTATAATAATTAATAGACGCTAAGGCTTATTTAGAAAGAGACTCTAAGGCTTTTAATATATCTAAGATATATYAATATCYAYAGTTACTAGCTACGTTAGGAAGTATAAGAAAGAAAGATTACTATATAATAGATCCTAACTATAAAAATACTAGCTAATAATCTTACTAAGGCCTTACCTAATTAGAAATACTAAAACTTTATTAAGCTACTTAATATAATAGATATTTCTAATCGTATTCTTTTAGTTTAATCAGATTGCCGCTTAAGCTAGGGAGGTATATTATAATATTACTTATCCTTATTATCCCTTTTCATTAACTCGCTTAGCTAGTTTCTTCATTTTTCCTTATCTAATACACTACAACCATTCTAGCACATTCTACCCCTATTACAATAGTCATTACGCTTCATGTATATATAGAGCATTATCCATAGACCTTAGAAGGTTAGGCAATACACTGATTATCCATAGAATCAAGTCCTAGCATTGCAACATAAGCACAATAGATCGCAGAGGCTTGAAGCTTTGAGCCGGAGTGGTGGGAGCCAGCAACTCGCTATCCCTACGCCAGTCCAAATTCCTCCTCCTCCCCGATCAGGGGAGTCAATCGGGTTCGTAGAACGAGTCTTGCACCGGACTCTTACCGCCCTCAGCAATGATCGTTTTGAATACCTATCAACGATTAACAATCTTGCAACGAGTATTTCCCACCTTCATACGCCATAGACTCTACCGTTTCCTCTTCTCCAGCAGGCTCTCTCCATCTCCTTACCCTAGCAGGCTCTCCCTTCCCTAGCTCCCCAGCAGGCTCTCACAGCGCCTCCCCAGCCTCTCACCATTAAGCCGGCCCCCCAGCGCCTCACCATTGAGCTTAGTCATCTACACTATGCCTGGAAAGTAGACGCCTCGCAACCAACTTACGCCTGAGCAACGCACTGCCGCCAACCGCGCCAAGTGTGAGAGGAAAGCACGTAAGATCGAAGAAGGGGGGGTCAGGAAGCCAGGCAACCAGTGGATTCATCTGTTTTCCACGACTTCGACGAGAATTGAAATCCTCAATGGCACGAGCCTGTAATTGATGTTCAAGAATCTAACAAAAGGCAACATACAATGTCTTCAGCAAATCGTTTTGTCGAGGAATCCGACCTCTTCACCATCCCCACCCATGACCTCCTCTGCCTCGTAAGTGTTCATCTTAATATCTTGTTTCATATGTTGATATTGTTTCAGCTCCACCCTGGCAAGCACTCCTCTTGGTCAGAACAGCAATGTTTTGACTCCCTCTGTGCGGAGGGACGCTTCCGCACCAAAATTTTATCGTCAATGACCCGAGCTTGCCTGGGGTACAACCCCCCTTGGGATGGGCCAAAATGGCTCAGCGGAGAGGCCGCAGCAGCGGCCAAAGATATTCTCGCCCACATGGTTGGGCGTAAACAGGATAAGCATGCGGTGCGGGCCCGAGAGGGCTTATTGGATGGGTTTACAGCCCGTTTGGTAGAACTGGAGTCTCGGCGTTAATTATTTTCTGGTTTTGCTTCTTGCTTTTGCTTCTGCTTTTTCTTTCATTCTACAACTTTACACATTTGTTCTTGGCTATATCTTCATTCACAATTTAACACCTTCTTCGACATTTTGCATGGTAAAGCCTCGTATTAGACAAATGAGAAAAAATCAGTTTCTACATCATTGTGAATACACACGCTTTAACGCCAGATTTCAGGAGTTGGAATCTTGAAACAAATTCTGTTCTACAATGGTCTGTCGTACAAATGTCGTAGCTTTGGTTGTGTTTTCATTTCGCAATTGCTTAATCTATACTCCCTGCCTCTACTACGGGCGAGAACCTGTGGTTCTCGCCGGAGTGCAAATCATTACTCCAACGTACGGTAGCACCCCCGGGGTGACCTCGACTTTGAATTTTAGGAACAAGGTCTGTTACTGGCAGTGAAACTGACAAACGAAATCTGGGAAGATTTTGAAAGAGCTTGTGGAGAGCATGAACAGATTTGCTGAAAGTAAGGGATTCATCGAGAAGCTCCGCTTCGCCAATCAGATTTCCACAGGTGGATTGAACTACTCAGCGATTGGGGCGACAACGTATATGAGAGAATATACTGCTAAAAGCGCATGGATGTAGCTCAACAATTCATTGAGAGACACTGGGGGAAGTAAGACGCTCGAAAAGTCACAAGGCTTTTCCTCTTCACAAGTGGCGCTCCAACCCTCGACTTTCACACATCACTGATCCTCATCCTGGAAGATCGTTGGAGCTCATAGTAAATCTTTGTCGACATGATTGAGACGGGGAGAACCATGACGCAGATTGGCTGTCCCAAATCGGTGTCACAGTGAAAGACGGCACCAAGATGATTCCTCCAAGGAAGTCTTCATCCTTTGAGCTTCACCAGCACTAGGCTTTGGACAACCGAACCGAACCGAACCGTACCGATAAACCGCTTCTCTTAGCGATGGTTAACAAACACAAATCCCTCACCACACTGGCATTTCGAGAAGAGTATCTGGATGATTCGGTCCTCCTAAGATCCAATGTCGAAGATTCAGTTGATTTTGACCTCCGGCTTTTTTCAACGAGGTGACACAATATCTTCACGAGATCCCAACGTGGCCGGTCCATCGATACTCATCCCCTGTACTTCGATACGCATCTCCTGTACTTAGATACTCATCTCCTGTACTTAGTTACTCATCTCCAATACTTAGATACTCGTCGCCGACGCGAGGATAATCCGAATTCAGGCTCTTTGTAAGGCTCCAAGACTTCACGAAGATTTAGACACCGCAATTGGCAAATTTGAGCTCATATGCACGCCTCGCTCGATACTGGACTAGGCTGGTCAACATATCTCGCTATACCAACTCGACCACCTCGAAATACATGCGAGTCATGGCGAAGGACTACAAACTCACCCAGAGGCAACACTGGGATACCTTGTCCTTGCGATTTTTAGCATGGACACTGCACGGCGTCAAGCAAACGAACAAAAAAGAGTTACAAGAGATACGAGCGGATTTACGGTACCCTTACGATGTGAGACGGGTAGTCCGCTGCGTACAGAAAGAATAGGGAACGGTCATGCTGTTACCGCTGCCTACTTGCACAATACGAATGATGTCCATGGATGAATTTGAAAGCACAATGGTCCTACCAGGCGGACCAATGCTGTGCACCTGAATCGTTGGCTGAAGCAGATGAGCATCCAATCCCACACCCCTACCGGTCTTCTGGCTTTCACTGTGATAACTTACTTATACTGTCGAGACTGCAACAAAGCCAGCCGTGCCAACAGCACCGCCAACCACCCAAGTTCTATCGTCATTAACCCCGAAATTACACCTGATTAGAACCTTACCAGTTCATTGAATTATTTACGGCACTACAGAGGACCCAGGATGATGCAAATTACAGCTGTGGATCATTAATACAGTCGGATAATGTCATTGTCGGTTGTCTACCGCCATTTATATTGCTCCGCGATGGCTGGGAGGATTTGATCGCTGGGTGGGTCTGTGATGATGTCTTTGTCAAAATCTTCCACAGCACGGCCGAACGGCGCAGGATAACTAAGAAGGTAGTGATCTATAGCTGGGCTGAACTTGTGGAATCTGTCGCTGCTTGTTCACGTAACACGAGGGCCATGCTCCTTCAAACTCTAAGAATATCCTGAATTTAGTTACGCCTGGGAATTTGCTAATTGGGTATATAAATTCCGCTCGACATTCGCTGGTAGCTTCTTCAACGTCCAATATTGATACTTGTAGTTTCAAGGAGAATTCCTGTATATACCAGCGGACGAGAACCTCGGAATCTTTGTTAACGCACAACTAAAACAACAACCCGAGGGCAGTACGATCGACACCCTTAGCATTTGGTCGCAAATGGCCGCCTATGTCAGAAGCGCCAGCAGAGGTGGAGCCGGTATCGTTCTTAAGCTCTGGCAAAACCTACACGATGTCGGCCACTAGGTCATGCTCATAGGAGTAACAAAAACCCAGAGATTATAGATTCGGCGTTGCTCCGAAGATTTAATCATCGCATTAAGTTGAAGTTAGCAGGCGATGAAACTAAATTCAAGGTCCCCAAGGTCCTACTCCAACACCAACGCCATGCCCTAAGGCACAGCGATATGTATGAGCTCGTGCATGACAACGACCTCATTAAATCACAATTCCTCAACTGGCTACTGTCTCTGTCCGGTCAATCCTACTTCTTGGTGTAAGGCAGTATCTGTCACACTCATATGCGCACCGTCTGCAATTGGACAACCCAGCGCCATTCATACGTTGAGTGGGGGAGTAAAGCTAATTGTTCCCTCTTCGTGCCCTTAGATACCTTCATTTCATTCCACCCAGTGAAATTAACTAAATCGAGAGCTAAAAGGCCTGCGCAACCATCAGCAGTGCTGTACGTTCCAAGATAGCGAAAAGTATCGCTCTCGTTGAAACTAGGCTCTGCTACTCGCTTTGGAATTGACGGTTCTTCTGTCTACTCCTCTTCTCTTTAACATCTTACTCTCGCACCTCTTATGAAAGTCATTCACGCTCTTTGGTTTCACAAACTAGCTGTACTTTGGTCTTCACCTTTTAGTCATTCCAGAGAAAAGAGTAATGAAAATATGAAACAACAATTAGCCATTGGCGAGCCAAGTGGCATACCTACGCCTGGAACCCTTACTGACAAGACTCACTTATTAGTCGTCAGTGGCGGGAGTCACGAAGCGCTCCTAGATAACTTCTCTGGCTTGGTTAGAATGTTGGAGAAAGCGGATAAAATCAGATTCTGGCGGCGAATTCTGGACATGTGAAGATCCATTGGTTTACTTTAACCGGAGCAAACATACCGATATCAAGTTTGGCGGAGATACAATACTCGAGAAGTACGAAGAAGTGTTCAGGTGTGGGAATTGGCCGCTGGCTCAGTGGTACATCGAGATGCTATGATATCTGTTGTTGTTCAGTTCCTCGGAAAGTTCAGGAATCAAATACGAATGGGTATCCGCTTCCCCTCGACATAGAGAAGCCATGCTGGCTCAAGACTTCCGGTGATAATGCAAGTCTTCCTTAAGAAGAAGAACAGCAGAATGACCAGTGCTGACGGCCAGACAGTTGAAGTAATATGCAATCCATCCTAACCACCATGCCATCATTGACAGCAGCCACGGAAGGGATGTGCTATTACGCGATGACGAAGCCCTAGACCGCTGGAGTAATGAAATGGATCGAATATTGATCGAATCTCTTCCTATCTAATCCCGGTATGTCTGCACGCATAGATTCGGCTMATCAATAAAGGCTGTGCGCAGGTTACTGACTTGTGGTAGCGGAACCAAAAACAAGAAGTGCTGCAGCTACCCGCAAGTCCAACTGACAGTCTGGACCCTCGCTTGATCGAAAACTCGACAGACTAATTGATTGGAATTGCTTTCTGTACTTTGCGAACAAGCTGTGGGGCCATGAAGTTATAAATCAGAGCCAAAAGCGTACGGAGAATACATATATGATAATGACTGCGCCATTGATGTGTTCTTTGTTCCAAGTTCAAGAAGAAGAGAATACAGACACTCGGATGCACTCAAGCGTTTATCACAAAACGGAAGTATCACGCCCTACAAAAGAGAATGCTGCGCCGCTGGCAAAAAAATTCATCCGATATGCTCGTATGGGCCTCCGGGTATCCAAGATCTTTGGGGAGACTGACATTGCGCTTTACGAGTTACAGACCGGCATTGAATACTCCAACGAAACTTTCTCGTCTCAGTATTGCGAGCGGTTGTGGTTATCAAGCATAAAAACATTGGACTCGCAGTCCCTTGGATCGCTGGATAATTTGTCCAGTAGCTCATTGGAGAAGGAACATTACGATGTCTCCGGTGGTGTTGAATGAACCAAAAGCTCTGACACCCTTGAAGACGCAGGTACGCCTGCTGATTCTCGGCTGCTTTGTTCTAGCCATTCTTAATATCGTAGCGCGCTCACGTACCGTAAATCGCATTCATGAATTATTCTTTATCAAAATGTGTCACACTGTCCTCCAGATATTCGATAGAATACTCGCTTTATCGCACTTTGCGGTATCACAGATGACGAGCAGAAGAGTGGTATTAACTTATTTGTCTTGATGCTATTCCACCATGATACCGACGAAGGTGAACGTGCGGGCCAATGCTTGCAATGAGAAAGAGCACCAAGGCCGATTTCAAGCTCACTACGCTTTGTCAAGACCCCGTCACCACAGCCTCCCACCTCTGAACAGGTTAGGCGTGCTGATGAAAGGGCAGCGAATTTTTTTGACGTTAATAAGAGAAGGGAAGGGTATAAGCGAGTTTTTCTTCTCTTTTTCCTTAGCGTCATACAAGATCAACCTTTGTTCCAAGATTTCATCTGAGATATCGGAGCTCAGGACAATCAACCCGTGACTGAAAGACACCATCTTCATGAATACGTGCACTTTGTCAAGTCTTATATTCAGAACGCCAAGGAAGAGTATACTGAGCGATTGAACGACCTTGTGGAGCCGTTGAAACAGGAATCCCGTGATACAAAGCAGTAATTAGAAGCTTCAAGGGCTTAAAAACCATCAACGGATGAAGACCTCACCAAAGTAAAGAAAACCTATAGACCTTCGGTCCCGCATGAACTGAGTCCCAGTACCAACAGGCGCAGTGCAATGTGTGTTTCTGGCTTAAGGTTCTGCACTGGTGGCTCAGTAAAATAGTTATTCAAGATATCAAGGGACTAGGAGTTGTGCGTCAACTGGGCCATCGAACACATGGCGACATTTTTTAAGCAGCCATGCAGATGGGATAATGCATCATCCATTGAGAAGTGTTGAATACACTAATTGTTCCTTACCAACACAGCTTCGTCGCTTAGCACTTGATTTACCTCGGCCAACACGGCTTTGTATCTTCCCAATATGTATAACAGGTGAGATGCCTTAACGACAGATGAACGCAGGCTTCAAGTCGCGGCGAGCGACGCTTGGCTGTCGTTTCTGCCTTCGCGCTCAGGACAGGCGACTCGACGTTACTCGAAAGGGACTTGATTCGACCGACTCCGCTACACGGATATGCAATCCCGAGCGAGACTTGTAGTGACCTTGACTACAATATCATCAGCGATGGTGGATATCACTACCAAACGATGCACAAACGGCCAACAGTATTAAAAATACAAGCTGGGCCAATGCTCACTCCAATCCGGGCTCGGCATTTCTTTCATGGTGTAAAGAGTCTCTTATCTTTGCCCAACTTCTTTGTTCCCTTTAACCAATGCTACACGATTCAAAAGTTTCAGAAAGGCGTTACTAGACTTTTCGGGCTTTCAATAATACTTCTTATCACTCTACAAGTCTTTACGCCATAGCTTCAAACCAAACCTGGTTCCTAATTGGGGAGGATACCGGATACCCAGTATTGAATCAAGTCAAATTTACCCTTGATGTCGTGAAAAAAATGGTCTCTTCAATTTGTGCGAGATATACACCAGAACTATAAACAAAGTCCCAGGTGCTCCACGTTCACTAATCTCAGCATTCTAGTGAGAGCATAATCCAAATGCCCCCAAGATGTGGTTTAAGGTCGCTGCGACCATTAGATTTAGACTGGAAAGGTGGTGCAAGTTGGCCAAAAAAATCGAGAACGTAAGTAAATCCCATGTCACTGCCATCGCTCTAGCTAAAAAGAGTAGTAAAAGTATTATCTGCGGGTGACCTGGGGGGATGAGGGGTGGCATGACGAAGATAAATCATCTCGCTCTCTGGTCTGCCGGAGAATGTCGTGAAGTAGATCAGGATGCGTCTCACTTATGTGGGAATCCTCCATGCTCTAATGGCGAGGATCTTCTTTACGAGTCACATCAAATAAAATTGACTAGGCGCTCGTGCTTGGGGTGGACATCACGAACAGTTTGATAACAAAGCAGCTTCGCGAACACAGTGAGTTATATATATATATGTTGACCCGAGAATGTCACATATCATCCCCATACTGGTCCCCCGCACTTTCACCGGTGTACCAAGCTACATGACCACAAAGTGTGCACTGGCTGACTCGATCAAACGGGCACAATTTGAATTCTCGATCTTCAAGCTCAACACTCACAATTGTGCTCGCATCAAGTCATTGCTGAAGAACTTTCTCAGGGATGGCAAATTGACTAGAAAGCCCGCCCGCCAGACACCATAGGTGGGGTGCTTATGATCAGAATCAATGTTACGAGAGCCTTGAGTGATGCGGTGAGCAATGGTATCGTACGATGTGTACATGCCCCCAGCTACACCGCGACCTATTTGGTCGCCTTCAGATAGCAGGCACAAGCCACCCCTCCCAGCCGCCCACCTCCCAGCTCCAGTCTCCCCACCCGGGTACCAACACCGGGCTCAAGCTTCCTAAGACATCAGCAGCTTGGAGAACGGGACCATGTGTAAGATTTACGGAACAAATCAAATGTTAATCGGGTTAATTGACGGATGTATGATAGGTCCGAGACACCTCCCCCTCAATCTCCAACGGCATCTGAGATGCCAGACCCGTCATAGAAGAATGAGAGCTGTTGCAATATCGCTTATCCCTTTTCGTCAACACGCTTAGCTAGTTTCTTCATTTTTCCTTGTCTAGTACACTGCGACCATTCTAGCGCATTCTGCCCCTATTCCAATGGTCATTGCGCTTCATGTATATAGAGCATCATCCATATACCTTAGAAGGTCAGGCAATGCACTGATTATCCATAGAATCAAGTCCTAGCATTGCAACAAGAGCCTTAGAATGGGGTGCAGCAGATGAATTGGATTGACTTGGAACAGGGGGAGGCGTAAGAGTTTGCATTACCGGCAGACCTAGTTGGTATCAAAGAGGAATTGAGTCTACTAGATATAAAGGCAGTTTCATTCCTCCTCCCAACGCTGGTAAACAATGCTGGCGAGCTTCACATAATATGGCGCGAGTGCGGCCCCATCGGTCCTAGTATGCAGAATCCACCGTGGCCCTTTCGAGCTTCGAGCCAGAATACTGATTGTGTGGAGTAGTTGGTAGACTCTTGCGTCTGTCCTTGCATCAACAAGGCGCTGATTCTCGTCCCTCTTTTCCCTCACTACCGCTGCCACCGCTGCCGCTGCAGAGTCTGAGTCTTACAAGGCCGTATCAGAAGCTGGAGGACATCGCGAAATTGAACCAAATCACTCATGGCTCAAGTATCTGCCAATCCTCCAAACTCGGGCATGCAAACCGCCTAAAAGCGTTGGATTGGAAAAATGCTGGTCTAGGGTGGCTATGGGATGCTAACGATTCCTGGAAAAGATCATCTTGAAGATGGTGCCGTACTCGATAACTCTCTGCGATTTCTGGTGCACGTGGGAAACCCTAAGCGCTGGCGAAAGTCGGTCGTAAATGTTAAGGTCCGACACCAATGAACCAGAGTAAACAGACTCCTGTACGAGACGCCAGAAAAAGTATTCTGTTGCCGAGTTAGGCGTACTAAAACGACAGCACCAGAGGTATTAAATTATGCTGTCACAATCGCACGCATTTGGGAGTCCGTGCAAGAGTCGGGCGACCAAGACACCTCATTATTCACACGGCAAGACCCAGCCACCATTCATCGCTAGCTCGACTCGGGCTCATGGTACTGTTTCAAGACCCTTAGTGCTCGTGGCCAGATCTGGACTAAGTTACTAGCAAAGGAGCAACAAATCGGAATCGGCAGCTGGGCTCAACAATAGCCAAACAACTTATGAATCATGCTCCAGACTCAGATATTTAAGAAAAATTCCACGAGCGAGGAGCATCCAACATCGATGTTACTGCACTCGCCCTTCACAAGGGTACAAGAATGAGTTGCCAGGACCTAGGTTTAGACAAATTGATTGTGATAACGCACCTGTTAGACTTTACCAAAATGAAGGGAACGTTCTCCTACGAGTATGTCCAACAAGCTTGTAGTATGGATATAACATCTTAGGCCGCGATTAGCGAAGGTGATGGGTTTACCGCAGAGAAGAGAAGAAGAGCCATTAAACGACACGCGACAACGGCAATGGAGGAGCAGCAACAACCCGTTATCGTACAAGACATGACGATGGCAGAATTTGAAGCGAACAAGGTCTGCGCGGCCTCGGGACTGAGGCAGCGTCTCTCTCAATTCGTTGTTACTTTCACATAATATATTCAATTTGCCTTCGGTTGTGGATAAATAAGACCATAGACGATGGTAAATGGGCATCTATGCGACTTTAGGTTTCAAGCTATTGGTAACGCAAATACCAGCTTGATGAATGTCTGAGATGCTGGTGCTATAAAACGTTAGCCGCAGCATTTAGAGGGCCAGCGTTTTTGGTAAAATTTGAAGCCGCAAATTGAAGGCGCTATCAAACACTGAAATGCTGCTACTGGGAATCGTAAGCATGTGGAACGAAGGCTTCGAAGTGGCTTTTGGGGTTTCAGTAGAGGCCATTCTTGCGTTCCATGAATCCCTACTACAAGTCCACCTCAACACCACCGACACCACGTGCACGATCGTAAATGCTCTGCCAGAAGTCTCCCGTCGTGACCTTTGCATTGTCTAGCCGGCGTGTACGCTCGAGGAAGATCATTTGGTTCGAGACATGATCCAAGGATGATCAGACCTTGAAATGAGATATTATGTTGGATTGGCCTCTTCGTCGCTGATACCATCGCCAACCCCACATCACAGGTACACGTTCAGAACCGCGGGGTCCTTATTGAGAGGGACATCAGACCAGAGACCAGAGCATACGCCAGAATATGAGGCTCCCAACGAAGACGAAGTGGAGGAATACTTTACAATACCGCAATATGAGTCCACAGAAAATCACAACACCTGCTCATTATGCCAGGTACTGTTAGATCATCAACAAGGGGCAAACATACATGTCTGATGACCTGATAGCAGTCTCGTACCTGTATTTTATATTACGCCAAAGGGCGAATTAGGTCTGTGGGAGATGTCGGCTGCCCGGACGATGACTGGCATGCAGCAATAAACGCAATGGGCATCACTCAAACACTTTGCGAACAGTTATCTTGAATAATTGTTAATAAAGAGATTCAGAAAATGGGGGATAATGATAGACCCTATAGCCCCTTTTACATACGTAAGAATTAGAGAGAGACTTCTTAATTCATTAATACTGAAGAATATACTTATTATATTAAAAGGCTATAATTAATAACATTATAGAATTTTGAAATACCTTAATCTACCAATACCTAAATTAGCTACGAGATTCTGATACCTCGCGAGCGGATAAAATCCACTCAAATTTCTCTTCTGACTGCCTTCTTGCACTCCACACAGTCATCGGTCATTGCATTCAACATAGGCCTTTCCAAGTCAATATACTCCAACATATTGAAGAGCTTTCCAGCTGCGGAGCGTTTGCTGCATGAATGAACCTCGCTAGGTACAAAGTCAGAGGCCCGTGGCCGAACCCAGCAGAAACCCTACCAGAATTGAACACAGGAGTGTATGTGTATACATTGCTTATCCCCGAACACGTGCTAAGAAGGCGTAGTAGTGATATTGTAGTCAAAAATCTAGGGACAAGAAAGGATTACAACCTCGTTGATGCCGAAGAAAGAGAGGTATTGTCATACTCAGAAGCCACGGGTGGACTAATGAGACCAAAACGCGCTACAAGAAGCGCTGGATTAAAGTCACTGCAACGAGAACCCGGCACTTCAACAATGTCGAGGTATTCCTGGACCTGGTATCGATGTTCAGCAACTCACCGCTCACTCGTCGGTATATTGGGTGGCAGTTTCGTACCATGCCAGGTGTGATCGGTGGGCTTTTTGACTCTTTTTGATAGCGTAGAAAGAGGGAGAGAAAAAGACTTAGCTCTTTTTTAGGCGAAACCATTGCGCCATTAAAACGCGGAAGCGCAGCAAGATGCGGCAAACTCACTGATTCGAGCAGACCAATGAGGCAAGAAGCGGTGTGAGGCATGAAAATGGCAAGGGCGGTTTAGCATGTGCATCTAGCAGGGAGTCCTAATTAACCACTAGCATAAGCAATTGAATCATTACCCTGATCATCTTTTTCCCAATGGGACTCGGGCCACGTTCGTAGGTGTGCTATCACCAGCGGGACGAGGCTGTACGAAGGACTGTGCAGTGCTCGAGGAGGCAAGTCTAGCAGGTAACGTCGAAGAGAGTTGACTACCACCCGCCAGACACCGAATCGGAAGATGAGGGACCCTTGGAGGGTACCTCAACCTTCTTGACACACATGATCCGCCAAAGTCCTGCCGCGCAGACGTGGGTCTCAAGTGCTACGCTGAAGCCTAGCCTTGGCGTCCCGGTTTTGGCAACCGCAACTCTTGATTCCTAGGACGCAGAGGCGAATAAGGAATGATGATTTGTGTCTGAACAAGGTTATGAAACATAGGTTGAAGACTGGTAGTTTAGATGACGGAAAAGCGCAAACTCGCTCGCAGAGCCATGTACTGAGCATTTGATAGCAAGACCCGTTTTGCGCCAAGAAACATTTTCATATGGGAAATTTCTGGATAATCAGCGCAAAAGTGCTCTATACCCGCTAAGTTTTCACACGCAAACCAACCTGTATTTTAATTTTTCACATGCCACTGACTCACATGTGCTATATGACGACGTGCCAGTCGCCCTCTTTCATTTCTTCCCTCTACACATCTCCCACCCTCCAAAGCTGTACTCTACTGGAAACAATTATCAGTCTCTCAACATGCCTTCAAGTGACGAGACTCTGCTCGGAGGTTTGATCATCGGCTTCTCTTTTGTCTTCTGCCTAGTCGCCGTCATTGTCGGTTTGATCTCAACTCGCCGTCGCCAACAACACGCCAACAGAAGGGAACAAATCTTCCACCGCATGTGGCTCAATGAACCAACCCAAGGTATGCTGTTCGTCGATAACATCCTGCGTGGAACTAATAAGATAGTGTACCCGGACCCTGAAGCTCAGCAGCAGCACGAACGCCAGCAACAACGCCAGCAACAACGCCAGCACCAACGCCAGCACCAACGCCAGCATCAGCACCAACACCAGCATCAGCATCAGCACCAGCACCAACACCAGCACCAATTGCAGGAGCAAAACCCGCAACAACATCAACCGAGGGATAGTCTACTTCCTGCCCGTTCCACTTCGAGGAGATCCGCTAGGAGTCCTGTCTGGTGGAAAGGTTTTTCAGCTATCGGACCTTATGGTGTATCTCCAGAGGATGCTGCAACTTGGGACAGGAACGCAGGTGCGCCCGATTACCGAGACTGGGTCAGAGATGGGGGGAGTCGCACAGATTGATTGTAGGGTCTTACGGATGTGGGCAGATGCACGCTGCATCATGGAAGGAGGATGGGTTCATTGTCGTTAGGTTTTCGTTTAGACAACATAAGGTACCGCTGTCAGTCTGGCCTCACGAAGGCATCGTATAATTGCTTCGGTGCCTCAGGTGAACATCGGAGGAGATGTGTATTGCTTTTTCGAGATTGGATTGAGATTCATTGGTCTTGTACATAACCATGTTACCCCACCTAGAGTAGGAATAAACGTGCTTTTCTCAATGTCTCTACCCTTGAATTTGCGTGATAATACATACCTGACCACTGCTATCGTTGGGACCTGATCTTTTTGTTGGGCTATTAGTGCCAGCCCTGTATTCTTGTTCTTTCGCTCGAATTTGCTCCTTTGCCAAGCTGAAATTTTCGTGTCCGAAAATTCCATCCTAAAAGTCAAAATTGTGGAAACTTCTAGGGCGCTTGCACTTGTGCAGAGATATTAGCAGAATGCTCTTTCCTTTGCGAAAGTAACCTCAACGACAGACAATCGATCACCTGTGGAATGAGCCTCAAGACGTTATCATATCCGAGTCAGGCAGATGGCTCCCGTCGGCCTTCCAGACGAGGGCTCCTTCGCTCTCAACGCTTTTGGAAAGCACTCACCAAGCACAGAATCGCGCACAGAAAGGCAGAATGACCTACTGCTCTTCTGTGCATTCTTGATAACTTGTTATTCGTACCTCATATACAAGGTAATCAAAAAAGAGCGAGAGGCCGAGCTACGGTACCAAGTGGAACAACGATTAGACACCGAACTGGACGCTGACAGTACAAACGTTATGAAGACTGGTATTGGAAGGGTACATTTCCACGCATCTCTTACCAGACTAACTTTGTACCTTTAGGGCCTTCTTCGGCAGTACAAGTCAACAGGCCAAAGGCAAACCATCCACTGTACGGTTTCCTTAGGGGCACCGAGCTGCCAAAGCCTCGTGAAGAGCCAGTGATGATGAATCCAGCGGCCGCAACAAGCGTGGCTGGGCGTACCCAAGATCTTCGATCATCTCTGATACAAGTTACGACTAAGCCTGTGAGGACCAGACCTGCTGAAACACCTCATCCAAGGACAGATCATGCTGTAAGACCAAAAGCAACAGATCGTCAAGGATCTATTAGGTCAACTAGGGCCAGCGAGCTAATGATTCCGTATGGGACCTTCGAGGGATTGTTCCGCGAAGTAGCTCCTACCAAGACCAAGAAGAAAGTAACCTTTGCGGAGGACGAAGGGAGTAGTTCTTCTTGGTCAACAATTGTCAGTGGAGGTCTTGAAGCTTGAGACTATAACCGAAGGTGTGTAAAGGATGTACGAGCAAGGATTTGATGTTCAAATCGCGTTGTGCCAGATCTAAAAAGGCATGCATTATCCCTTCGATGGCTGACCTTCGTCCACCCCAGCGGCAGAAGGATCAATTATAAGCTTGGCACAAGATAGCTCTAAAGTGATTGTGTTCCAAGGTGGGAGATGAGAATTCAACCTTCAAATGGTATTCTAAATTTTTGACGCCAATAGTGTTAGAGACCTGTATCGCTGGTCAAGCATAAGCTTGGCACAAGACATCTCTCAAGTGACTGTCTCCTAAGGGGGCTGTGCTTGCCTACAATTGCCTGATTTCTCAACATTGAAAATCGATGGACCCAACCATCTAACTCATGCAAGGGGCGCTTGTCTGGCGAATCACAAACTTGATAATAAGCGGGCGCTAGGATTGGCGGAGCCGTTGAAGAGGCGATCATCACTCCAAGGTACTCTACACTAATTTTGCCATTGCCATTGCACAGGAGATACTCCACCTCCTGAGTTGCTATCACTGGTGCCCACGATGCTACGGCCGCAGCTGTCGAGGTGTGCAGCTCGGCTGGCGAATCGGACAAGATGGCAAGCTGGTTCGAGGTGTTTCAGCGCCACATCAATAAGGCCGGCAGAAGTACAACTGACAATTGACGGCAAGCAGGTATCTATAGAAGGTACAGCGGGCGTACACCTAAATTCTTGACAGGGACTGACGAGTTGTGTAGCGGGATCTGCTCTCATTCAAGCATGCGAGAAGGCGGGCGTCACGATACCTCGATATTGCTATCACGAGAAGCTTATGATTGCGGGAAATTGTCGCATGTGCCTAGTCGAGGTTGAAAGAGCGCCGAAACCTGTTGCCTCCTGTGCATGGCCTGTGCAGCCTGGTATGGTGGTTAAGACGGACTCGGCACTTACACACAAAGCCAGAGAAGGTGTCATGGAGTTCTTATTGGCAAATCACCCCCTGGACTGCCCCATCTGTGACCAGGGAGGCGAGTGTGATCTACAGGATCAGTCGATGCGGTATGGAGCTGATCGGGGAAGGTTTCATGAGATGGGTGGCAAGCGTGCGGTTGAAGACAAGAACATGGGCCCTCTTATCAAAACCTCGATGAATAGATGTATACATTGCACAAGGTGTATACGGTTTGCAAACGATGTCGCAGGTGCACCAGAGCTCGGATCGACAGGCAGAGGTAATGACATGCAAATTGGGACTTACCTTGAGACGGCTCTGGATACAGAATTGTCTGGGAATGTGATAGATCTATGTCCTGTTGGTGCTCTTACCTCAAAGCCCTACGCTTTCCGAGCACGACCATGGGAGCTACAACATTTCGAATCAGTCGATGTACTTGACGGTCTTGGCTCAAATATCAGGATCGACTCCAAGGGATTGGAGGTTATGAGGATCATCCCGAGACTGAACGACGATGTCAATGAAGAATGGATCAACGACAAGACTAGGTTCGCCTGTGATGGATTGAAAACACAAAGATTGACGACTCCGCTTATACGGCGTAATGACAAATTTCTCCCCGCTACCTGGGAGCAAGCCCTCACAGAGATCGGAAATGCATATCAAAGATTAGCCCCCAAAGAGAACGAGTTCAAAGCCATTGCAGGCCACCTCGTGGAAACAGAAACCCTCGTCGCCATGAAAGACCTAGCCAACAAACTCAACTCCGACAACCTCGGCCTTGACCAACCCAACGGCGATAAGCCGCCAGCCCATGGCATCGACATCCGCTCCTCCTACCTCTTCAACAGCAAGATCTACGGCGTCGAAGAAGCCGATGCCATCCTCCTCGTTGGCTCCAACCCCCGCCACGAAGCCGCTGTCCTCAACGCCCGTATCCGCAAACAATGGCTCCGCTCGGACCTCGAAATTGGCCTCGTTGGTGAAATGTTCCCCAGCACCTTCGAGCTCGACCACCTCGGTACCACCCCCTCTGACCTCAAAAAAGCTCTCTCCGGCCCCTTTGGCAAAAAGCTCCAATCTGCCCAACGTCCCATGATAATAGTTGGCTCCTCCTGTGTCGAACACCCTGACGCTAAATCCATATTCGAAACCGTCGGCGCCTTCGTCGATAAAAACGCCTCTAACTTCCTCACACCCGAGTGGCAAGGCTACAACGTCCTCCAACGCGCCGCCTCCCGTTCCGGCGCCTACGATATCGGCTTCGTTTCCCCCTCCCCCACCGTCTCCGCCACCACCCCCAAAATAGTCTGGCTCCTCGGCGCCGACGAGATCTCTGAATCCGCCCTCCCCAAATCCGCCTTCGTCATCTACCAAGGCCACCACGGCGACCGCGGCGCCCAACTCGCAGACATCATCCTCCCCGGCGGCGCCTACACCGAAAAATCAGTCACCTACGTCAACACCGAAGGCCGCGTCCAAATGACCCGCGCAGCAACAAACCTCCCCGGCGCCGCGCGCGAAGACTGGAAAATCCTCCGTGCCGCCTCTGAATTCCTTGGCGTGCCCCTCCCTTACGACGACGTCGAACTCCTCCGCGATCGCATGGAAGAAATAGCTCCGAGTCTGCGCCGATATGATGTCGTAGAAGGCACAGGCCTGCCGCAACTTAGTAAAACCCAACTCGTAGACCAGAATAAGGGTGCTAAACCGGGAAATCAGCCGCTTAAATCCGCGATTGAGAATTTCTTTTTTACGGACGCGATTAGTAGGAGTAGTCCTACGATGGCGAGGTGTTCGGCTAGTAAAGCTACGGGGAATCCTTTGACTGTAAGAACCTCCCCTTCCTAGCCTTTCCCTCCTGGCTCCTCTAATGATTATTGATATATGTGTGTATGTGTTGCTGACGTATGGGGTGACGATAGAATTTCATGGCCCCTGGCGAGCCGAATTCGCAAGTCGACTACGGAACGCCAGAGGCGAAGTTCTCGGCTTATAAGTAAATGAAAGCTCTCACCAGCTAAGAGGGAGGGCGAGATGTTGGTGGGGCTGAGGATGAGGCTTGCATCATGGAGGAAAGAGAACAAGCAGGGCGCTGGCGTTGTGTTGATAAGATAAATTTATTGTACATACCTTACCATTACTACTAGAATCATACATTAAGGTTGTAAAAGTACCATTCTTGTAGAAGGAGTTGTAATTTCCGTTACTAGTAGGGTTGCACTTCATCCAAACCTGAAGGGTAAAAAGTCAAGTTGCCATTGCTTTTGTCCATGTTAAAGATACATATGTAGGATACGGTAGGTAAGCAAGGTAACCGCCCTCCATCCCTATGAATCCACCTAAATCATCTTTCATTAAAGCCAGTAGACGCCTTGCTCACTCCTCTTCATGAGACGCCATCGCTTTTTGATTTCGCTTCAGTAAGACACAAGACATGCACGCTCGTCCACCATGCAATGCACGCACATTCATATCCCATCTTATCGCGTCATATCGACGAAAGGAAGCATCACACGCTCGAGAATTACAACAAATCCGGTATCTTACCCCTAATAGACCATTTCCACCCTTCCCTCCCCACACCCCCGTCTCTTACAACGCTTTCTCCCACCCAGCCTTCAACCTTGGCTCTCCATCTCTCTTCCTCAGCGCGCTGGCGTTTGATGAATTCGGGACCTACATCAAACTCCTCGCCTACCAGCCACTCATCTTCTACCAAAGACGTACTCTTCGCAGCGGTTGTGGTGGCGAGGCTGTTGGTATCCGTGCTTCCTCCGGGCTTCTTGCCATCGTCCAGATCGTCGAAGCCGGCGAAGGGATCATCGTCATCGTCGATGTTGCTGGGAGACATGGGATTTGAGGTCGGTCCACGCCGATGATGGCTAATTTGAGGCGCCATCTTAAGCCAGCACATACGGTGTGGGTCGAACACCATGCCTCCTTCGATTTGAACACCCTTCGTGGCTGTGATATTGGAGATAAGCGCAGGTACGGCTTTTCCTGCAGTTGGAGATTTGGGACTTGTGTGTGCTGGTGGTGGGGGGATGTGTACGTCGAAAGGAGATGGTTCGTTTTCATTGCCTTCCCAGCGGAAGGTTGTGGGATTCCATGTCATACCCTTTTCGGTTTTTGGACTATCTGCGTTTGCGCCAAAGTTCTTAATGAGTTGGGGTTTCTGGGGTGGGCCTTTGCGACGCTTGGACGCAGACTTTTCATAGAACTTGCCTCGCTCTTGTTGAATAGTAGTTTTTCGATTGGTGCTAATGGATGAGAGGGGACCGTTGGTTTCGCGAACAGTAGGAAGAGTTGGATTGGCATGAAGGGTAGCTGCGACAGAGCCTGTACGTTGCTCGCGGGCTAGGCGAGAAGCATTGGTATCGCGAGCGAAACGAGGGGTTTGATCGTGTTTCTGAGGACTCAGAGGCGTAGGCGTTGGTGGAGGGATCTCGTTCACTGATGCGGTAGATAAATTGTGAGCTTGCAAGCCTAGCTTGCTCCGCATCTGGACGGCTTTGGGAGCGCCACGGCCCACAGGCTGTTTAATGAATCTCGACTCTGTCGAGGCGGATGTAGGCAAGTCATCGAAGGCGTCCAATTCATTACCAGTGCCAAAATTACGCCGTCGAGTTGGCTTAGTGAGTGTCCTCTTAGAAGCGGCTTCTCGGGTCAAGGCCTCAGGAGCATGGTCTCGGCGACCATTTGGTGTAACAGGTCGATGGTGTGGATTAGATAGACGAGATATAGGTCGGTTGACCATGCCGCTCTCATTGGAGTCTGATGAATGCGGACGCATGGCTGGTCTTGAAGATTTGGTGCTGATGTGGTGAGATTGGGAAGAGGAAGTGCCTGCTGGTAGGAAGGGGACAGGTGCCTTGCGTGAGTTGGCAAGACTGGATTCAGCGCCTGATCGCTCGGTGGGCGTCTTTGGCCTGGACGGTAGACCTTGACGACCGCCGAGATCGCCTCCACGAGAGGGGGCTCTCTGATATGATGGCTGCGAACGACCTGGAGAAGGCTGAGTCCTCATCACGGGCGCTGACCGCTTGGCTTTCAGGAATTGCGCCGCAGTCGTGGTTTGCTCGGATCTTAACATGTCCCGAGATGATTTAGAGTTGAGACCTCGCCGGGATGGTGTGGAAGGCGCAATTGTATGCGAAGATGGAGTGGACGGAGTGGGGATAGCTGATAATGATGATTGTGCAGAGTGACCTCCTACACGGGATCCAGGTCTGCGGTAATGTGGTACAGGACCTCCACTTTCGGAGACAGGCTCCAAGACCGACCGATTTCGTTCCTGAGGATGGGGCTGAGGCCGCGGAATCTTGCTAACATTAGGCTCAAGCTTGTTAGTGAATGTGAGCGTGGTCGCAGGTCGTTTCGCAGGACTGGTCTTCTTTGTTGCCGTGAGCTTGACGTTAGGGTTCAGTGTGAGCTTCTCAGAGTCGAATACTTTGCCGTCACCAATCTCAAGGCCCGAGAAATCATCTTCTTTGGCAGGTGCCTTTTTGGTGGGCTCATTGCGCGGTTCGGCGTCTTGCTTCACAGGGTCTGGGGACATGTTCTCAAGACGTTTCTGGAGCGCCTCGCCAAATTTAAGAGGACCATCTGGAAGTACTAGTCCTTCCAAACCTTCGTCTTCGCTCTCTCCTGTCAGACAACTTGAGGCACTTGGACTGAAAGCGGATATCGAAGAGCTAGGGTTTGATCTTGCATCTCTCCGCGTCCCTCCAAACCTGGTGCCTAGACTGCCTTCCGCCCATTCCATATCGAGATCCTCGTGTAGTGGGGTCCTCGGCGCATCCTTACGAGTGGATAGCTTCAATGGCTTCCCGTCATCAGGTATTTCCAAGTCCTCTTCGAACTTTTCGACATCTTTTATTGCCATTGCTGGGCGTCTGAACTGGATGGGCTTCTCTAATGTTCGATTCTTAGGGACTTTGATGGTGGAAACGTCTCCGAAGAAATCATCATTCTCATCATCGCGATATTTATCCAAGGGAGACATTCCAGCTTTCGATTCAGCTTTCGGTTTGGTGGCTGATGCCATTCTCTCCATGAAGGTCATGTTCGATTGTGATGGGTTTGACGTCTTCGGCGATGGTGGAAATTCAGCACTAAACATTTTTAAAGCCTCCGAGCCGTCTTTATCGTCCATCTTCTTGAGCTTGAGGCCGCCGTCCCGAGCTTTGGGAATCTCAATTTCATCAGCCCAATCATCCATCAACGCTTTCTTGATCCGTCGTCCGCCCAGTCTTTTGATCGTACCACCGAGCAAAGCCGAAGCAGGTACGTTTGCTGGAATAGGTATGCCAGCAGTCTTTACGGCACTGATAGCATCGGCAGCTGACTTGTCATCATCTGTTGGTAGCAAGACCTGCCAGTCCTCATCACCGCCACCAGCTGAGTCTCGGTCGGAGCGGGTCGACATGCGCGAAGACGTTAACTCACGGCGATCTGAGCCGATGGTCGTGGTGGATATGTTGCGTAGGTGAAGGTCATCAACGCCTTCGAAGTCTGCGTCATCGTCCCAGCATTCAATTTCCATTTTGGCAGGCTGGCGTTGCTTTAACTCCAATGGCTCCATGATGTCCTGTGTGTGCTGTATATGTGTTAGTAGAGGGTGAGTTGTTTGTGCCTATGCCATCGGATGGTAGATGTGATAAATAGTTGAGAAATGAAAAGAGTCGATCGTGCTCTCCTAGTGTCGCGATAACATGATGGATCCAATTGAGAGATTGCGTTGCTGGTCCGTCGAGGTCGACTGAAGGTATGTACCGTTGTACCTTGGTGTGTTGTTGTGCCGCGTAGAAGGAGCTACCCCCGAGGCCCGTACTAAGGGCAGGAGCTGCAGCAAAAGCAGCAGACAAGAGGAGTCTGAAGCTGTTGTGAATGGCAGCTTTGGAAAGCAGAAAAACTTCTAAGCTGGGTGGTTGGCGATTGGTAGTTGGTTCGTTAATTGGGGGGCTGGACTTTGCGACCGTGTCGGGGAGCCTCCAAGCTAAGGCGTTAAAGCGGCCGCAGATCAATGCGCACGACGTGCAGTATGCAGTATCACTTCCACCACGGCATTTGTGGAAGCGTTCCAATTGACCAGAGATAAGTAGACCGATGAATCCTGAAACTTGATAGGCACATCTGCTGCAGCAATGGTCGTCGTTGCGGAGATATAAGAGGACGCTGCTCTAAGGAGGGTGTGACAGGGAACTCCCCTATTCGCTTCACTACTTTAGTGTAGTCGCGTCAAATCCCATCCCGTACCGCGTCTGCGAGAGGCGAGGTAAGCAATTATCGCTCAAGAGAGACATCGAACGGCAATTTCGTCATGTACGTCGTACCTCCACGCAGGCAGCCATGCGTGCCTAAAATTATGTATGCAACAAAATTCTCCTTTACCACTTCGGCCCCCAACTCAGCATGGCCCCTGAACAAATGCATATTCTCCGAGTCCCTATCAGCGATAGCTCAGAGGAGGCCTACGTCCTCATCAACATAACCTCCTACGGTCCATCTCCACTGGACTTGAAGCTCCTAGCTACAGAAGGCACAGCCCCCTATGTCGCCACAAGTACGTATTCACAAAGCCCGCAGCGCTCCGCCCGATTTAACTGACCACTGACCACCTAGTCCAGTAAAAACCTCCCGCATCTCTAAGCTCCGCTCAAAACGCAACAGCCTCACCCCCACGGACTGGGAAACAACCCTCCAATCATTCCTCTGCCAACATGACCCCACCTCCACACCCCTACAAGCAAAAGACCTCGACAAACTCGAAGCATCAGCCTCCCTATCCTCCACCTCCGACACCCTAGCCCTCACCCTCCGCCACAACATCTCCGGCATAACCCTCAATCTCGGCTCCCTCCTCTTCACCAAGGATGACTCCCAAGAAATCGACATCTTCGCCTGGTGTTCCCTCTCCATACAGCGTTCCGACGCCCTCGAAACCTCAATCCAAACCCTCAACACGCAGTTCACAGAGCAGAAACAAACTATAGAGAAGTTAGAGCAACAGCTCGACGATCTCATCCAGGCCAAAAAAGCACACGAAGATGAACTCCTAGGAAAGTTCGCACTACTGCTCAATGAAAAGAAATTGAAAATCAGAGAACAGCAGCGCTTACTCGCTGGTGCAAATCCCGATCCGAACACCGCTAAGAAAGTAGCGAAAGCGAAAGAAGTAACGAAACGTCGCACGCCAGAGGCATCGAGAAAGGGCAAGAGGAAAATAGATATCAAGTCCGAGTCTGAAGATGAGCTTGGATTTGAAAATCGCCAGCCTGTGACGCAAAATGCCGAAGACACTGATATCGCCGACGGAGAAGAACATCCCGAGACACCCGATCCATCCGATCAAGACGTCACTGAGGACGATGCCGATGATGATGATGGTCTGGGCGCTGGGGGAGAAGAGCAGGGAGGAGATGAGATTCATGAGTTTAGCAAGCGTGAGGATGAGAAGATGCAGGTTGATGAACTGCCGCCGAGTAGGGCGTTACCATTTGGCAAACAGGATGGTAGTGCAGGGAGGGAGAGGGAGAAAGAGAGGGAAGGCGATAGCTCGGTTTTGAAGCAAGAAGCTGGGAATGAGGATGATGAGACGGAGGATGAGGATGATGATGAATTATGATTTTTTAATTACCATGAATGACATACCAGTAAAGGAGATCCTTGCGAGGATGAAGTTGCAGGATGTAGTAGGATATTCATCATCCATGCATGAATGAAGAACCAAGTGAAAGTTCCCTTCTTATTCCCATGAAAAAATTGTCTCTAACCGTATCAATACATGCCGCCCTTGTTGCCCCGCAGAAAATGCGTTACATTTGAAAGACCCGTTCTAGATCCCTCAGCCCACTGATCCAATTCCAATTCCTCCCTGGTATTTCCCTGAACTTATACCGGCAAATTGAATTTCTGTCCCTGCAGGACCCTGTACCGCATAAAATATCCACTCATTAGCCCAATACATCCCTCAAACAACCCCACCCCTGCCTCCCCCCTCCCCAAATCCAAATCCACATCCAAACCCAAAAAGTAAGAATAGGATCACTCACTTCGTATAATAAATCCAAAAAAAATCCGAATACAGCACCGTCTGCACAATCCCCGCCACCCACGCAATCTCATCCGTATACCCCTCCGCGAAATATCGATAAAGCCAATTCGGGATGTAAAGCGCGCGATAGAGGCCGAGTGCGAAGAGGTAGTGTGTGGTTATGGTTTCGGCTTCGCCGGTGCGTTGGAGCATGAAGAGTTGGGGGAGGATAGCGACGGATTCGAGCCAGATGGAGAAGGCCCAGAGGATCTGGTGGGAGCGGGGAGGGGGGGTTAGCTGGGAGGTTGGAACGGAAGTGAGGGAAGGGGGCTGGGGTTGGTGGGTTGGTGGTTGGGTCAGTGGGGGGTGGGACGCACTTCTGTGATTTGGTATTTATAAGGGAAGAGAATAGCGAGAACAGCGCTGCCGCCGAGGAGGTATTGGACTTTGAAAGTGTCGATGTTAGGGTCGTGGGTGGGTTTGTAGTCGTTGAGTATGAGGTAGATGGTGTAGGATTGGAAACCCAGGAAGAGGAGTTTGAAGATGGTGTTGTAGAGGGAGCCGTAGTTCCAGAATATGTCTGCGGAGGGGATATATTAGCCTTTGGATTTGTTTGCTAGATGGGATTGAAGGGGAGAGACGGACCGAGATAGCGGGTTGAATATACGATCATGTATAGTGCTTGCGATTTAAACGATATGCCTGAACAGCTCTGGAGGAAGGGTAAGCTGGGGCTAATGGGGAATTGGGCAGTGAGGCTGCGCACGTGTGATGATCTCATTTTCAGGATGAGTATGAGGATGGAGACGAGATGCGAGAGATCCGCTATGCATTGACAACTTCATCAGCTTCTGGTGACCTATGGGGAGCTCGGAAGGCCGCTCAATTGCATACCCAGTAGGCGGAAGATATTCATGGCGGCAACGGGGGCTGGAACAGTTCCAGCGACCTATGTGGGAGGAATAGAGGAGGCTATATTCTAGACAAAGGAATATAAAGCTTTTGGAGCATCACTCAAGCGTCGTAAGGTATCATGGACGAGAATGGACCTGCGCGAAAAGTTGTTAAAGAACACGTTCAGGGAGCTGCGGAAGATGCCGCTGTGCCAAGAAAGCAAGAATGCGCCCCGGAATCAGGCCCCTTAAAGCCTAGGCTGAGCGCCGCCTCGACTTTGCGTCAATGATCCAGAGTGAGGATTACAGCTCAGATATGCTAAAGGCACATACTGTTACAGATCATTGATTGACACGTTCTTTGAAGTAAAGTCGGCTCCATGTCCAAGTCGTCCGATTTAAATCCGAAGATGCCGCAGTACCAAGAAATACTGTTTCTCCAAATTTTCGGCTTAATGCATGTGATTTTTACCCCAATGATGCCCCCAAAGCTGCCCCCAGGCATGCCCCATACATCGCCCTAAGCATGCTGAACATTCCCACTAACGTGCCCCCAAGCATGCTCTCCAAGCATATCAAGTATAAATTAAGGGTATGTGTAGGGGCGCATACAAGGCACGATACTAGAGCGCATTGAAGGCTTTTCCGGGCAACATTCCGGAACATAATATCTGTATTCATATGATTTAGAGCTATATTGGAGACTTCTCTGCAGTCGGCCGGGCGACCACTCTTTAAGGTAGGTGTACTCTTATCAGTCTTGGCGCAGATGAAGACTTTTGGTGCACACCTTCGTATTATTGACTCGATACTTGGAAATTATCTCCATGGGAACGGACCCATAGCTTAGCGACCGATGTAAGTGACCAATAAGTGTATTAGTCTGTTTACCGTATGAGGGGCAACAGCGAACTCCAGCCCGCATGGTGACCGCTAATGATAAGGCTGGAGACTTCTAACTCTGTAGCGACATTGTGTTCAGCGCGGCTCAAACACATTTGGCGAAAATCATCCGGCTTGTTGCCCACGGCTAACCATGTGATTAGTTAAAGCTAGGCATGTTGGACCACCGAATCAATGGTTAAGGTGACCTATCAAAGGAGTGGCGTAAGCTAATGGAGAGGTTGCGCACACTAGTGGCGGTGATATCGTGACCAGGAAGTGGGGGCAATGAGGTACTAGCTAATCAGATTCGGCACATTTTATTGCAACGGTGACTGAGCTGCACTCAGCTTGGGAGCATTTCATTCGATCAATTCCGGCGGGCACCCAGCTTGATTAGGCTACCATAGGTAAATTCCGATGTGACTCTGATCGATCACGATTATTGGGGGTGGGGTGTATATAATCGTGGGCTCTTGCTGCCGCGCGCGATCGCTCCTTCGCAAGGCTTGAGTAGATTTCTTTGTTCAACATCTCCCATCGCAATGTCGGATCAAGCTGGGCCTGATAACGAGATGCAGCCCTGTGGCTCAACATCAGAGCATCATACTGATCAAACTCGTGCAGAGGATATAGAGAGGGGAACATCTCAGGATTCTCCACCTCCTGAGAGCGACAGCAAGTCAACTGAGCCGGAGTATTCAGCCTATCCGTCCGTAACTATCATAGACATCTGCAACAACGGTACGATCAAGCAACAAGCAAGATTATGGGCCAAAGACTTCGTGGCCAGTAAACTACCCGAACTCAAAAACAACTGGATTCGAGTCAAAATCTTGGATATCGGCCATGACCCAGGACAGATTGACGAGGCCACTACATTTGTAAAGAAAATCATGCTCCCTGAAACGCCTCCCCACGGACTTCAACAGCATACAATGGGCTGGAAACACACACGGCACATCATGCGGAAAAGTTTCTTCTTTCCTCTGTCAACGCCGTTTGATGAGAACCTAGAGACTTATCTGAGTGAAAACGCAGCTCGGCTCAATGCGGTGCGTTTACACGCATTATGCGAAAAGAAAAGGACGAATATCGATCCTGTCTTCATCACCCAAAACTATATATTCCAGTCGTCACTCCCCTCGCTCCCATTCCCAGATAGGTATTATATGCTCCACAACGGCGCCATTGGCGAAACTCCCCTGCAGTCGCCAGCCAGGACATGGGCTAGTGGTATCAATGGCATTCCGCTTGAGTTCTGGGAAATACTCTCGGAAGTCAAGGTCTCGTGGACGCAGGATAATAGGGCAGAAAGTGAGACTTGAAAAACTTATCCAATATATAGCGAGCTGCGGACTGACTGCAATAGTTGTAATCGTTTTCCCGGCGTTGCGTTTCGCTTCCGTCCCAAGGACACCTCAGCCTGACATGGTGACGCCAGCCCAGTCATCCTTCGAGACGCTGCTGCGCTCGGATCAGAGTTCACTAGCGCTCTTAAAGTCCGCTAATAAGAACCGAGAATTCCTGGTAAAGCTCACTGTCTTGGATTTACTCCGATCCTCAATGCCACTATGGGAGTCATTTCTGGCGGAGCTGACCGCCTCACACCCCTTGCCTCATACCAAGCCGCTCGCTGGCTATGAACATGATCTTACACATGCAATCAAGTTTTCTGCGCAGATCCGCGACCTCGGCACTTGCCTCTCCTTCCTAATGACGTCTATCAAGTACCATATCGGAGATGATTCACCAATGGCACTGCAGTGGGATCGTTTGTCGCTGGAACTGCGAACTTCGGATGAAATGCTTCGAAACTTGGTCCAACGATTGGTCGATATTGTGAGACCCAGATTTGACTTTGCTATTGCAAATTCGAATGAAAGTCAGGCTATCAGTTTGAGACGGCTTACTATCATCGCGTCTATCTTTCTTCCACTAAGTCTCGCATCCACGCTCATGGCCATGACAAGCTCAGTGTCAAAGCTAGGTGAGCTGTGGTTCGAATGGGTTGGACTATGGCTGACCATAGGATTCATCATCGCAACCTCATATCTATTTTGGAAATGGGTCGATTACCTAAAGGCCCAGCCGTTCACCGGGCAATACCTTAACAAGAGTCTGGAGGTATTGCGGTCACATCTTCTCCCGTGGCTCTTGCTGTTTTTGGGCATCATTGTCGCCTCCTTTTTAGTTGGTATATTCGATAGCCTCCACAGGGTACGGGATGCCCTCAAATATGGCGTGATAGCCTTCGCTTCCCTTATTGCAATACGCCTTATTATATATTGCGCATTCAAAATTGGCTCGTTCGGCCTGGGAAAATGGCATGGGAGGCGGAGGGTTTCGTTGTTATTAACCTGGTGTACTTTCTATTACTATTTACACAGAACCGGCGGGACCTACGCAGATGTAAGCGTTGTCTTAAGTTTTCTCATACCTCCCTACCAAGATATCATTATTGCTAGGAACGGTTTCGAAGAGTCTCAGCTACGCGTTGTACGCGGGTGTGTCAGGCGGGTGCTGAGAGCTGCAGCGAGGAGTAAACGGATCAGAAAATGGATCCAGGATGAACGCGATTTTCTTCGGGGAGTCCTGGAGCATGCCGAAACAGTGGAAGATCCGAGGCCAAAAGAGATTGCTCATAAGATTCGGGACGTCGCAGCCAAGGACGACCAGATTCGAGAATTCTTAGACGGAATAGTCTAAGAACGGGCTCGGACGATTGGGACGGCGAAACGTTGAATTTGGAAGATAAGATAGTGAGACCATTACGCAGTTTCTTTCAAACTTTCAAGAATTGAGTTGTATATCATACGATCCTCGAACTTCGCTGCCTCTAAGTTGCCTCTTGTCATGCATTTGGACTTCACATGCACCTTCGTCGGCTGTTGCAACCTTGGGAACAAAACGGAGTTTCTCATTCCAGTAATCTCTGCATTTGGCGGAGTCCGTTGTGATTCAAATGTGTAATAGCTTGTTGAACATAAACCATCTCTACCTGCATAATGGATACGGAGAATGACGCCATCAATCTTGATTTACGCTAAGCCATTATTGGCCAATTTACCATGAGGTACCTAGCCCACTACTGGTCCCCCAAAGGGTGCCGGGAACTTAGGGAACCCCTAAAGTGATGTCTTAGTGCGCCATTCATAGGGGACTGGTCTCCAAGGGTCTTGTTTATTAGGTTTGAGGTACGCTATTATTTACTTCTACGCCTGAGCTGCAAGTATTTGGGCACGCCTTTTAGGGGAGCTCGAGTCTTGCATCGTAAGCCTCTCTTAGCACAAATCAAGATTGATGGTGTCATTTTCCGTACTGGCATTCTTTATTACCTTCAACCAGGGTAAGCTTGATGAATTCATCAACTTTATCGGATCATTGTCTTGGAGATTTTCTGTGCATTGACGCTCGAACATCTGGGTTCCTGGCTCTCTCAAGCGTCGCAAAGCCGTCTTAGGAGGCAGTCCCCTTGTGTAAATATAAGACATGAAGCGAGCTTTGATTCCGCAAATGATAGCAATTTCCGAGTAGCAACATTCATAACAACTTGCACAGACAATTTGGTGTGGCAATAGAACGAGTTGGTAATCTTTTATCCTGCCGACTTTACAAACATGAGGGCGACGGATGATCTCTCGATCAATGAAGCAAGCACTCGTGAGACTAGTTATAATGTCACGTTGATATCAGGAGTCAGCGCTGATACTACTATCGTTCATCATTCCCATCGTGTCCTCACCTGCTTCTGACGGTGGCCCTGGCCATGGGGCCTTATACACACTGATCAGAATGCCTCTCGAAGCTCCTGTCCTCACATGCCCCCCCGTCCTCCAGTGGGATACCGTGACAGCGGGCCCATTGCAACCTAACACCAACCTCGTCGCATCGAGCCCAATACGATGCCAACTTGTTCCTTCAGTCATTATGGTCGGGAACATACTGATAGTGATCTTGCATTCTAGACACTGGAAGGTTTTAGGCAATTGATATCTATCGGAGGCGTCCCCTCCGCTCCTGAAGATGCTGACGGTGTCGTCTTGGGGCAATATGAAGAGGGCGTTGGTACATTCGAGGAGACTGGGTCTAGTGCTGGGGGAACCTGTGCCACCATTATAGCACTGAAAATCGGTGTTATGCCAATCATTCGTGACGTTGCTTGTTGTGGTGATGAAGCCGCCGGCTGAGGGTGGCAGTTCGATTGCGCTCTCGTTCAGAGTAAATTGTGAACATACGAAGGTAAGAGAATGCGCAACAATGACGAATATTCGAAAAGGAAAAAGCATTTTCAGTACAAAGTATTGACATGAGGTAATTGACTTTTCTTCTGTATCTGCGAGGATAAATTGCCTCAGCTTCGTCGAAGACTACGCACCTCTTTAATCTTCTTGTCGGATCCGAGCGTGGGTTCATGAGGTCAGATATTTTGCGCGACGATGTATTAGCCGTTTTAGATCATGCAAGACATGCAGTGGCAGTCGCTTCACACGACTGGAAGCCCTTGCTGCATATTGTAGTTGCCCCTGCGTTAGGTTGATAAGTTCCCCATCGCCCACGCGACGGGTATGGTCAATTCAGATATCGGCCTGTCATTTCGCCATCTCCGTATCAGAGCTCTGATTTACCTACTCTGGGAAGAGTCCGTCTCAAATCTTTGACGGCCAGAGTAGGCAGAATAATATCCAGCTCTCTAATGATGGCAATCGACGGGCATCTACATCAAATCGAAGTATCACTGCATCGTTGTGGTTCTGGTTCAATGGTGATGCAGATGTTTAGGCCAAGCTTTTATCACGATGGGTGGGTTTACGCTAGAGCACCGCGTAACTTGCCCTTAAAAGGCTAGGCCTACCGAGATCGTTCTGTGAGCAGCAGGATCTTCAAAGGCTCCTCGGCTCCACCTTCTAGGAATTTCGTGGTGAAAGTGAGGTAATGGAAACCTCACTGTAGTATCTCAAACCATCCCACTCTGTGCTTATTGACAAAGGACAACGAGTAGCTCACCTTGGATATAGTTTCATATGTCCACTTCGGAAGGCTCTCCGTGGTGATTAGTACAGCAATGATGTAAGAACACGCGAAAGCAATCATAACCTCCCTTATGCATCTGTTTCATCTTCACACAAGTACGACGGTTTCTGATATGTTCCAAGAAAGTACGACGAATTCGATTTACAGGCTCCATATCAGGATGCAAGCCTATAAAAATTTATATGAAAGTACTGTTCCAGTCTTTCTGTTAGCGACAAGGCTTTGGATTGGATGCTGGCAATCGAGATTTTGTGAAAGCATTCCTCAGTACTGGGTGATCTGCTCATGCCAGCTCAGATAACAAGCGTGGCTGATCCCTCACTTCGCGTTCTAGATGACTTCAGGTCCTACATTAAGGTTCCGCCTCATTCAGATTTTGGCAAGGATGCTGCCCAAGACTTCAAAGACACCTTGAGTGACTGAATCAAAGCACATGGCTCACTTTCGGGGTGTTTGACATGAATCATAGACATTGTCCGAACAATCCCTTTTCAGCAGCCTCGCGCCAGGGTAGAGTCACTTGGATGCTGTTTCCAGAATTCAGACCCTCAATGCGCAAATGAGAGATGACCCAGTCCTTTCGCTCAGATTTGTTCAGGTTAACATGGCTTAGTGACAGTATTGATGTCCAACGCGAAGCTTCCTTGACGGGCGAATCGGTGAATACATTGCATCATGTTGTGAGCCACGTAGAACCCTGTAACGTCAAATATCGGGATGTGAGGCGAGCGAGTGGGATAGCTTGACTCGGCGCTTTAGGAAGTGAGGGTAGCTAGTCCGTTTAAAGACAAAGATGATGCGGGTAAGGCTATTTCGTACCGGCAGATCATTTAACGGCGGCTGGCCGCCGATAAAGCAATGCATGACAGCACCAGCGTGACACCAAAGCCCATTGTGCAACCAAACAACCCCGCCGCCTACAGCACTCCAAACTCACTGTATACCTCTTGCATGCTGTCGCAATGCTTTGTCGCTCCTGCCCGCGACTGCAGCCCTAACGTCCGTCCTCCTCGGTCAATGCAGGGACGCGGAGCGCTCTCCCCGCGCTTTTCAGCTTATTCTTATTGTTCCTACCGCCCACTTTGAGCAATCCGCTATTGTCCATTGTCGCCTCCCCTGCCGCATGTTGTATCTGAAACAATATCTTCACATTCACTTCGGAGGAGTTGGAGGGGGGGACGTGTCTTAGTTTGGCACCTCGGCAAACATACACAATCATTCACTTGGTCCTCACCGAACCTCAGTTATAACTCTTCGCCCCGACATATCAATCCCATCTTTCGAACCGTTACCATCGTCTTAACACACAGACAACTCCCACCGCTAGTAACCATCCTGATCTCGACTATCTCGTCCTCATCTGTCGAACCGGCACGATCACCTTCACCTACAGTCCATAACATCATCTCACTTATGAGCTCGTGCCATAATCAGTCAACACATTCATCGCATATTGCTAGTCAACACATCGATCGCTCATTTCACCCAAGACACTCCCCGCTTCCACATTGCATGCCTTAGACATGTCCGCCCCGGCTGTATCATCACAGCCACCGAAGGAGAAGAAAGAGCATCCTATATCATCGCAGCTACCGAAGGAGAAGGAAGAGCATACCATATCATCACAGCCACCGAAGGGGAAGCAAGAGCATCCCATATCATCACAGCCACCGAAGGAGGGCAAAGACCGTCCCACATCATCAGCGCCACCGAAAGAGGGCAAAGACCATCCCACATCATCAGCGCCACCGAAGGAGGGCAAGGACCATCCCACATCATCACAGCCACCGAAGGAGAGTAAAGAGCATTCCACATCATCACAACCACCGAGGAAGAACAAAGAGCATCCCATTGATGTCAGACTTGACCGCATTAACGACACCATACTGCCCACAGCTCCTTATCTGCTTGGCGCGGAATGCACCCTGACTTCCCAGTATGTTCAGCGAGTTTATCACCATACCCTCAATGATTGGCGCAAGTACACGAACTTCGAGCCTCATGAAGAGAAGTTACAGTACATGACCTTTAAAGATCGTTCAACGGACGGGAGCATTGTAGGCTTACGTGCACGCGGGGGCTGGGACGATGGAAACGGGGCAATTGCTCCGTTGGAGGCGGCAAGTAGTCGAAGCAGTACCGATTTGAGTGCAACGGCAGGTCCCAGGAAGAAAATCACGCTGGCAGAGTACAAGAACAAAGCCCGGAACAAACCACCCGCGAAGCCTTCGATATCAGACGGTATTGAAGCCATCAAGAAGGCTGCTGAGGAGATCGCTACCATAAAGAACGCAGTAAAGCCAGTGGCGGTCGAGAAACAGGCGGTAGGGACCAGCCAGAAGAGGTAAACATCATCCACAGCCTGCACAGAGCTTTACTGTATCAATCTGCTAACACGTCTTAGATCCGCGGATACCATGAAAGGGCCGGAAGATACTGAATCTTCGATCGATCATAAACAGTCAACTCCACCTGCCAAGAAGCTCCGTACCAATCCCGCAGGAAATGCCTCTGTACCAAAAAAGCCACAAACGCACACCTCAAAGGAGCCAACTAAAGACGTCTCCGAAGGGCAACACAAGCCAGTCTCGCAAGTCCCCGCCACTAAAGGACGCTCCTCCGTGATCAAAACCGAGACGAAGCAGCTCTCTTCCCAGAAACCTCGTGTCGAAAATGGTACATCGAACGACATTGCTAAATCTACCCCTAAACCCTCGAACAATGCGCCACCAACAATCAAGGTACAGAAGCCAACATTGCCACCCATGTTGTCACCCCTGGCCTCAGACATTGAAGATAAGCTTGCAAAACTAGCTCCAATTGCTCGAAAACGCAGCAGCAGCGCTGTCAGTGGTGGACCATCAAGTGTGTCGCCAAGCGCCAAACAACCAAAATTTCACGCTGCAAGTACCCCAAGCAGTGGTGAAAAAGATAGGTTGAAGAAAGCCACAGCTTCTGTTTCATCTACCCCTACAAAAGGGCCACAAGAAAGCAAGCAAATTACTTCGGCTCCTCGGCAAGTAATTCAAGATGTTTCAAAGCCTGCTGCACCAGAAGGGGCTAAGAAATTGAGATTGCGAGTTACGCTCAAGATTAAGAAGAAGTACCGCAAGACCCTCCTCCAATACCTGCGGATGAAGCCTACCCCTGGCAAGTATCCCTGGGGAACCCTGAAATCTGGCGAAAAACGGGGTAGGGCACAGGATGATAGAAGTGCACACGAGCCACCTGCGAAGCGACAAAAGGCCCCCGAGCTTGAACCAAGAAGCACACCTATGCTACGAGTGGTGTCGGGTGAAGGATCTGTCTGTACGCCGCAAGAGTCGACAGCGCTCGGCACCCCCAACGGTCTAAAACGGGACAAGTCCCCTCAAGCAGCCTCATTGCATCCTAACAAGCCAGAAGCCAAGACCACCACAACGGAGGATCTGAAGTCGGAAGCCAAGAAATATTTGGCACTTGCAAAGCAGCTCAAATATGACTCCGATGCGTTTTTCAAAAATCCGGAAGGCATGACGAACGATGAGCGTGAGAAAGGAGTAATCATCGCCATTGAATCAGTCCTATGCTTCATGCTCGCTTTCAGGATCTCCGACGCCAATCGCGATTTCATCGACCGTGCGGGTTGGAACTCCATTCTGGGATTGCTAGCGAAGGCAGAAATGGAGTCTAGAAGTTTTGATCATCTGTACGGCTTGGCCCACCAGCTTGAGGGTATCATCCGAGATATCCTTCTTCACGTTGACTTGAGAACACTGGACACCAATCCACTAGCCGATCGATTCGGCAATGCCAAGTCTGCTGACCCAAACAAGACCGAAGACCAGAACCGGGCGTCGGAATACCATCGTCAATTTTCTGGATTTTGTCGCCTCACCGATCAGTCACACAAAGCATGGAAAACCGGCTTGACGAGCCTCGGTCCAGCAGAGTTGGCTGACAAATTCCCTACCACTTGGGCCAAGCGAGACCATACCAAAGTTCCACATGGCAAAGACATCTCGCAGGTTGTAAGCCCATCCCGATACAAGAGATCGTACTGGCTGCCCTTATCTCAGATGTCGACCGCATTGGAAGCCATAAATTTTGGGCTCGATTTTCTTCAGGAGTACTGCCGGGCCAAAGGGGTGGATTGGAAAGCCAAGCTTGTGCTTTGACGGGTCCACATATCAAAACACTTGCGATTTCTTGTGCATCGTTTTACAGCAACGGAGTTTAGGGATTTTTGTTTAAGATACCACGGCGGTTTTATGATCCACACGGCGCAGGATAGCTCGATGCGAGCAACGAGGCATTTTATGACATGGAGGCAAGACACGCACACGCATCAACGATACCATGTATTACCAAAAGCATAGCGAAGGAAGGAAAGGCGCATCATTTTCGCGATTTTGAACATAGACATTACCCGGCTCAAAAAAAGCCAAGCGACGGATTTCCAGCGAGGTGTGAGGCGTACATTCATGCAAAAGGGCATGAGTATTTTCCCAGTGTTAGAGAGACACTCCAGCGGCGCAACGAAGCCGAGGTGAGAAAGCGTTGGATTCGCTGCCTGTGTCTTCCTCTTCGAACTCTCCCTAATCCAAACTGACCAACCAGATCTATTTCCCTCGACGCCATATCCCTACAGCATTCTTCTCACCCACTTGGTACTTCTGACGAAGCATCCGGAGCTTGAGTTGTATGCTTGCGGGCCCCATCTTTTGCATTTCCCATCGTCTAAACTCATCCACTTGGTACCTCTCACGGGGTACTCGGAGCTTGAGTGAGGTCGACTGTCTGAGCTCAATCACCTGGTTTCCCTCACGGTTTACTCGGAGCTTGAGCGAGGGCAGGGTGGAGATGTAAGAGATGGATTTGGCTGAGGGGGATTTGGGTCTGGGAGGGAGGTTTGGAGGTGGGGGAGGGAGGGGTAGAGGGTATAAGGCCTGGGAGGGCATGGGCAGTGAATCCTTCGTTAGTATCGCCTCTGGCGTTCGTTTGTTTGAGTCCGCTGGCATATAGATGCGCGCAATATGAGATTTTTAAAAATTTATCCACGTGACTTACGCTAACATATTTACCCTTCCCGATTCCTCTTCCCTTGCCCCTGGCCTAAATCATAGAAACGCCCCCCTCTCGTCTTCCCCTTTCGTCTCAAACATCACAGCGACCCTCGCTGGCAAGACTTACTGGGACTAATTTTTAAGGTTTTGAAAGCACGGAATCACATTGATCGCTGTTAAATCATGAGGAGGTTGAGCTAAGAATATTGGGGTACGTGGGTGTGGGTAGGAGTGTGCTGGAAGCGCGGTGGGCGTGTGGCATCTGGAATTTAGAATTGGTAGCGGAGGTTTGGGGTGGGTCGGTGGGGTAGGTGGGAAAGGGGAGGGTGGGTTGAGGGTGGAGTTTGAATGGGATGGTGAGGGAGTGGGTGTTGTGGACTGAGTATATCAACGAATGACAACTCTCAAGGTTCGTGAGCTTCTAGAGAGAGCGGGGAATTGGAGAAGAACTCATAGTTTTTCGCTTGCTAATCGTTGAGAGCTACCTGATGCACACATGCACCATAAAGTTTGATTAGTTGGTCGTACAAACGTGATATGCGGTTCATAGGCCATCCGACGACACACCATGCCCACTCCATTGCACTTCMCTACCGCTAAAATCATGCTCTCTCGAAACTTCGTCACAAATAATGAATTCACCATCTACCTACCTAATCAAGCTAGCAACCCTGCCCCCCAAACCCCGCACACAACAATGTGAAAAAGTGCAGTGTAAAACCTCACTCCGTATCGATCAAAAAATCAATTCGACAATCACGGATGACCCTTCCCCAAGTAAGCGAAATCAACAACACTTCCCACTCTTCTGCTCCGTGTCTGCTGATTTACTGATTTCGAGTACTTTGCGCTCGCCGGAGCCGATAGGGTTTTGGCCCGAGTCGCCGTTGTCGAGGGCTTTTTGGGAGACGATGCGGTAGATTTCTGTTGGGGGAGGGAGGGTTTAGTTGGTGGGTTGATAGGGATTTTGGGGAGAGAGAGAAAGAGGGTTGGGGAGAGCTTGGAGGGGAGAGAAGGCGGAGATTAGGGAAGGGCATACCTGTGAGGATGTTTTGGAATGCGAGCTCAACGTTGCTGGCGTCTAAAGCTGAGGTTTCGATGAATGAGAGATTGTTATCACCTGGGCCCGTCAGTCTCTGTTCCCTGAACCAATGGGACGCTCGATATTATACGAACTGGCAAACTGCTTCGCCTCCTCCGTCGGCACCGCCCTCAGATGCCTCAAATCACTCTTATTCCCCACCAACATAATCACAATATTCGCATCCGCATGATCTCTCAGCTCCTTCAACCACCGCTGCACATTCTCATACGTCTGATGCTTGCTGATATCGTACACCAGTAACGCGCCCACAGCACCTCTATAGTAAGCCGAAGTGATGGCGCGGTAGCGTTCCTGGCCTGCGGTGTCCCAGATCTGGGCTTTGATTGTCTTGGCGTCGACTTGGATGGAGCGAGTGGCGAATTCGACGCCGATGGTGGATTTGCTGTCGAGATTGAATTCGTTGCGGGTGAAACGGGAGAGTAGATTGGATTTTCCGACGCCGGAATCTCCTATTAGGACCACTGGGTTGAGGGAGGGTTAGTAAGGGGGTTTTTGTAGGGGCCTGTGGGAGATGGGGAGGTGGTGGGTACCTTTGAAGAGAAACTAGAGGTAGCAACCGTCAGTTGATGTGAACAGTAGGGCAATTTGTGGTACTCACATCGTATTCGTCGTTCGCCATGGTGAGGTATTGAGTTTACTTTGGTGGGCAGAAGAAGGGATGCCGCTTTCAGTAGTAGCCGCGCGACGCCAGTGTGCTCCACTCAGTGGTGCTCAGATAAGACAGACCGTGAAATATGGATAGTAGAGTATTATAGAATCGTGAGACTTTCAAGTACTGAGAATAATGGTATTTGTCGGTGCACACTTATTGATGCCTGATAGAACTCGCCTCAAAGATCTTACTGCACCCGTTGAACATGCAGAATGAGATCCGCGTTAGACGCTGCCCGACCGCGTCTATTGTGACCAATAATCGTCGAGCATGGTGGAGGGCCTACTTAGAAGAGATTTTACTTAGAAAGGAGGATTGCAGCATTTACTTAAGTGTTCTTCATTGCAATACCAATAATAGAAGCTCTGTACTGTACAGCCCTAATCATATTGCTTATTGCACCCTGCTTCAAATATTACTACTACGTTCGCTAGCGTCCGCCATGCTTTATAGCAATTTCTACTTCTCTTTCCAAGCGCTGTAGCTTTTTCTCCTCGCACTTTTCCTCAACATCGATAGAGCATGCCTATCCTCTCATATCATCCTCCTGGGTTCCATGACTTCCTGGCTTGTTTCGTTAAACCATTCTAGAACTCTCTCGTCTGATTATTCTTGGTTGCTCGCTTGTGTACAATCAGCAAAGCTGGCGCAAATAAGGAAGCGGATGAGAACGGTCATGTTTGTTGTGATTGTTCGAAAGCTATAGCACCCTGTGAGAGCAGAAATGGGCGCGAGCATGCGCATAATAGGTACCTTAGGAGGGACTACACTAGTAGCTACATAAGCCGAGAATAGCCGGAGCCTCTTCGCCTGTTGGTAGTATCAGATGGTGGTCCGGGAGCCTGCAGAACCGTTCAATCCCGGGGGCTGGTACCTAGAGCGTACGAAAGATCCCTAAGACTGGTCGCTTAGGAAATATTATGTAGGAGTGAGAGCCCCTATTTTAGGGACTTATTTTGGCGCCTAAGCTACTGGCTCTAGGCTGCCTTTAGGGAGCTATACGGTTGCTAGGTGTATACGATCAAGAGGTGAAACCCTTCTACGCTAAGACTTGCGGGCTCCTAGACCACTATTTAATACAAAATCTATTGTACCAATGAACATTTGCTTATTGGTGATGGACGTTCTGACTGACAATCAAAGCATTTGATTTCTCTACGACCATCTATTCGCCCTTCGTGTCGAAGTTTCATCCAGACTGCCTAGCTCGAACTCTACCAACATTAGGCCGTGACGACATTGCTCTAGGTATATATTTGAACGAATTTTCATCTCATCTCATTCATCCACTCATCTTCCTCCATCAAACACCTCAATGTCTTCAATCAGAGGTGTTACAACATTTTCGAATACATCCTGTTCAAACTTTTCGTCGTCCAGACTTGCATTGCGCACATCAAAAGAGCAATATAGACATCGCCGAACAACGTCACCGTAATGGCCACCAATTTCAGTATCGACCTCATCTAGCTTCCTCTTCGCCGTATTAAGTCTTGTGAGGTTTTTGTTCTGGTCAACGTCCTCTGGTATCTGCATTTTCTCTAAAGTTCGCCCAAAACAGAGCTCGACAAGCGCAAGTCCTAAGGTCAACAAAGTCTCACTGCGAGCCTGTTGTGCTCTTGGTAACGGAGGTCTAAGAGCGTGATTTGGCTCAATGTTGCTGTCTGATAGTCTGCAAGCCACATGTGGAGGTGGAAAGGCGGGTCTAGAGGTCAGCACCGCATCGTCATCCCTGTAGTAGAAATATATGTCACTACTATTCCATTGACTTTTGAGCCATGATGATTGATCAAGCTGAAGAACACTTGATGCAAGTATAGCGGCGATGTTCAACCGTTGCCCTCGAGATAGGAGACTTTGCATCGGGCCTTGTTCTGCAGGATCGAGCAGCCGATCCAGAGATGTCGTTCGAAATTTGGAACCGACATTGGCATCCGTGAGATATACATGGTGTCTGTACTCTGAATATCCCTCCTCATGAAGGTATCCGATCTTCGCCTCAGCTGCATCGAGTCTGAAGATTGTTGCACAAATATCATCAATTGGTCCAAGAGGAGGATACTCTGGTGCGGGCGCTGGCGTCAGCATTGGACTTGCCAGCGATTGAACCACGAAGTTGACGCCCTTTTTCCCTTTTTTTATCGTAGCTCCTTGTGCACTGGAGAGGGGTAAGCTGAGACTCAAATGTTCCTCCACTTAGATACGCATGAAGGATTACCTTGATTTATGCACAAACGAATTCCCATCAGCGCCTGGACCGTCTGATAAGTCTGGGCCCAACGTCACAGGCACAGGCTCCACATCGATACCTCGCCAATCCAACATATTATGGGCGTCTTTGTCGGTGGTACTGTTGCAGAACAACAACCGAAAACGGAACCCAGCGGTTGAGTCCTTGATCGTGCAGGATCGGACCTCTAAGCGCAGACTCGCAACATGATGATCCTTGCATTTGCACTTCCAGTAATTGCCTTTAACGATGACATTGTAGAGACTCGTCGCATGTTTCCTGATGCTTTTAAAATCCGTTTTGTTCTGCTTAATCCGCCGTTGGCTCCTCGAAGGTTCAAGAAGGAGGCTTTGGTTGGTACACTGCTGGAGAAACGCGTTGGCTCTGTCGATCGAGTCCAATCTCTCCTTGTACATGTCGTCTGACAGCACAATTTTCAGTCCTTGGAATTCGCGCGTGAGAACATTATATTCATCCCAGATGACCTATTATAAACGCCTGTCAGCTCGAGGACTGAACCAAGAATGTCTGGCTCACTGTTCCTGCCTCCATCCCCAGCTTTTTCTCAATCTCCCCCAATGTCGTGAACATGGATTTCAACGTCTCGAAAAAGGAGTCGTACGCGCGATCAAGGCGTATGTGCAACAGGTGATCATATTTCGCTTTTTTCCAAACCTTTCCTCTAGGCTCTGCTAACATCGCCGCGGTATCCTCGTCTGCTTCCACAATGCCGACGAGAAGCAGTTCCAATGTGTTCTGATAGGTAACTCTCTGACTCCGGAGTCGAATCTCATAATTCTTCAGCTGTCGATGAATCCGTCGCCAGCGTTTGACTTTATCTACCCCTGCCAACCAGTGGCTCAGCCCGTCCAGAACGACTGGGAAAACAGCGAGGACTAATCCTGCTGCTTCGACACCTGTCAACATCATGAACGGCGCTCAGATTATTATTCTTAATACTTATCCTGTCGCGAGGCGGCAGCTTGGCAAGGCAGGTACGCTGGAGGGGTCGTGATTATGTGAGCAATTAGCAGTTGCAAAACCTTTGCAAAATCTTGGCATTTTTCCTTGTGCGCGCGCGCGCGCATTCCTCATAGAAATCCGCACYACCTATCAACATCACCTTTTTTTGATCTACTTTGAAGTCATAAAATTCTATATATACGAATACGGCAGTATTACTATTCTTCCTTGTACTCAAGGACGCTATTTTTCGCGGTGGTGTGGATTAATCGTGGGGGGCCGCGTCGCAGAGGATAACGTGGATTAGGATAGCTGTGTTTTTGTATGTTATCTTCCTACCTGTATATAGTCGCTAGGTGGCAATGTATCTTACTAGCAACACTAGGAATTAGTATAATTAGGACTTCTGCAGCTTCATAATTACCTAGACGAGCAATAATGGATTGAAAAAGGTGGTGGTGTTGATTGGTGGTGCGGATTTCTATGAGGAACGCGCGCGCGCGCGCACAAGGAAAAATGCCAAGATTTTGCAAAGGTTTTGCAACTGCTAAAAGCGCTGATTGGCTATCAATCCAGAACGTACCTTGCCTCTGCACAACTACCGTGAGGCCTGTACAGTCTCAGCAACTTTACGTCTCAATGTCTGGTAACTGAATACGTGCCAGCAGCACTTAGCATTAGCAGTTTCGGCGGCTAAATGGTTCTTCGTACGGACTCTCTTCCAAACAGGCGAAAAGCTAGTTATGAATACTTCCATTCCAGCCTTGTTCAATTCGTGTGCCAATGCTCTCAAATCTATCTGTTCACGTCTTGAAAGATCGAATACCTCAAAGACAGAGTCGTTGCAGTTGAGTCGGTGGCAAGATGAGTTAGGACGGCTCAGGCTCTGGGCTGCCAATATTGGGGCTCATCAGACGAAGCAATCATCCTTGGAATTCAGATTGAAAGACTCTTCCCACATCAGAGAACAAGTCATAAATCTTTTACTGGACCTCGGACAAACGATTCGAGAAGTAGAACATGTTCTGGATTCATTAGGCAATGGACATCCATCTCAAATGGAAGCAGATGATTCCTCAGATGACGATTACGATACAGGCAAAGAGCTGACTCAGCTACATGACAATATTGTGACTGCTATCAACTGTCTGTTCCAAATGTCTATGCTTGTCCGTAAGCCTGCTCGTCACGACTTCTACATGTTACCACAGTCACAAGACGTGCTAGTGTTCAGACCCTTCGACCGAGCTCACGTGAGAGAAAAGTATCCCGAGGCAGATCAATGCCTTGTCGAGCGTTTGGGACTTGCAATAACGCTAAGACGCCAGTATCGTCGTTATCGCGAGCGACATCATGCCAAACTCAATCAGGGTCTCGATGTTGGCACAGAAGGTAGCGCAGCACCAACTGTACTATCAGACACGATTGTTACGGGTATAGAGCTTTGGCATACTGACTCCCAAGACAAGAAACCAGCCTCGGTGACTTCGCAAACTTCCTATGCTCCGTCGATGCTTACCGGTGGGGCACTAGTCATCCCATCTCCTCCCAAAGAGTCCTCTGGAGGAGCCCCGTTTGAGTGCCCATACTGTTTTGTGATGATCTCGGTCGAAGGAACTGCGGCATGGCACAAACACGTCTTTCAGGATCTGCAGCCCTATGTCTGCACGGTGGCAGCTTGCTCGACGCCTCATACACTGTTCTCAACCAGACATGAATGGGTTCAACACATGAAGGAAGCTCATTCACATGATTGGACAGGTTGTGACAATCGAGCCGGGGCTTTGATCGATGAATCAGACAATTCGAGCTTCTTCGCCGTCTGTCCTCTCTGTAGGTCTAGTTCAAGATCCGAGAAGCATTTTGTGCGTCATCTGGCCCGCCATTTGCAAGAGCTTGCCCTATTTGGGTTGCCTCAAGATGACGTGGACTCAGACATGGACGATGGACCGAATTCCGAGCTTTCTGGGAAAGGCATAACAAAGAGTTCCGATTCCAGCACTGTTTCAACAAATCCAGAGAATGAGAATGCGCATGACGAACAACAAGGCTATGACGGACAGTTCGATAGATTTATATCCGCCGCAGAGATTAAGACCCAGGAGCAAAGAGACTCGGAGCAAAGAAACCCGGAGCAAAGAGACCTGGAGCAAAGAGACTCGGAGCAAATAGACCAGGAGCAAAGAGAGCGACTGCGTGCGTGGCAAGAGGGGCAACGAGAGCGACTAGACCTTGAGCGTGAGCAGCGACTGGACCAACTCAGAGATCCCCCCGGAGACTCTCGCTGGGAAGCACCGTTGCTTGAGTGGCATCGGGAGCAACTCAGAGATCCTCCCAGAGACTCTCGCAGGGAAGCACCGTCTCGTGAGCCATCAGTAAGGCCACCTCGGCCGAGATTGAATGAATTCTTCGTCGAAGGTGCGAGAATTCATCGCGAAGTCATGCAACGTGAAATTTATAGATTCCTTGGTCCAGAAGCTTATTGCAAGCCACACAGTTACAATGTATGACAATACACTTTTACATAACGGAGAACGGGATACTGACTTTTTTTCTAGGGTATTCAAGGCTACCTTGTCTCTGCCATCCGACCATTCACACCCGTTAGTCTATTCGGGGTACTGTTTGAGCTTCTCGATGCTTACATTCTCCCAGTATCAACTAGACGCTCTCCAAGAACTGTCTGAAGCTTATGAATCCGAAAATGGCCAAATGAAAAAGAGAGGTTATCCAGGTGAGCGAATAGAGAGCTCGGTGCTCTCCTTTGTGACCGCTCTCACGATATGATAGGCATTCCATACGAGACTTCTGAAGTCAGTCGGCGCCGGGATGCCAGTTTGAGACACTTAGACAGCGCAGATAATTATCCCTCTCAGCCTCAATATACTACGGCTAGTACCCAGCAAGGATTTCCAGCGTTTACCTCTAGTTCGCAGTCTTCAGGAGGACTCTACGCCGCCGGATCCCCATATTCTACTGGCCAATATGGAAATGAGTCCCCACGTAATGACCCACACAGACAACCATCTGGATTACTGGGCTCAAGAGATTCTAGGCAAGATCGTAGGTTGGAAGCAAGGTACGATTCAGGTAGAGACACTGCTCGTATGGACCCTCGGGACCCTCGGGCGATGCAGCAGCAGCCACAAGGCTATGGTTATTCCTCGGCGGCAGATATCGGCGCTCCTTATGCTTATGCAGCACCCCCACCCCTAGCAGGTAGAGGAATGGAACCCTATCCACCACCGCCGCGGGCTCCTGTTTACGACCCTTACAGGAATGAAAGTGTTCGAGATGGTCGGGATGATGGTCGGGATGACCGTCGCAGGAGGAGATAAACTCTACCGTCAACTATGGCTTGTCTTTGAATAACGGTCATAGACCGAAGAATAACCAGCATCCCGTCCGCGCTGCTAAAGAAGGAGTCGTAGGGACGCCTCATCAAAAAGAGCGGGCAGTATTTAGAATAGGCCAAAGCTAATAATGAAACATATCTTCCCAAACCTGCTAGCATCTCTAAAAAGCGCAATTTAGAGCAAGACTCGAGGTATCCCGAACCTCATGAATTACCTATACATAGAGAGAGCATACCACCAACATTTCAAGTGTCGTATCCCTAAACATATCATACCCTCACCATCAGCAGCCTCATGAGTCTCCGTAAACGCCAATCCCCCTGACTTGACACAACTCATCTACGCAATCAAACCCTTCTTCGCCACCTTGAGAAGCACCCAATAGCCGAAAACTTCCTCATCACTTTAAGAGACTCCGAAAACTCCACCTATCTTCCACCGAAACAAACACGCCTCCCATCAGACCACTCACATCCCCTGTCCCGCCACCATCATCCCTACCCGCTCACAAATCTCCCATACCACCACCACCATCCTTCCCTCCATATCCCTCCAAATCCCCCATACCACCTAAACCACACCTCCAACCCCCATACCAACTAAACCGAAACAAGCCGACAACCCAATTCAACCCACTAAACTCACATCGCTAAATCTGTACGAAGTATATCTATACCCGACGTACCCAACTTAAGCCTCAAAATCTTGAACCCTTCTTTTATTTCTCCATAGTAAAATTTAGGAGTGTTGAGAATTTCGCTCAGGGAGGGTTGCTGGGCGCGTGAGGTATGGTTAGGGTGTATGATGTGTGTGTGGGCTATGGTTATGGTGGGTTATGGAGGAGGAGGAGGGATGAGATGGCGTTGGGGGAACGGGTTGTGCAGGTTACATAGAATATGAATAGGGAAGGGGGGACTGAAAATAGGCATAATGATATAGAGCACGGAGGTGGCATGTTCCATCACGAGTTAACGGAATACTCTGGAGGGAAGCGAGGCGATCGGTTCCCCTGAGGAGGAAAAACAGAAAAAGGAGACAGATGAGAAGGAGTTATGGATGAATGGGTTAAGCGGTTTCGGATGCTCTGAGGTGGTTTGAAAGGGGTTGGGAGGCCGATTTGGAGTGGGGAGGAAAATGGAGGATTGGTGGGATGAGGAGAGGAGGGAGTGATGGTTGAGGGTTGGAAAGAGTATGAGTTGATGAGGCGAGAGGTTTTTGGGGAGGAGTTTATCGAGGCGAGGAGGATGGTGATCCGCGGAGACACGAGAGTGAGAGAGGACATCCACAACGAGACTTCATAAATACAGCAGCAGCAAGGGTTTTCTACCCAAGATGAACGTGCATACTAGATTATTCTCAGAAGTTTAGACATGAAAAATATGATCCTAAAACGACTTGTAACAGAATTCTCCCCATGCTCGTACATGGTCGAGACAATGCTGTGTTCAAATTTCGGTATAGAATTACTATGTACAAGCGCCCGGGAGCTTTTCCAGCATCATGTTTGAAGTCTTTTAGATGATGTAGGATGGATAGTAGGTCTGAATGAGCCAAGATTCCTTGTCGAAGATGTTATGTGGAAACGACCACTTAGAGTGCTGTGAATATACGATACAGGCTGCGGTGGGAAAGGTGATAGCCGCAAAGCCATTATGCCGTGAATGGCGTCTGGAGATTCGTTGGGGATCATAGTCTAGGGATAAAGGCTCCCATGCCCTGGTTAAACACCAGTACCCGATACCAGCCAGGACAATAAATATATAACAATCAACAAATATTGTATTGAAGATACCATAATTTCTTTAGTTCTTAATAAGCGATTCCTCATTTACTAGTAGAGAGCTTTCGTATTTAAAGATGACCTGATAGACCCCAAACATGCCCCGGGTGCACGCAGAGTATGCCCTCGGAAGTGTCCCCGGAGCTGGCCCCGGAGCTGCCCCCGGAACTGCACTGCCCTCGGGACTGCCCCCGTAGCACGCGCTCATGGCCCCCGTAATGGCCCCCAGACAATACCCTAAGCATACCCTTAGACATTTCCCTTAATTATACCGCGAGCTGTTAGAAAAGCTTGCGTAAATATTGAAAAGTAAAATAGTTAATTTACTAAGGGAATGCTAGACCTAAGTCTTGTAGGTATTTATCAGTATAGTGTTTAGCCAGGGCATGGAAGTCTTTACGCTGTCTCGATATTCAACATTCGAGTGGAAGTCGGGGGTAACACTTGCCGAGGCCGAGATGGAATTGACCAGCAGTCTGAGCCGAGGGTTGCCATTGATAGCTCTGAGCTTTTGGACTCAAGATCCGGGCCACGCAGAAGCTCTTGGAGTACATAGTCAGTTAGCGATGCAAATATCGGGTCTATGCAACGCAGAGGTATTGTATGTGTAGATGTTTGTAGTGAATAGGCACCGTGTAGTACCTATGCCAGTAGACTGTTTACAAGCTATGCTAGCAAGCAGTAAACGTAGGAGATCTTCCTGGAAGCCCATATGTGCTTCCAGATCAATGTGAATATGCATTGCGAGATTTCGAGCACGAGCCTTGCCTATTGCATGTTGTATGCACGTTGAATGTCATAGTGCAAACGCAAGAGGAAGTAATGCCAAGAACTGCCCGCCGGCTCCGCCGACAGGCAGTTATAGAAGTCAATAACGCTTCCTTTGCTTGTCAGAGACCGCGAAGAAGAGAGCTAGGCTTACCATCAGTGAAGGGAGACGACAAACAGGGCGGAAAGAGCAAAAGACCGATCAGTGTGAAGTTTGAGATCCTCTATCTCACCACTGGCGGAACCCAGGTGCGTAACCTGAAAATCATAGAGTCAAAGGTACGTGCGCTTTCTCTTCCGCTATTAGTCCCATATTCTTGATTGCGGTGTCAAACAATCGAATTCAAGCTTCTCTCCGAATCCAACCCCACCAACGTGTCCCCGTGATACACCCCTGCAGAGGGCGTCATTTCCCCGTGTGGGAGAGACGGTCCCTCAGACCGTCACCTCAATCAGGGATACTGAGACAGTCATAGAGACGTAAGCCTCGCTAATCAAGCTCCAGGAACTTGTGTGTCTCCCTCTCTTCACCAACGCCGGAAGCGACGCTGAGGCCGAAGACCAGCATACCCCGCAGCCCGATATTTCCATAGCTCTTGGAAAGCATCAAAGATGCAGTATGCGTTCAAGTCTTGCCAACTGAATAGTTCCTTGCTGACCATCATGTTACATGATAGGAACAACACCAAGTCCCCAAGTCTGACGGCCGCAAACCTGGCCAGACTCGCCGACCCGCCCAAACGCCAGTTCTACGCCTGGGTTGAGAAGCCTGAGACCCAAGAGCAGCTCGCAGTTGGACAGAAGACGTCGCGCTCCGTGAAGAAGACGAAGGAGTTCCTAAAAGACATTGAGAAGAGCATCAAGAGTGATGCCAAATGAACATGGCGGATATAAAGGCGGTTATGAATGGTGAAGGTTATGAGGATGATTGTAATGATGATATATGTTGGAGCATCGTTCATATGAAGCGTCTGGGGAGTTCGAAGGAGCTAAGGCAAGATGGATGATCAGCAATTATGGACACCAGGACAGTCATTACCATTCTGAACATTGAATTGTCTTGCTACCATGAACAGACTTTGTTCGTGTAACATATGAGCTGGTTGGTGAGGAGAAGTCCAGTGTGATACTGTGACGTCGTACACTTGACTTTTCCACCATCGACTGGCTTTATGGCGTTCGAAGCAAAGAATTCTCAACCCTTGTGCTAGATTTCGGCAGGTATATGGTTGCTCTTGCAATGAACGACGGACGCCTAAGAGATGACGTTGTTGGGGACGGGGCCATATTCATTCTCTGCTCTTCGATCGGTTGGAACATCTGTCAAGTGAGTCCATGGTGATTGCGTGTTGTTGCTTCAATACCCGAATAATATAGCAGGGATACAAGTTTCGGTGTACTTTCCTGTACTTTCCAGGGATCTCCCGCTTTGTTTAGGTCAGATTTTCGAGATATATGCTGTGCTATGATCGATTCGAGCCTTTGATTGCCTTGTGGACCGGAAACCGGGGCCAGGAGGGCCAGGATGTTGACAGGTCGGACTGTGATCGAAGAAAATTGGCGAGGACGAGGCAAACGTGATTCTTGTTAGCGAGAAAAGGCCGTCTGTACGACACTGCGGATGGTGTTTGGGAGGGAATGAGTTTGGATTCCGGAAGCAAACAAGATGCTGGTGGTACCATGGGATTTCTAAGAGTGGCCATACCCGAACCCAGTAAGATCAGCGCAGCGGCACCCAAGTACCTTACTCCTCGCACCCGTACTTCGTTAGAAGCAACAATGCGACACTAGTGTCCATACCTGCGTCAAGGCCAAGCTGCTTTTGGCTTTCGACATGCAAGGCAAAATGACCTAGCCAATGATCGTATGTAGAAGTAGAAGCTGACCGGTGAGCTTCGTGTGCTGCGCCAGATTTAGTGCGGGCTAACTGCATGGTTTAGTGCCGTCTTGATGCATAATCCTTTGCATTGAACGGGCCCCTAGTGTAGAGTAGCAGGCTGGCTGCCTGCACTAGTGATTTTAGTCAACTTGGCCACCGCGGGGAGTTGAAACCTAGCTTAGCGGCAATGCGAAGTGAGAACTTCACTTGTGGGGGCTTCAAGTTCATGGGAGCCAACGCGACATGATTGGGCCGATTCCGGCGGAGTAACCGAGTCAGCAAGTCCTTGCCGATCAAGAGCCTTCAAATGCTTGGAGGGAGTAATGGGTGTGGGAGAGTGTACGTGTACCTTGATGGTACAGTATGTGCAATGCTTTGGATCAAATATGTCGGGACGCACATGAGTACCCCTTGATTGATCGGTCTCGTGTCTAGCAGGGCTGAAAGTCGTGTCCGAAAGAAAACACCCGAGCACTGGGCCTGTCAAAATATCAGAGATGATTACCTTCGCAACAAGCGTCCCAATCGACTGCACTCCTACTGAAAGGCTTCAAAATACACATGTATCGATGCGAATATTGTTAGCAGGGTAATGGTCGGGCTCCTGCTACGAAAGGACACCCGGGGACTATGCAAGCAGCCTACGTATTCCTGTAGCTTTCGGAACAGCTCCTATTCTTTTCGATTTTACTGAGACCTACAACCCTTGACATCCAATAGCTGTTGTCCTTAGTCAAGACGTGGTACATGATTCCACACTCTCTCCAATCCATTCAAGAGGTTGGTTGCTAATCTGGTCCCTCCAGGAAAAGCCGTGCGACCTTGTTCTTGGCATCCTTTGGCTGAGACTATTGTGCCACTTCTTCCGAAGCAGCGAAATGTTCCAAGGGAACCAAGAGAAGGCAATCACGGGTTTTCGGCAGTGTCTGTACGCACGAAAACCACCCTTGGATCTGATCTAGAATAGAGTAGATTTTACTGCTCAAGGGTGCTTTCACAATCTTTGGAATCCGAGCCATTATGAATAACGCAATCTCATCCATTTCCACTAATATCGGACTGTAGCTCTTCTTGTCCTAATATAGACCAACTAGACAGTCTCACTGGCAAGCAAAGCACAAGCCTCCGATGTCAAGGGTAAAGCGCTCAAACAGTCAATACCTACAGTAACCATGCCCATTATCACTCATATCCTATTGGAGTGATAAAGCCTGCCCAACCGCACTCCACAAATATTACCTGAATCGACTTCGATATTCGCACCTTATCCTTTGCCCCTTACACAGCCCACAATCTTTTCGAGTCTATACCATCTTGCAGCTCCCCAACTCCGCAAGAACCACCGTATCTAGCTCACATCAGTCCTTACGCAGTCTTCCATCTCTCCACCTTCTCAGGTATTTTCTTATTATCCACTCTTGCCGCAAATATGCCTGCAACCTTTTCCGTATTCACCGCTCTCCCTACCTTCCCAATGACCAAACTCCCAAATAACATTACCCCTCTCGAGAGCAGGAGGAGGAAGCTCGGTGGTTTCGTGGACGTAAAGCAGTAACAGTACGTGTCTCTGGCACTGGCGTATATATTGAGGGGGAGGAGGGTGTTCTAGGTGGCTCTTGAAGCCGTGTTCGATTTGAGATTTGAGGATGCTACAGGTAGACACAAGAGTTTAGCCTTGACTCCTCTTTTGACCGCGGATCTCTAGGAAAAAATTTCATTAGTAGCTAATTGAGTAGAGATCCTGGCGAGGTCGAGCTGTTAGAACTAGTCAAGAGAATGTTGAAACATTGTAGTGCTCAGGATTGACTTGAGGAATGGTAGGATTTCCTTGTTCCTTGTACATGTTGCCGATCAAGTGGTGCGTTGGAAATAGGCTGTTTAGCTGAGACGACAGGATACTTCTGTGATCAGTTTTTGCTTCTCTGTGCACGAGTGTGTTGTATGGGCATGAAACGGTATTTTCGTGCGGGGACTGGCCTCCTGAAGCCGCACCCGGCTGTTACCAAGTCTATATAATATTGGACGACTTTAAGGTTTGCCCGAATGATTGGCTATGAGGTGTCGCCAAGAATGTTCCATCACGTGACTCAACCATCAAAAATTCTTGGGCCATCAACAGCTCTACAACAGCGCTGGGACAGCTCTACCTATTGGGCCCTGGAACAGCTCTATTGGGCCCTGGAACAGCTTATTGGCCCCTGGAACAGCTCTATTGGCCAGCGCTGGAACAGCTCTATCGGCCAGCGCTGGAACAGCTCTATTAGGGGCACTGGGGCAGCTGTGATGGGGGCACTAGGGCAGCTATCCCAGGTGGTAGAATAATAGAATAGGGCCAGCTACGGCTTAAAAAAAAATGGATTTTTTGGGTAGAAGCCCTAAAAATCTAACCTAATTTCGCCGCCGAAATGGCGACCCTCTAGTACTTCGATACCATTATATCGACAGACACAATCGACTAGCTTACATGAATCCCATGAGAAATTCAAATATTAGAGCTATGGCAATAGAGTAACATCTATTCAAATAATTATTTAGAAGATGCTTCGTATGATAATCTACTAGATAGCTGTTCCAATTACCTAGATATGGTGTATCTCTTGTTGACGTTCTTCTAGTGTTGCTGCGATATACCTGAGTGTCCGATATCAAAAGGTGGGGGGAAATCCCACACGAACGGCAACTGTAACCGGGGCTCAAGACATACCTTCGGCTTCAGTTCTGCTAACGGCCCTCGCTTCGCAACCAAACAAAGCATTTCACGACCTCAGTTCAACCTCTTCCATCTTGAAACTCATGAAAATAATTCTGCATGCTGCGCACTGTCTCCAACCTGTCCCAATCCTTCAACATAACATATTCCAATCTATTGTATGGTCGCTACAGCTCTTACAGTAGCCAATGCTGGTGCATGAGTGTTGTTGCGAGTCCGTGATTATCGCTCGACCTGCGTTGACTCAAATGCACGCGACCGAAGTGGTAGACTGGGAAAATGGATAGCAGAACTGAAACATGGCCTCCTATTAGATCAGCTGCAAGGAAGTACTGAGCAGAACAGAGGATGTCGAAGCTGTTAGTACTGCACAGGCAGGTTAAAAACTCCGCGACCGGAAAGCTGGATTAAGCTTCAGCACACAGAAAGTGACACATCGCAGGTCACACAAGACTGGAGAATGCTATGTACTGTGAGGGAGCATCAAAATTATATATGGCGGAAGTGACTGTGTACAATAACATGGAAATCTCACGCTAAGCGATCCCTAGGTCCTCTTCTCCCATGTACTTTTGCGAGAATCTAATGCTCCTTCTCTCTCCGTCTTCTGTCCTCGTCCAGCTTAATCCATCGAGCTTCAATTGGTATTGCCGGCCATCTTCTCGTCAATGCCCTGGAGGAACGCCTTCATCTCGGCGGCTCGTGGTGCCGGCTTTCCTCGTGGACCAAATTGCTCGTGTGTCTGCGGCTTCTCAAGCCAATCTTGCAGCTGTGTCTTCGGCGTATCAGTGAGACTGGATAGCGCTACTGCCGTCAGGCGTTGGGGTTGATCGTTGTTCCTGGAGAGCATAGCAGTTATCAGTATGGCTTGGCAAGAGGCACGAACGATTTTAATACTAACGGCATGGCTAAGAGCTCCTATCTGATGTTCTTTGCGTGATGTGCGGGGTATATTATCAGCGCAATCTGCTGGCTTGCGGTGGTGATGAGTATTGAGGGTCTTTGACTATGTTGATGCTGGCGACCGTGACCTTTACCGCTTGAAAACTTGGTCGAGGCTCACTATTAAGGGGACAGAACGCTCACGGGCAATTAAACAGCTCTACAAGATCACCACCGTGTCTTGGGAGTGCCGTTAGCGTATATCCCTTGCGTTCTTATGTAATCAAAGTTGGCGCACTCTTTGCAAACCACAGCCGACACCGTCTCAACCGCGCAAGATCTACGACGAACCTGTTATTGAACGCAAGATGCCATCCAATTTATCTATCCCATCATAATCGGTGGAAACTCTAGGGGCCAGGTCTCGTCTTCCAGCTATGGAGAGCGGGCTGAAATTTCGCAATAAAATGATCCTTAACGAAGGAGGTGCGCCCACTCTTTAAGCAATTGAGCCAAATTTCTAACAGCGGAGGGTCAATCGAATGCCATATCAGCAAGCTCCAGCACATACTCGCCACTGTTGGGCATTAAAGGTGGACATGGATACCGAAACAAAATAATTCGATTATGTTGCTAACTTGGCTCATCAAACATACGAGCGCTCACGTCAGCTCCATCATACAGTCAACAAGGCTATTAGAATGTCTTTATCCCTTCAGAGATCCTGCGGGAGATCCTGCAGAGCTCAGATGGCGAGTCGTGTCTCATTTCTCGGGGGCATCCGACGTCAAGAATTCAGCACTACGGCGTTCCCCTTCCTTCAATTATCGCTTCCAATTGTGCCAATTGTGCCCTCATTTTCGCCTCTGATGGTCGCGATGGCTTTACTCCGACAGATAATTGTTCATGTGTCTCCGGCTGATTAGCCCATTCTTCAAGTTGCGAGCGTGGTGGGTTACGAAGCGGTTGGAGGTTCTGTGCTGTGAGGAATGCCCTAGCAGGAGCAATGTTCAATCAGCCACGAGGCAAGGAAGAAAAGCAGCAGTATCGAGGTACGCACGGCATGATCGGTGCAGTGGCAGTCTAGGATTGGCAGCCCTATCGACAGATGGCTGTGTCCAAAACCAACGACCTTATGCAGTCCAGTGCCTTTTCGATGATGCTGTATAGGTAACTTCGAGAGCGATCGCAACGCCCAGTTGCAGAGGCAATTGTTGAACAGTCTCTGCGTCGTTCGAAGAGTACAGCCATCAATAGGGGAATGCGTCTTAAAGAAGAGCCGTTGGTACCCTTCACCTGCAATTTTGAGCCTCAAGGACTTTCAGCCATTCGGAATGAACCGTCCATCCCTGTCTCCCTAAACATATTCGTCGCCTCACTTTATCGCAATCCTACATACTGTGTCTTAGGCTGGCTGGATCTTGGCATTACAGCCGGAGGACTAGTCCCACGATGCTAGACATAGTCACGTGGAGGTCCCGCGTTCACCATACCTGATCTGATGGGTTGGTCTCTGTGTGGAGCGTCCGTCCGCCTCGCCTGATCCCGCGACCGGACAGATTTACCGTTTTGAGAACCCATGGTCGGCTGTTTGCGCATAAAGTCTTCCGTTTGATCGTAATCGCCATCTCGACTTCGGCAAGCACCTATCGCGAGGGAAGTAATTCTTCAAGACTCCGGCGGCATTGTTTTGCATTAAAGGAGCTTTGGGCATTGTCAACTTTGTTTGCCTGCGGCTTCTTTGATCATGGCTACATTATTCGGCTGATACAAATACGCGGCCTAAAGCCAAGAAAGTACAACAGAGAAATACCCACGTAGACCTGTATGTGGATAAATCTACGGCATGACTGCATTACTCTAGCTTCGCTAGAAGATGAAGAAAGAACAGAAATCCTAGACAACCATCGGTCCACCATACATACCGCGTCCAGCACTAACCCCTCCTCTATCAAATGAACCCATCAACTCAGAAGCACCTGCTTCGCCATCTCCTACTACATCCCTCTCCTCCACCCTTTTCCTCTTTCTAGACCCTCTTGACGGCTGCCGTACCATCCCAGAATGTTTCTCCTGCAAGTGTCTGTCAAGATTATCCTTCCTCCCAAAGGTGGATCCGCATCCTGGTTCGGAACATAAGATGGATGTAATATTGCCGTGGACTTTGGTGTACTTTAGATGTCTTTCTAAGTACCGGGCACCGTATGTTGGCTCGAATGTTGCTGGGCACGAGGGGCATTTTAGCTTTTCTCGGGACCTGGAGGGGGAGGTGGGTGATGTTGAGGAAGGGGGTGAGGATGGTTTGTTTGGTCTGGTGGTGATGGTTGCTGGTGAGTTGGACGATAAGGATGAGGGTGGTGTTGATGATGGTGGAGAGGTGTATTTTGATCTGTCGATAAGGCTTGTTGGGGAGGTGTGTGGGACGGACGATGGTGATGGTGATGGTGGAGAGGTATAGTCTGGTCTGTCGATGAGTCTTGGTGGAGAGGTGTGTGATAGGGATAATGATTGTGATGGTGGTGCAATTGTGTATCTTGATCGGTGGATGAGGTTTGTAGGGGAAACATTTGGTATGAGTGATCTTCTTGATGATGGTGCTGACGAGGATGACGTCTTTGAGGGTGCCACGATGACCCCAGTTGGGGTTATCGGCGAGATAGGTGAGCCAGATGACCCCGAGGGTATTCTTATCAAGCTCGGTGTTTTCACTGTGGGTGATATAGGTGAGGAATCCAACTCTGATGGTGCCGTCGTGGTTGGAAAGAGCGATTTGGCGTCTCTGTCTGTAGGGGAAGAGTTCGTGGAAAAGCTATGAGTGGATGTGCACCGTGTTATCTTGGTCAAGGTATCGTGAGTGGAGTAATCTGCCACAACAGTAGGATATACTTTGTTGGGGCTGACATTGCTGTCTGCCCTTACAGAATTTCTTTGGAACACAGGAGAGGGTGTGGGAGGGATGAAGGCGGCAGGGAGTTCTTGGGCCAATGGTCTTGCGTTGTTAGAGGCAAGTGCACTGACTTTCGGCCACGGCCTTGCAAATGGCGACCCTAGTGTTGCGCGATTGTCTATATTCCAAGAGACTGCCAGGATCTTGTGGAATGCAGTGGCATAGTAGCGGTCGCGCCAGTGTGAGTTGGTCTCCTGCGCAGCGAGGTTGCAGTAGGTGGTGACGGCGTCATGGTACTTCTCATACATCTCAGGAGATTGAGAATAATGCTAGCATATGTAAGTAGGTGCATCATCATGTGTGAGTGAGCTTGCGCTTACTTTAGCCGTTGACTTCAGTGCAACCTCGACCTCACGTGGGCTGCGTAAGAGTCCGCAACCCACTTGACGCTGAGCGTCCTCAGTGACACTTTGGAATGCTTCGATGCCGGGGTGCTGGTGAAGAGGCTCAGTGAGGTACTTGACCATCCATCTGATGCCTGGTATATGAGCACTGGTGTGCTGAGCCAACGTGTCCGTTGTGATTTGTCCATTTCGTTCCTGGATGCTCGCGTAATCCAAGTCTGAGGCTTAAGGTCAGACGTGAATCGAACATAGGAGCAAAGAAGAGGACTCACCATCGAGGAATCTTGAGCAATCTGTGATGATCCGTCCGTTCTTGAGCAAGGTTGCTAGACTTTGTGCGTTGGATGGTCTACACTCGTCCGAGGAGGTCGTCATGAACCCTTGGTGGTGACCTAGCCGATCAATCACCCTGAGAAAGAGACGTCGTTCGCTCTCGCTAGCCAATGCATGGTGCCAAGGTAGCATGTGGTTGAAGAAGTCATTCATGGCATGGCCTTCATAGTGCGACATGTAAGCAGAAGCGCAAGCCAGAACCATGGCTGCAAATATTTCTTGGAAGGTATTCGCAATAACGCCGTTGAAATACCTGTACAGGGTCACGATACCCGTTTCAAAAAGTGTCTGGATGCTTAAGACGGAACACCGTGCTAACAGCTCTGGCTCTGGGGCCAGTGTCTGTCTCCATTGAACGGTGATGGCCGAGAAAGCATTGCGAAGTTCTTGCACATATGTTACTTCTGACACGGAGGTACTGTCGAATGAAGAGGCAGCATAGCTGATATGTTGTGTTGGGTTGATGGCAGTAGGATCGTCGGGGATAGCGGCAATGCTTGTGGCAGCAACAACACTGTTAGCAGCTACCTCGCCCGAGTTATTGGCAGAAGGCCTTTCATTGACTGGCCGGAGACTCAGTGATGGCTTTGACGTGTCTGAACCTGAAGTACGATGATCTAATGGTCGGAACTTCAGATCCCATAGGCTAAGCGGAGCTTGCGCGGAGACCATATGGTCGCCGAAGTGTTCCTCGGTGGCTGGCAACCACTGGCTGCTACGAACAGACGACTCGCGCCGTGATGCACACTCGGCAGATGCGAGTTCGGGCAGTATCAAATCTTCAGGGTTCGAGAGTTCAAATTGCTCGGCAAGAGATCCTGCGAGCTCATTCACTGGATATGCTATCTTTTTCTCCTTCGAGACGTGGGTGGGAATCAAACTGCCTTCCATTTCACTCCTGACTGATGGTAAGCCCTCCGTTCTCCTTCTGACTGATGGCAAGCCGTCCATTTCACTTTTCTGGCTCAGCCCAAAAGGTAAGACCTCCGCGGCGGTGGAACGCTGGGAGGGTGGAGCTTCATAATCTTTTGTAGTATTCTTGCGTCCCAAATCTTTCAACCAGGCTTTGATCTTCGAGCCGGTTCGTTTAACTGCTGGTCCAGCAACGGGGCCACGCCAGTGTCCACCCCCAGTGAAACGTTCGGGCCGAGTACAGTAGGGGCACCAATACCAAGTATCTGAGAGATGCTTACAGTTTGCCGTATGTTGTACAAGGGATTTGTGATCTTCGAAGCAATCGGCGCGGCACCAAAGCATTGGACACATGAGCTTTTCTTTCATGGACACGTCTGGGCATTCGCTGCGTATGTTTGCAATCCAGTTTTGAAATGCGGCGAAGCACTGGCTCCGTGAAAGGCCATCGTAGTCATTTTTGCCACGCTTTTGCTGAGGGTCACGTCTTAGCCTTCCCCTTGTCGTCAGCAGCAATTCAGAGAATCGCGATACAAATCTTACGCGCAAGACGTGCCATGAGCAGATGCAGAGTAGGAGTGCTCACCCATGCCGAGCTCCGAGAAAGCAGTAGAACGGTGCGAGTATGTAATGCGAGTGCAAAGGAGAGATGGTGTGTCAAATTATCTCACCTCAGAAACCAAAATCAATGGAACTGGAACGACAACGATGTGATGAGAAACTCCCCATGCACAGACGCTACCACAGAAGCGAGTGAGCGTCTCAGAAATGGCGCCACCGGAGGACTTCGGGAGACAGCAAGCAAAATCAAGAAAATGACCCAGAGATATGCAGCTTGTATGTACGTTCCACCTCACTATTCGCTGAAAAAACTTCAAGCAAGCCATGCCTCAGATCTCGACGTCCTATTTGACGTTCATTGACTGGATCTTGATGGAGGATACGGGATGATAAGTCAACAGAGCGACTAATGCACGATGCTCATGCAGCACATGTGTCTTGTCCTCAAAACCGACCGTCTAGGAATGACTTTGATTCATTGGACGATTTCAGGGTAAATGTACCCCAGGACAACTCAAACGGCATCCTATCTTTATGTCATCCCCGCTAGGTGGAAGTCATCTCTCGGCAGACCCTGCCATGGTGTGTCTAGAAGTCAAAGCCATAGGAGAAACGGGTGATGGGCATTCCCGCTACGCGGAAGTCAATCCCCGTCAGCCCCTGCTCTGGTGTGCTCGGAACTTATGGCGATAGGGGAAACCGGTGAAGGCACCTGTAGGCAACCAAGCTAGCACGGGACGGCAGTGAGCTGGCAGCTCATCTGACCTGATGCATGCCAACATTCACGATGATCGACGTGATCGTAAAGATCAGAGGTTCAATTGGCTTTGAAAGGCACCAGCTTATTGGTATGCAAAGTATGCACAGCATCAATCGTGATATAGGGTGCAGCCTCTGCTTGACATATCGATAAATTGATAGGACATGAATGACAAGTGTCCTAGGGTCAGTCAGCATATAGAGATTATGAATCATATGGACTGGATTACCGGATTAAGAAGCCTTCGAATATGCCTCGTCTCTGGCCTTGGCTAATGCAAACAAGGTCGCCCGGGTCATCGTCCAACGAAGTGACTGACTGAGATACATGTATATGACAGTTGATTCATATGCATTATTTTTTGGGGCGTCATTAGGTATGGGCAGCCATTCACCGGTACTCGATTGCGCGTACGACGCCCCGTGCCAAGCCTTGGGACCGGAGATTCTCCTCCCTTTTGCATTTCTGATTTCGAGGAGCAATTTGTTGCGGAAAAAGAATGATGAGGGAAATAGACAATGTATACTGGCGCCTTTGTGTAAAAGGAGAAGCACAGTCTATTGCTTCATCTAATTCCAGCCCAACACAGCCGATGAATGGGCTATGTCAATAAAATCACATTGCGCTCGAATGCACAAGCTGAATACTCAGCCTTGCTTAAGGGCATTCCAGGGCGTGGGACCTACGCGCCCGCGAGCAATGCCATGTAACCACAGCCATAATCCAAACACTGCCATGTAGGTCACATTGAACGTTAGGTTCTTCAAAGGGTGATAGGATCACGTCCGACGGGACTTAAAGCACCGCAAACCGCTTATTTTTTTTTCCCCCATTGGCTTATGGAAGCGAAGATAGGCTGAACCAAATGCGATTAGTGTTTCTGCTTTGGGGGACCGTGCCGTGAGCATGCATAACCCACACACCCACATCAACTTACCTTTGGAGAGCCATTAGGCCCAGGGTAGCTTTGGCCTGTAATCGAACCCCCACTTGGCTGAGTTGGCCCCCACCAATGTTTTGTGGGGGAACTTCGCTGTAGTTTATGCACGGATGCGATCAAGTTACCGACGGCGACCAAATGCCCGGCCGTAGCTCCCTAAAATACCATCCAACCATAGTGCTACATATGAATTGGAGAATTCATATGGAGCGTTATGGTTGGTCGGTCTTTCAACAACAGCAAGCGCTAGCACAAAGCTCTACCCCCCTCCTACCCTAAGCACAATCCTTCTGATCCTAGCCTAAGGAACACTGCCTTTATCTTCACGGCGATGAGCCTCCGCAGTGCCTCGTTCTCGGGCACTCGGGTTCATGAATGGGATGGATATTTATATCTTGCCCCACGATCACAGCGTACACCATCAGTTTTCTATTCGCATGCTCGAGTGAGAAAATGCGCGGTAGTATGGATTCCCACCGTTCATCCAAAGCCGTCGTTCATTTTTATTGCGCGGACCTCTTAGCGATCTATACCCAGGCACTATCCTTCGTAGTCTGGCGAGTAGGCATGTACTTGAAAACTGAACGTTGTTATCAACCTCTACAGCACCAATTTCCGCGTGGCAAGCTTGAGAGTACGATATGCGATTATGATGTGAAATTTTCCTACGGACTGGCTTGTCATCAGGCTGGAGCATCCTGCGTACCCGGCAATGCTAGTCCTGTTAACGACAGCTCTCTAAGCCCTTAAGATTGCACTGAAGATGCTGTGGTTCCTTGAAATGTATCTCCATGATCGCGGTCGCTGTATCTCGTTGAAGTAGTCTTTCAAATCAGAATCAAAACTGAACAATCTATATCCACGGTCGCATTTGCTGTGCACAGTCAAAGTAGTCTTTCAAAACAGGATCAGACAGTCCATATGCATGATTGCGTTTGCTGTGCTCAGTCAAAGGAGTCTTTCAAATTAGAAGCAAACAACCTATATTCGMTTTCGATGCGCCCAATACACCCCGTTAAGAGTACTAGAAAACTACCAGCTTGTGCAGGATACATTGACCTGCCCCCAGAAACTGCGGCCAAAAGGTCGTGTCATTAATGAGTGTCGGTGATATGCCTCCTCATATTCGATTGACGTGAGAAGTCCTTGCCACATTGTGGACATTTCACAGATTGTCCGAGCTGCTCACGCATATGCCACCTCACGTTCTTGTTACGATCCTCTTCCTTCTTCGCAACAGAGACCTTATGGCCACATTCTGGGCGCACGCCGCTGCCATCAAGCGAGCTTCCAGTGCCAGTAGTTGTCGTGTGGCTCGGAAGAGAGCTCCTTGGTCCGGTACTGGGCAGTGAGGTAGGCATAGTCCAAGCGAAAGGGGTACTAACGGATGAAAGAGACTGTCCAATGGAGGTATGAGGGATTGAAGACGAGGAATGATGCCTTGGATCATGCTGTCGAAGAGGGAAGTGAAGTGATACCAATGGTTGCGCCGCCAAAAGATCTTCTTGAGACGGCTGCATAAGGCCTCCGGGCGTCTGATATTGCTGGAATTCCTGATCTTCATATGTCATCCCGTCAAGTTCTGGGATACGACGGTTATGAGGGTCGAAATCTGCAGAGACTGGGTTCATAGAACCAGTCGACTCGTAGTCAAACTGAGCGCCCGTTCCAAGCAGCGGAGTGGAGAGCGGGATCCGGTCAGCACCAAAGAATCCTTCGAACGTCTTCGCAGCTTCTTGTCTTGGTCCCTCTTGCAGATTTCCACCAATGGGGTCATAATAGTATTTCGGGGGTTTGTCATCGTTCATGCCCCTAGACGCAAATGATATAAGCAATTGCGTACGTTTTAGCAAGCATCCCGGCTCGAAAATGTTGCCTATAAAAAATGCTGGATGAACTTCGAGACAAATAATACCTCATACTAAAGTCCCCTTGGATACCTGTGGCACTATTATCAGGTTAGGCTCTTGTTTCATCACCCAGGAAGAAGCGATACGCACTGTCTTAATTCTTGATCACCTTCCATGATGCTAATCCTCAGAATTTGGCGCGAAACACACCTCCAGTTGAGCGAGGATCATGGACCGTCGACAGTCAGTAGGCATTGTCGGCAGAAGAGATTATAGTAGGTTTGTTAGGTGATGAGGGGGAGGACTCGAGGACTCCCACTAGTGATCGCGTTCTGCATGATCAGTCTTGGAAATTTCGTACAAATCAATGTGCTCTATTTCATTCACAATTCTAGGTACATCGTCTTCCTTTCAGGCCATGGTGCCACGGTGTATATCGCGCTATCTAGCCGTCATTGGTAGGTCGGCCACCTCAAGAGACTCAGGTGGGATCCAGAGGTAACCGTTGGGCATCAATCGAAGTTTACCGATCCCCACTGAAAGACTTCGATTCTCCGCACTATGTGATTAGACGAGGAAAATCACGATATAGATCCCTTCTAGCTCAAGATGCCGTAAGTGCACCCATATTGAACCTCACACTGAATTCAAGTGCATCATCAGCCGAGGAAGAATGGAGTGGCGACCGAGTCCACGCCTTGATACCTCGCAGTTCTGCGAAATTCCCAACACATAGTTTGTTTATTCCCATGTCTAGAATCTGTTGGTTGACGTGGCTGTCCCGGACGGAGTCTGCCTATACTTTTATCGCTGTCTCTGACGAGAGAGCCGTTGTCTTATTAGCCCAGTGCCGTGTTCTGGCCCAATTGTAAGTCCAGCGCCGACTTCTGTGACCAGGATCGTGGTATTGTCTGCAAAGGAGAGTGGTAATGCCCTATATTGGACTCAAGTAAATGTTAGCGATTGCCCAAAGTCTTGGGACATTCTGCTTACCGTGATGATATGCTCGTAGGAACTCGACTCTGGTGCGAAAGAGGAGGAATTGATACGATCTTAGACTTTTGCTGCCTGTCAGAGGCCGAAAGAGGCAGCCCCAACTCGTGGCGCGCTCATTGAGCCTTGCGAGGCTTTGCCGTTGGCTTGTGAGCTGTGAGACTCACTGCCACTGGCTACAAGAGGGAGCAGCCGGGATAACCTGACAAAGGATGTTTCTAGGTTTTTCTGAAGGCTTCTCAGTATTCAGCCACCAGCTGTCGGAGACTATGGGAACCATTCTCGAGGATGTTGAGGCACCAAGTGTGGATTTAGTGAGGTCAAAAGGGAAGGCTGGAGGTGTGGGGCTGTGGAAGGGCATCTTGTTTCCAGCCCCCAAGCCTAGAAAAAGCAATTCGGGTGCTCGGAAAGCTCTAGCGAAGCACCTTATCAGGCGATTTCAACCCACATGAACGACCGAAGGGTTCGCGATGGTTGTCTCAGATATGTACACGACGAATCGGTCTAGGTTGCATGACATTTTCGAAGACTTCTTTGAAGTAACGATGGGTCACCTCCATTGTTTCAATTTCGCCAAGCTTTTCCAACCTTTGCCGCAATTTCGTGAAGGTACCAATGCTTCGCCTTGCGTGATCCTTTTGAAATGCTCTTTCTCACTAATTGCTATGTTCTGCTGCCTTGCCTTGGCCAATTGAATGTGTATCACCGATCGAAGAAGCCTATGGCCTAGCGACATATCAGTGTATACCCGTAGGAACTTATCACTTATTCATAATATAAAGGAAACCGATCTATGATCTAGACTGCCTGAGATTGAGCTCAGCTCCCCCATCTCTCCAAGGGGTATAAAGCAGCTTTCAACAGACAGTGCCTCACTGGACCTAAGCGGTTGATTGATGAGATTTGTGAGTCCGATCGAGCTACAACGAACATGAGATAGTCTTTGCGCAATGTGGGCTTGAGGCGTGAGGTGATCCTGCTTGAGGGCATTGACCTGTTTTTTCCGTTCTCAAAGTCTAGGAGCCAAACCCATCTCTGACTTCGAAGTCTAGCCCAGATTCAACCCTGATGTTAAGGTGGACTGACCATTTGTCGCATTCTCTGGGGTTTTTCTTCCATCAACGTCCAAATAAAGATACCTGCCACATACACTCCGCAGATCTGCATTCGCATACGATTGCTTCAGGTAAAATTTTGGCTGGAAACACTTGACATGGTTGCAGTGATCAACAAATTGCTTGTTTCACTCTCTCACACATCGTGCGTGCTCGATTTGGTAGGTTAACATGCGAGGAGAAGAAGTGCATTCCATAACGATATCTAGACTATCAATGACATTTTCCTACGCCCAGCCTTCCACTGTGTCACGAAGTAAAATATGGTCTATGGACGTTTCGAATTTAAGGTGTCCTATTGCTGTGCCAACTCGCCAAGACAACCTAATGTCTTGGTCTTGTCTTAGCAGATGCTTTCATCATAACCTAGTCTCGACTTTCATTTTGAGCTCATTAAGTTGCTTTGCCAGTGCCGCTTTCGATGGTCGTGATGGCTGCTGTCCTACAGCGACTTGTTCATGGCTCTCGGGCTGTTTGCTCCATTTGTCAAGCTGCGGCCGCAGCGGGCTCCCGAGTGATTGGAGTCTTTCGGCTGTCAAATGGTCCCTGTCTCCAGCGGATCAGCTATCTCCTTTAAGAATAATGCTTCTAGGATGGACGTACGGCATCTTAGAAAGGGGTCAGGGACTAAAGTTTTGTTCGATAACGAGGCTCGCGGAGGCAGCTGATGGCTTGAGGGGGCAAAAGATGAACGCCAACACTTTCGATGATCTCGAGGAAACTCTGGTTCTCCAACTATCTTCTGCGCTTTCCTAAGGAGTACATAGCCTCCCAAGGGGGACGTTCATTTATGTGGGTTCCTTACTGCCAGAGTGAATTCCAGCATCCTATCAGTTAGGGACCGAGACTACGCTACTAAAAATAGTCAGTCCTACATCTAGCGTGAATATGATATTTTGGCCTTGGGGATATTAGCTTACCCAAGATGCCAACGAGTGATTCCGTAAGTCCTCCACGATGATAACGGGCTCGACAAGTTTAACCAAATTTTACGAAAGTCGGCATTTGCCTGGAAGATTTGGACACGTGCCGAGCGCTTATGTTGAACCTGTTGAGACTCGGCTCACCATCCTCCGAGTCCTCCAATTTAGTCATCACTTACGTTCTGAACGCTTCGACAGGTTTACAAGGGGCGTTGAGAGCGAAACCAATTGTCAGGGATCTCTGGAAAATCAACACAATGCCAGGACAAGTTCTCATGTTTCTGGGTTGTGTACTAATGGACTGTTTTCATTATAAGGACTATATTATAGGCCACGGACCTATTTAGGATACTATAACGCGGTGAAGCATGCGATACATGTCATCCAGCACTCAAGCGTAATGTCAGACGAAGAAGACATTTGATTCTCAACAGCAAGCGACTCAGTCGCCATGGAATGGATTGTAGATCACCAAGTTTCAGCCTCTAGCTGAAGGTCTCCTGCTCTTTGTCAATCTACGCCGTCTCAACAATCCCGATCTCGGGTGCGTTTTCCTTATGTGCTTGTTCAGATTGTCTTGTCGATTGAATGTTGAATTGCACCCATTGACTGGGCAGTCAAAGGAGTCAAAGTTCTCATGCCTCGTCCGTATATGACGCTTCAAGTTCGAGATTCTATCCTGGTGCAAGCCCCTGAACACTTGACCACAGACTTTACAAAATGTTGTGTCAATGCTGGACGAGATGGGGGATGGAAGGGACAATGGGGAGTAGATCGAGTCTGGCGAGTCGGTGGATTTGTGACTGGCAACACTTTGGGGAGAATCCGTAGCACTTTCCAAATCCCATGCAGATGATGAGGGTGGTGATTCAATCAATAGCCTGTTCTCATCCAAAGGCTCAGACCAAGTGGACTCACGCAACCGATGCTTGGGACTGACGGGAGTAGTCTGGCCATGCAGAGATACTCGGGCGGCTCTTTGCTGGGTTTTGTCTATCTCCAAGGATATCGCCAACACCCCGTTCAGATCTGCGATGTAGAATGGATCTCGCCAATTCTCAGGCGCCTCTTGCATGTTCTTGTCGCAAACCGCGGCGACGTCTCCGAGAAATCTTTCGTATACGTGAGGGGTTACCGACATTGGCTAGTGATGGTTAGCAATGACGTATGGTTCGAGTGTGAGACTTTGAGCTCACTTTACCAGCCGCACTAAGCCACACTTCGACCTCACGGGTACAGCGCAGCGACCCATTATGCAGGTGGTCCTTCGCGTTGGCAATGATCTTGCGGAGGGGCTCGATGTGGTTCCAGCCTTCGAGTGGCTCCGTGATCCTATATAACATCTCTTGGATGTTTGTGACATGGTTTTGAGCGTACCAATCAAGGGTACCACGAGTGGAGTTCCTTTCTTCAATCAAGTCTGCGCACTCGAACGCTTCAAAATTCATGTCAGATAACTCGTGGTTAAACACATACAGAGGCAACTTACCATCAAGAAACCTAGAGCACTCTCTGATGATGTTTCCGTGTCTGAAAAGGTCATCAAGTTGAATCGATCGTGGGTCCGGGATGTCAAGGCTGCCCAGTCCATGGACGGGTGCCACTGTGGCCCCCTGAGAGAGCGTCACGCAGCTAGGACGCCAGAGCTGATTAATGACAGCAATCAATAGGTGTATATCCCGCTCCTCATGCATGGCGTATTGCCACCGCAAGAAGTCCTGAAAGAGTCCACCCCAACCATAGCAAGTGTCGTTGCCGTGCCTAATGTAGAAGACCCCACAAGCGATATGCATCAGCGCGAATACTTCCTTGAAAGTTGTGGGCAGAATGTTCTGATAGCATCTTTGAAGGACTTGAATGCCTGTCTCGAACAATGAAGGTACATAGTATTCTGGGTAAGGCACTCTGAAGTCAGGCGCCGAGTCCAGCCTTTTGTTCCATTCAAAGTTAATGATGTGCACAATGTCACGGAGCCCTTCGATTTGCGCCTGCGGCGACGTTGGTTTCCATGCAACCCTCGACTTAATCTCCCCGGTGTCCGGCGAAGATGTGCCGGCGGCGACAAGATTGTCACAGATTGGAGCTTGGTGACGGTCACTGTGAATCAGCTCAAGCCATGGGATCGTATCGAATGGGACCTGTATGGGATTCATATCCTCGGACGATTTCTTGGGCGCCAACTCTGGAACATCCACGTGCTGGAAAGAGCCCTGGACATCCGAAATCGGTGAAACAAGCATTTCAATTTCTGCAAACTCCCTTGGCTCTGCATCAACCTTATGGAACAAATGATCAACATGTCGAAAGCCTTTATCCATTTTCCAAGATGCTAGTCCTGAGCGCGCCTCTGTTTGCCGTCCGCACATAGGCTCATTATTCTTCGCACCGATGTTCATTGGGCTGTAGGGTGGAGGTTGCTCCATCTCGTAAGCCTGTCCTTCCTCAACCACAGAGTCTGGCCAAGATTTGTAGTCTTCCCGACTGTCACTTGGGAGCTCCGCAGGTCCAGGAGAGGTATCAGCCAACTCCGAGGTTCCAAATTGCGCATAAATTTGTTTTGACTTGTCTTCATAATCGCCGTCAGATGATCTAGATCTCTTGGCAAGACGACAAGACTTTGAACACTTTTTCAACCCCAAGTGCTTGAAGAATTCAACTGCACGCTTCAACTTAGAGCCTTTTCGCTGCGGCGTGCGCCGTCGGATCTCCCCACATGATCGCTCAGCATCAACAAATTGCTCTGGACGACAGCAATGGGGGCACCAGTACCACCCATGTGAGAGGTAAGGGCATGTAGCTACATGCTGCAGAGTTGATGCAAGATCTTTGAAGTTGCTGCGGCAAAAAAGCAATGGACACATCAGATTCTCTTTCGCGGACACGTCAGATGATTGTGGACGACCGTAGGCCACCCAATTCTGAAAAGCCATCTGGCGTTGGCCTTCCGAAATATTCTGGGTATTTTCTGCCAGCCTTTCTGGATGCCAATGATGCTGCAACCTGGTCTCAGGTTTTAGCAAACTCGCACGGCGGCAGTCGCACAAGAATATACTCACGCACACGGCACTCTTGGCGTATCATACGTCATGATGTTTCCACTGATCACGTATAGCATAAATGAGACGAGGAGTCTGACTATGTCGCGGTGGAAAGTAAATATTTGTGGCCTGGCACTGGGGATAGATGAGAGTTGCCCCAGGCAGACGACCGGCGCTCGTCTTGAAAAAGGGATTGGGGAGTAGGTTAGGCGTGAGGTAAGCCCATGTTGTCAAGCGATAAGAGAAATGCTGCCAGATCAATCCAAATGCGAGGTTTCCACAAAGGCCGACTTGTTAAGTGCACTCGAGTGCTGTCGAATCGAGAATCAAACAACTCACGTAGCGCAAATCTCGCGGATCCTAGGGTAAGGAGGACTTACACCCCGCCAGCTATGACACTTTACGATGGGGAATGGACACCTCACATAATGCTGCAGGGGCCTGCGTCTGGAGTGGAGGACGGAGGACTTTGACTGGCGCCATGTACATCAGATACCCCGTGAGCCACCTGCCGTGCATTTCCGGATGAACCCAAGCTTGCTTTAATCCCAACCTGGAGGACGGTGGGCCGCCTCGATAACGTATTCTCCATCGTCATATTCCCCACTCGTGTTTGTTTTCCAATCTGGAGGACGCTGGGGCGACTCGATAACACATTGTCCAGCGTCATTTTCCCACTCGTATGTGCGCTCCAAATACCACAAGTACTTGTGAGGGGTTCCAACTTCGGGACGGGGCATTGTGATAGGCTCGGTAGGCTTCGAAGCGTCTTAAGGCAACTGCACTAATCCTCATGCAGCTCAAATGGCTCCGACTCCAGCGGGACTTGGTCACTCGAAGTAGTCTTCCTTATGTCGTGCTAAGACATAGCTGGGAAGAACCTGGACAATACTGGTAGCAACTTCTAGAAGCTGTGAGCCTGGAAGCGACTGTAGCGATGTTAGTGACGCTCTCATAGACATTACGTGGCTTCTTGGCGTATCCTGCGCGGAGCTCACCGTATGCCGACCAACCAGAAGACGTAGGAACGGGAAGCAACCTTTTCAACGCCCCCTTGGCAGCCATGACTGTACATTCGGACGCTGCGATTGGTTACAATTCCCACACATGGCCGTCACACGGTGAGAGAAGGCCGACACACAAGCCAAGCCCAATCCCATTGCGGGGGCTCAGGATACGACACGACTTGACCCAAGGTGGGGTCTGTAGTTCCGCAGCATTTTGACAATGCAGTGAAGCATGAAGCTGGCAGACTGATGGGCAGAGTCTTGCTATATAGATTGACAATGCACTGCCCTGCCCTGCCCTGCCCTGCCTCATATGTGCAACGAGCACAGCCATGATCAGGCTATGCTCAAACTCGGCACGTTCAACCTCCAAGACACACTCTTCATACCACAGCCCTCGGCTAGAGACCAACCAGGGATCTCGTAGGTATTACCCTGTCAATCAGGCGTCGAACGATGAGCGAGTGGACGGACCACTGTTCGTGGATGGCATGGCCGGGCAACTAGCGTTATGCGTCATGCAGGAGAAGACGCCTATCGTGTAGGGCCAAGCCAATCGCTGAAAGTGGCCCCCATCCACCACCCCATGGTGCCGCAAAAATGGGGGGAGTTGGGGGGTTTCCCAGCGTCCGTATTGATAGACTGCGCACGATTTTGGTGTTCGTGCGACTTTATATGAGCTGGGTCAAACGCTCATTGATGCTTGAAATGTATTGAAGAGCAAGAGAAATGAATGGAACAAGCGTAGTACCAAATGAAAGCTAACAAGGCAGATGCAAATTCCTCTACTTTTCTTTGGTGGAGAACCCTGCTGGAGCTTATCATTTCCAATGATCTTCTCCTGGCTTTCAATTAATTCGAACTTTCCTTGGCGCAGCGGATATACGTCCAAGACACACAGAAAAGCATTTCACTAACGAGTTTCTTCAAAAAACGAAAGCGCCACCGTTGCAATGGAGAATCAGGGAGTGCGAGCGTGCGGAACGACCTCGCATTCTTAGGTCGAGCATACTCAGGTCTATGAAGGTCTTGTTCGTCATGCACACAGAGTGTTCTCAGTAAGAATACCGTTGGGACTGATCGCGCCACTGCGATAAGGCCTCGCATGTTTCTGCCCAGGCTACCATCTTGAGTTGCTGATGCGCATGGTCGAGTAGAGCGCCTATCACTTTGATTTGATTGCACAACCAGCGGTCGGCTTTTAAGTCCAGCAACCACTCAAAGATCTGATTACACGGCGATCATGGGTAATCCCTGGGCGTTGGAAACAGTCTTCCTGATGATATGACTGGGGCTATCATTAGTTCATGTTGATACAAATGGAGATCTCGCCAAAGCAACCTGCATGTTTGCAGACCTCGCTGTCACCGCCGGATTTCCAGGTTACCGTACAAGAAATTTTACAGCAGGTCGAGACGGTCCACTTACAGAACATGATCATGTAACAATGTATCATTTTGTGAAGGGGCGAGAAGACGTCAAATTATAGTTTCTCTTTGCATAGGAAAATTGCGTAAGCAGCCGTTGAGGGGAAACCATAACTGATGTACGGTAGCGCTAGAGCATTATCCACGTACTAAGTCCTTACTGGTTAGAAGTGACCTATGATGGAGTTGGTGCGCAAGGCCATTGGTAAGTTTTAATATACTAATCATTTGCTCACTTGGTGGGACCCTACACAATCCCTGTCTGGATTTGACCTCAAGCGCCAGGACGGCCTCAGATGGATCGCCGGAAGAGCAAGGTTTAGACCCTGTGCACGATCGAAAGCGTGAAGCTTAAGCTAACATCCATCCATCAAATGCTGGTAACAATTAGTACATTGATTTCGCCGTGCTCCTTGGAGTCAGTTTTAGCTGGTAGCTTACCTAGAAAAGAGGGTCTTAATTGGCCTTCTTGCGAAATGACTTGACCACGAGCTCATGAGCCAAGCCAGCATTTGCATCGGCAATGATGGCTTGGCAACCCATTTTTCTCGGAGTACCGTTCATCTTTTAGCAGTTGCAAAACCTTTGCGAAAGCTTGGTATCTTCACTTGTGCGCGCGCGCGTGCGTTCCTTATAGAAATCCGTACCACCTACTATTAACACCTCGCGGCATTGATTTTTAATTAAATAGGTAATCTTAAAGCTAATAAGCTATATTTATACTAATTTATAATATTTTAGGTATATCTATAAGTCYTTTACTTTAYYTAATAYTTATATATCTCYTTAATTTTATTTTTAAGTTAAAAGCTATTACTTTATTATAAGCTTATTAAAAACTYTTTATTATTAYTAAAAGTATTTATTATTATAAGTTAACTACTTATAGATAGGAATAGAATCTTTAAAAATACATCTATAAATGTTTTTTGCAGATGAGTTTTAGATGAGATTAGATAAGATTAAATAGAGTAGCTATATCTACTTATCTAATCTTATCTAATCTTAGCTATTTAGTGTCAGAATCAACTAATGCTTAGATGGAGCCACT
>KE598565.1:865288-877916 GCA_000444155.1 Cladonia macilenta KoLRI003786
AGTTTAGATAAGTTTAGATAAGTTTATAAGGCTATTCTAGTTTTATTAAAACTTACTAAGTTTGTTCTATAGTTACTCTAGCAGCTCTAGGGCTACCTACTATTCTATAGTAACATAAAAAAACTCATCCAAAAAACTTTTGTAGATGTATAAATATTTTAATTTATTATATCCTTTATTATATAGCTATCCGCGCGTGATATATATTATTATAAAGAATATTATTCTTAAGTATATATATTAATATTTATAGGTTTATTAAGATAAGCTAATAATATTCCTTAAAGAAGAATAGGATATTATTATATATAAGTTAACTATATATTAACTTCTAAAAGAATATTAACTAAGTTATAGAAAGGAGTAATAAATTAGTCTTTAAAACTAGTTCTTATATATAGCTTAGTAAGCCTTTATATATAATATTACTACTAAGCAGCTTATTTTTATTAATAAGTCTTTATTTAAAGCTTAGACTAGGTAGTAATTAATAACTTATAATTCTATTAAATACTTAAGTTATATATTTAATAATTACTTTTTTAGCTACCTTCTTCTTAATCTCCTTAAGATCCTTTATAGTATTATATACTTAACTAATAATTATTAACTACCGTATAATTAAGGGACCTTAGGTTAATTATACTAGTTTAGAAAAATTATTATACTTTAACTTCTATTTCTTTTTCTTAGTATTATTTATCTATATCTTATTAAAATAGACCTTGGCTTTACGGATATATAAGGGAGTAGTAGGAGGATTATTTAAGATAATAGAATTAGAATAAAGTTATTTCCTTAAGGATAGCTATTTAAATAATATTTAATTCTTTATAGGATTCTTTTTCTTACGCGAAGGCATTACAACACCAGCGTATTTATATATTAGGGTTTTATAGCTTCAAAATGGATCAAAGACGCGTTGATAGTAGGTATTAATGGTAGGTGGTGCGGATTTCTATGAGGAATACACGCGCGCGCGCACAAGGAAAGATGCCAAGCTTTCGCAAAGGTTTTGCAACTGCTAATTGGTTCCGCAGACCTTTCCTTCCTCTGGTGGACCTCACAAACATATTCTATCTACCCTCGCACGCGTACCTACATGGGTTAAGCTACCTCAGAATGCTCGCAGGCATCAGTAGGATCGGACCCAAGTTTCATTTCCATTACAATCAAATTAATGGTGTCCCGCAGTCCTTGACATTGTAGGTGCTCAACAGAGATTAATGGAAGCTTCAGGTTGTTGGAACAATAGCAGATGGAGACTGTAGTACAGACTTCGCTGAACTATCCGTTAGGCGAGCCAATCGAGTCAAAATTCGAAGCCATCATCCTGTCAAAACCAGGCACTTTATCAAGAAGGTGCCATCCGACCATGAAAAGGTCTACCTATAGGTACACAGCTCGTCATATACGAGCTGCGCAAAGACAAACAAGTATCTATAAGATCTCTAAGTATGATGACCATCAGAGCTTTTATAATTTCCAACGCTGTTTTTGTTCAGCCCGTTAGACCAGTGGCACCATGAAGCAAGCCGATGCAAGTGCTTTGAGCAATTTCGGAGCCACGAACCGTGACTGATTGTACAGGCTTGATTCGTCTATCAGCTGCACCAGGGCAGTGAGAGGCGTCGGTCCAGGCATTTCGGACAACGTCCCTTTGAAACCATGGCACCAAACCTTAGCGTTGTTTGAAAGGCAACAAAAACCACAATGAAGAGCGAACAAAGACTTCTGACACGTGACCCGGCGGTCTTAAAAGGACCGCGACAATTGGAACAATAACGTGCTTGTGTGACATTGTTGGAAAGCTCCTTTCGGTGAAAGATAAGAACAAAAGACGGTATACAGCAGAAAGCTGTTGTAGCGAACAGCTTTGCTGTTTCCCTTGTCTCTCAAGGCTTTTTGTGGGTGTAACAAGCGTTCTAGAGCCAAAGACCTTTGATCTTATATTGTCTTCCTAAGAATTCACCCATCGCAAGACAGATCACGCCTACTGCTACAAATACCTCCACAATCCGTTCAAGAGCGCTCATCACAGATCAACCAATTCCACGCAATCGACTTCAAACATCTACCAGACATCTTCGGCCACGCAAACTTCGTTATGCATTTCACATCTTCCGTTTCCCTTCTCGGGCTACTGAGCGGCATCCCCCTCGCCCTATCCATTCCGACCCAAATCCCAGACACTCTCACCCGCCGCGACCAATTCGACGGCCAATCCGCCAACATGACTATCACAACCTTCAACTCACCCAACTGCGCCCAGGGCGGCCCAGGCCAAACAAGCGCTGCCTGGGACATCACCTACGGCAAGCAAGTAATAACTGACCTCTGGTCGTACCAACTGAGTCGTGATGTCCAAGCTGGCGAACAGCTCGATTTCAGCGTCTATACGCCATCCGAGGGTAATATCAATGGGGTCCCTGCCGCTTGTACTCAATTTGCGGAGACGACTAGCCCGGATCCGGCGACTGGTAACAACTTGCAGTCGGGTAACTGTTATGGTATAGGTAACATGGCTAACGTAAGTTTTGGGTCCTTTGAACTTCTTTTGAAGCTTTTGACTAATGGCTTTCGGTGTAGTGCATGCAGTTCTGGCACCACTAAACGTAAATTTGGTACGGTTGTTCCGCATCTGATCTCCTCAGATCAGAGAAAGATATTACGCTTACGACTGTTCATGAGAGTAAGATTGAAAGATAAGAGAATCATGATTAATGAGGGGTTTGCTTTGGCTGTTCGGTTTTGCTTTAGCTGTTCGCTTACGCAGTTGCTGTTGCATTTGTTGGATTGGTATAGAGTTGTGTCTGTATTGTCTAATCTTTGTTATTTAACACCTCTATAGTAATACTATTCTCCCTTGTCCAACGTCGGTATACATCGATTAAAAGGTGCTGGTATAACCCATGTTGAACAGGTCTCCCATATTCCATGAATAGGATATACTAACGGATAGTTCCACTTGTGACAGCACTTCGCCAAGTTGCTGCTTCTATCCTGCAAGGCTCCCTCCGATCTTTGGACTGGGCGAGCCAAAATCTTGCTTGCCTTGCACTGCGCCACGAGAGCGCTTCAATTCGTTTCTTTTACCTCAAGTGTTTCTCCGGATTAGTATTGTGTCAGAGCTATGCGGAATCTCTCGGTCACGGTATACAATTTCAATCGCAATCTCACGGCCTCTAATTAAGACGGCGCTCTCTCCTTCAGCAATAATGTCTGAAGCACCACAGCCACCATGGGTCCCTCTTCAACTATAATTAATTCACATCAACAAGATCCATACTTAGCAAGTCAGCGTGGTGCCTCAGCTAGTCATTGGGTTGAGGTGTCAAGGAAATAAGGTGGGATCATTATTTTGGGATATTTGATTGACAAAAACAAGAAAACTACTAGAACCCTTTGTAGGCCTCATATTAAGGCCTATTGGGCTCATACTATCTTGTTGAACTTGCGTCATAGTCAACTATAAGAATATTTGAGATTGTTGAGGTTGGTAATTTCACTGACCCACTTCAGTTGAGCTGCATGCGGGGTATCATCCATTCCAGTTTCGTGCACCTGGGCCTCGTATTCTGTGGATATCGGCCTTTCATGAGGCAGATGCGGAATGTGGCAAACCTCAAGTCATGCGTAAAGTGCTGCGCGACTGATGTTGATAGTGAATCCCCCAGATACCGCGTTGCGTCCACTGAGGGCGTGCAATCGGGATACTGACGGGAGATTGCAGGTGTTGAATGCGAGTTGCCGGGTGAGATGTTCCTTACGAGAATTGCTTCCCCTCAAAGCCCCAGGCACTCATTTCGGCATTTCTTTTTGATAACCGTTAGATTAACCGTTCCTTCCGTATTGGTCCGCCGGTAAACAATGAAACAGTCGAATATTCTCCACACAATAAAACGAAACTGCTTCATCGCCTTTTCTTCACAATCTATTGCCTGTCAACATCTGTGTTCAACTATACACTTTCTACACTCACCTCTCATCAGAAAGACTCCAATATGATGCTATCCTCTGCATGGATCTCCACTCTTACCTGCATTATGCCCTGCGTTCTCGCCACCTCCGCTCGTTGGAACTCCTCAGTTGCCTCATCTAACACCACAGTCACTCCACCAGACCAATATTATTTAAAGACCTGCGTCAAAGGCACCGGCAATCAAGATAAAGAAGGCCTCTACGTTGCTGGCTATCACACAGGTCTGTGATCTCGTCTGGACCCCACGCTGCTCCATCACAGTATCTCGAGTCCCAGCCGCAGACATTGACATGACAGCAGGTGCAGGTACTAGTGATGTGACACTCGAAGGCATTGATGTTGCTTCCGTCGGTTTCTTGAACGGCACATATCAGCAATTCGATCACAACACGACATTCCCTTGGGGACTGCAGATGGGATCCGATGATAATTATGCTGGCATGTGCCTGGATTTTCATTGCCAAGGCAAGATGGCTGATTAAACCAATGCAGCATGGGAATTTGCACTCATTGACACCTCATACGGCGATGAGGGCTTCTACTTCAACAAGTCGGGTCTGCAATGGAACGAGACTGATGGAGGCTTCAATGGATGGCTGGGTAAGCTTTGATCTTCTCCGTAGGCGTGATCAAGGTTCAAATGACTGACAAAGTGAATTCAGCGTGTGATTGGTGGCATGGCGTACCGCAGCTGTTCTGGAACTATGTCTACTACAACTACTCAATCCCGAGCAGCTGCGCGGAGGTTGACCTGATTCCGGTGCCGGTATCGTAGCGAATTGACGGCAAGAGCGTGATGCATGCTTTGCTCTCGGATCATGATCACTCATAACAGTTACTTTGATGCTTGATTGCAGGCTTCTCAATGCACAGAATGACGAGAAAGGGAGACACTGTACAATAGAAGTCAATAGATGACATGGTATGGATGTGTACTCCACGCTCATCGAATAGCGAGCATCCGTAGTCTGCGTTTATTGTGGCGAAATGTCGCGTACTGATCTTTCCTGTTTTCTCACATTCCTTCTCTCAATCCTCGCTTAACGCCACCGCCATTGATCCGCATCTACTTTATCAAAAAGACAGCAACCTCTGGGTATCTCTCCCGATTGCTGAGAAGTCTAAGATCTTTGAGCAGCAAAATTTTGAAAGACTCCGATGAGTGGTCAAAAATTAAAACAACAATGCCCACTCTCGGAATCGAACCGAGGATCTTTTCATATTCATAAGTCAGTACGAGTGAAACGCAGTACCACTATGCCAAGCGGGCGATTTTCAATTTTTCCTGACCTCAATAAACATTATAGACTCAATAAATATGAGGTCCTATTCGAGGCTCCAAGACCCGAGACCAGTAGGAAAACTTCCGTGATCTTTTGAACCACATTGGAGTTCAATTAAGCTAGTAGATCTACAAGGGCTTACTTTCCAGGGTTCCCACCTATAGATCCGTAGACTATAAAAAGCATGGGATTAATACGTAGTTGGAGAGCACTAATTCGATTTTGGCTTGCTACTTTGCTTTGTTGCGGAGGCAAAATGCGGACTGTCACACACGCGACTCAGAAAATTGAATGTCTCAATACCAAGCTCGTATAGGACTAGCTCCCGCCATCGGACCGTCTAACGCCGCTTATCAGAATTCAATTCGCGGGGAAATTCAAAAATTATCTCTTTTTTTTCTGCCCCACAGAGATTTTGATTCGACTACTGCAAATGCTTACCGGCGTCCTCGAACTTAACATAGAGCTTTGGAAATAGCATGAAGCCTTAGATTTTGCCCAACTTCAATCAAGTGTGGCTGTATCACTGCCCAGCCAAATTTCCTAGCTTCTCAAACACTCACAGCAGCTTCCTACGCTGAATACGGAAGTTGACGATTTCACAACCTTCCGGGGGCACGACCGGCCTATTTACTGACGAAAAGGAACCTGATCCCTTGAGGTGCTCCTTCCAATGGCGCTTAAGCGTCTGGAAGGACCCTCACGAAAGCTACTTCAACAATGCTCCGCAAAGCATATTCAACGAGCATGCTTCACGTCCACCGCAGCAAAGCCGCGTGCTTTGCTGCGGACTGCTCGTTTGGTAACATCCTTGGTCAAATCGCATGAATGTCTCCCTACGAGAGCTTTCACAAGCTGCGCTACACGACTGGCACCCAGCCAAGAACCACCCAATACCAAAAGCTATCTCGCAAGCGGGGCGCTTGCTTCCGAGAGCTCAAAGTTAGTGGATGTTAAAAAGGTGTTAGTAATAGGAAGTGGAGGGTTGAGTATTGGGCAGGCAGGAGAATTTGACTATTCTGGTAAGCTAGAAAGCCTATGCAGCAACTGAGCTGTCACGGCCAATGGAACATTAGGGGTCATGACTGACATCTCTGTTCTCATATCTAGGCTCACAAGCGTTGAAAGCACTGAAAGAGGAGGGTGTCACTGCTGTCCTCATAAATCCAAACATTGCAACAATTCAGACCGATCACAAGCTTGCAGACGAAGTATATTACCTTCCTGTCACACCTGAATATGTCACCTATGTCATCGAGAGAGAAAAGCCGGACGGCATCATGCTGGCTTTTGGTGGCCAGACCGCGTTGAACCTCGGTGTACAGATGCAACGGATGGGCATCTTCGAGAGATATGGCGTCAAGGTACTAGGGACCAGCATCAAGACTTTAGAGACAAGCGAGGATCGTGATTTATTCGCGAAGGCTCTGAAGGAAATCGACATACCTATTGCTGAATCAATTGCCGCGAACACAGTGGATGAAGCCCTTGCGGCTGCGGAGTCAGTAGGCTACCCGATCATTGTCCGATCAGCCTATGCGCTTGGTGGGCTCGGGTCTGGATTCGCAGATAATGCAGAAGAGCTTCGCAATCTGTCAGCTCGATCACTTTCCTTATCACCTCAGATTCTGGTTGAGAAATCTCTTAAAGGATGGAAAGAAGCAGAATATGAAGTCGTCCGGGACGGGAACAATAACTGCATCACCGTCTGCAACATGGAAAATTTCGATCCGTTGGGCATCCACACGGGTGACTCAATTGTGGCTGCACCGTCACAAACACTAAGTGATGAGGTAACATGCCAGAATCTTCCTCTGCCTGGAAGTATAGCTAATCATATGTTAGGAATATCACATGCTTCGAACAGCAGCCATTAAGATTGTTCGTCACCTGAAGGTTGTTGGAGAATGCAACGTACAGTACGCCTTGCAGCCGGACGGCCTTGATTACAGAGTTATCGAAGTGAATGCTCGTCTTTCCCGTTCCTCTGCACTTGCGTCCAAGGCTACGGCATATCCCTTAGCATACATTGCTGCCAAAATAGGTCTGGGCTACACTCTTCCGGAACTGCCAAATGCCGTAACGAAAACAACGACTGCAAATTTTGAGCCCAGTTTGGATTATATTGTTACTAAGATACCTCGATGGGATCTCAAAAAATTCCAACACGTGGATCGCCATATCGGTTCTGCAATGAGAAGTGTCGGCGAGGTAATGGCCATAGGTAGAACATTTCAAGAATCGATCCAGAAGGCCATTCGACAAGTCGACCCCAAATACATTGGTTTTCAGGGAGACACATTCGATGACTTGGATGAAGAGCTACAAAATCCTACAGATCGCCGATGGCTTGCCGTTGGTCAGGCGTTACTCCACGAAAGTTACACCGTGGATAGAGTGCATGATCTTACGAAGATTGACAAGTGGTTCCTCTACAAGCTGATGGATATCGCCGACACACAACATGAAATGGAAGATATAGGCAGCTTGTTTGGATTGCGAAAGGAGTTGATGTTGAAAGCAAAGCAAATGGGTTTCAGTGATATACAAATCGCCAAATGCGTTGGAAGCACCGAGGATCATGTCCGAGCGAGACGAAAGGGTATGAACGTGAAGCCTTTTGTCAAGAAGATCGACACCCTTGCAGCAGAATTTCCCGCGGAAACTAACTACCTCTACACGACATACAACGCAACGTCGAATGATGTTGCCTTCGACGATCACGGCACCATAATACTTGGAAGCGGTGTTTATAGGATAGGAAGTTCGGTCGAATTCGACTGGTGTGCCGTCAACGCTACTCTGGCTCTGAAAGCTCAAGGAAAAAAGACTGTGATGATAAACTATAACCCGGAGACATATTCCACCGACTTCGACACAGCTGATAGGCTTTACTTTGAGGAGCTTAGCTATGAGCGTGTTATGGATATTTATGAGCTAGAGCAAGCAGCTAACGTTGTCGTATCGGTTGGTGGTCAACTACCGCAGAACATAGCTCTTCGACTCCAAGAAACAGGCAAAGCCAAAGTCCTTGGGACCGATCCTCTCGACATTGATAAGGCCGAGGATCGTCAGAAGTTCTCTCAAATTCTTGACAGCATTGACGTTGATCAACCAGCATGGGCTGAGCTGAAATCGGTTTCCGAGGCCGAGGCTTTCGCTGACAAGGTAAGACGACACCTCTTGTTGGACGCTCCATACTAACTTGTATACTTGCTAAGGTCGGTTACCCTGTACTGGTCCGACCGAGTTACGTCCTCTCCGGCGCTGCCATGAATGTGATACGCAGTCAAGGCGATCTCAAAGAGAAACTCCTAAATGCTTCAGCTGTCTCCCCAGACCATCCGGTGGTTATAACAAAGTTTATCGAAGGCGCCCAGGAAATAGATATCGATGCCGTTGGATCTGGTGGAGAGCTTTTGATTCATTCGGTATCGGAGCACATCGAAAACGCTGGCGTACACAGTGGTGATGCCACTCTTGTTCTTCCCCCTGTTAACCTCGACGAGAACACCATGGCTCGCCTGAAGGACATCGCTCGGAAAGTCGCTAAGGCGTGGAACATCACAGGGCCCTTTAATATGCAAATCATCAAAGATGACGACCCGAACGGTGGTGAGCCAGCGTTAAAGGTCATCGAATGCAATCTTCGCGCTTCCCGCTCTTTCCCTTTTGTCAGCAAAGTACTTGGTACTAACTTCATTGACATTGCCACAAGGGCTCTTTCCGGTCATGATGTTCCCAAGCCAGTAGATTTGATGGCGCAGAAGCGAGACTACGTTGCTACCAAAGTCTCTCAATTCTCATGGGGTCGTCTACCTGGGGCTGATCCGTTTCTCGGTGTCGAAATGGCTAGCACAGGTGAAATTGCATGTTTTGGGAAAGATCTCGTCGAAGCCTACTGGACTTCTCTACAATCGACCATGAACTTCCGACTTCCACTACCTGGAGAAGGTCTTCTCTTTGGTGGCGATATCTCCAAGCCTCAATTAGTAGGCATAGTTGATTATCTAAAACCACTTGGATACAAATTCTTTGCTGCGGATCAAGAAGTGGCATCACACCTTGAATCGTCAGCCAAAGACGGTTGCAGTGTGACCGTAGTCGACTTCCCGACAACCGATAAACGAGCCCTCAGGGAAGTGTTCCGAGAGCACAACATCCGTGGTGTTTTCAACTTGGCCAAAGCACGGGCTGAGACCCTACTGGATCAAGACTACGTGATGAGAAGGAATGCTGTTGATTTTGGCGTACCCTTATTCATGGAACCTCTGGTAAGAAGCTCGATTGTCACTTGATTGAAGACAATGCTAATATGGGATGCTAGACTGCGCTGCTTTTTGCGAGATGCATGAGTGAGAAGATACCCCAGCGGAAAGAAGGCGTTATCCCGAGCGAAGTGCGGAGATGGAGTGAATTTGCAGGAGGACATGTTTTGGGCCCAATGCAGGGCTAGAACAAGTCTGTCTATATGCAATGATAATCTAAGTCTCTGGCATTTTTGTATGCTGTTGATATTTACATAAGAATGGCGGCATTTCTTGTATGTAAAGATACCATTCTCTGTCAAAACTTTTGGGCTCCATACCAGAAGCCTTGAGTCCACAACGATGCACCACTAGCGCACAACTCAATCTATTCTACTATTGATACCAGGAAGATGAGCGATAATGATTCCAGAAGCTATGAGTACCACCAGCAGACCCTTGAGTTACGATTGTAGGTGTACAAGTAAGATACCAACGTTGGCCGATCATCATGAGCTAGTTCTAGCGGCTTGGCAAATGCCACGTCAATTCACTTCCTCCACCTCGCCCGCTTGTTGATACTCTTCATGCAATATTCGATCCATAAGACGGCCTACTGTCTCCTCTGCAGCGGCAGTACAACTCATCCACGCTTGTAGTTCGCTAGCACATGGTCTAAAGCAAACGGCGCGTGTCGGAGTGTACGGAGCATGAGTTGTTCCCGCAGTAGCTTTGAGCCTCCAAGTACCTAATACCTAGGTACGACCGCAACATATGTAACACCAACCAAGAAGCAAAGCAAAAGAGTACGACCGCTACGATGCACCTCTCATACATAATGCCGTTGGTTCCTGCATTCCACTGCATGCTCAGTTTGCAGCTTTCCTTTCTCTTATTACTGGAGGAAAATTTTCATTGGAAAGTAAAAGCATGGCCTATCCCACGCCACCCCACACACCAACGCATTATGCGTTGAAACCTGCCGCCAGAGCGTATGCTTCTACTGCCAGGTACTACTGATCCTTTTTGGTTGTCCATACCTGAGTTGTGGGAAAAGGGTTCCTTACATATAGTAATCCTAGACTCAATCTCCAGCACTACCTCTGGAAAGACCAGACCGGCTACCTCATTCACCCCAGCATACCTCTCTCCAATCCCAACATTAAGATCGCGGATATAGGCACTGGTACAGGGTACGAATCTCTTAATTATCGAGCTCTTTTATGTTGAATGACAGTGCGTTGATCCTATGATTCCCTTTTCAGGATCTGGCTCATCGACCTCGCTAAAACATTACCTCCCACCGCCCAACTCGACGGCTTCGATATCGACATCGCAAATTGTCCCCCTCAAGAATGGCTTCCCTCCAACATACACATCCACCAAATAGATATTCTCGGCCAAGTCCCAGAACATCTCGTTGGCGTGTACGACGTCATTCAGCTCCGACTGTTTCAAGTAGTTGTGAAAGATAATGATCCAGTGCCTTTGCTTCAGAATGTTTTGAGGATGCTGAGTGCGTTTCTACCATATTCTCCTGCCATTCTGCATCTCTATCAACCACAATTTTTTCCTTGAAACCCAATTTTCATATATATATATAACCTAACACTTCCCCAAAGAACCAGGAGGTTACCTGCAATGGGGCGAATACGACATGACAACCACCCGCACCCTCCTCGCCGATCCCGCCCTCTCCGCTTCCACCCTCGATGCCGTCCCAGCATTCACCCAATCTCTCAAAAGCCGAGAATCTCGCGTTGGACAGCAGAGGTAAATCCCTAGCAATATCCCCCCCCTAAAAGAAGAAAACACCAAACGAATAATCCCCCAACCCAATCCCTCTTCCCAAACCCACCCCTCATCAAAAACAACTAACCCTCCCCCTCCCCCCAGCTGGATCCCCACCCTCCCCACCCTCTTCGCCCACCATTCCCTAACCTCTATCACTTCCTCCCGGCACACACCCTCTCTCTCCTCCCTCCCCTTCGACCTCGATGTCTTCCTGCTCACGTACGAGGAACTGAGTTATAAGACTCTTGATGGGATGGAAGGCGGCCTGGGAGAGAAATTGAGAGAACTAATTGAGAAGGCGAGTCAGGAGGCGAGTAAGGGGGTGGCGTGGGCGATGGAGAGGGTTGTTGTTGTGGGGAGGAAGGGGGGCGGGGATGATGGTGTAGAGGAGGGGGGAGACGTGGTGGGAGAGGAGGTGGGGAGTGGGGGCGAGAGGAGAGGGGAGGGAGTAGATGGAGGGGTAGGGAATGGGAATGGGGAGAGTAAGGCGGTTGGGATGCTGGAAGGGAAAAAGAGGAAGAGGGAACGTTGGCTAAAAGTCTGGAAGAAGTTAGGATTTGGAAGTCGTGGTTGAAGTACATAGAACCCCTGAATCTTGAGCATATCTTTTTATATAATGACAAAGATTTAATGATGCAAAAATGTACGCGCAAAGAAGAGTAGGGAGAAGTGGGTGAAAGTGTGGAAGACGTTGGGGCTTCCTACCTGTGGATGAAACCCATGATGAACGAACTCTTGGTCACTCACAAACGAAAACCACTAACACACCAAACAAAACTCTCGCGCAAATCCGTTGTATTTCCACCGCGTCCAAAGTCTTTCGTAGATGAGAAGCATGTGGTCCAATGATAACAGCCAACGATGCGCAATATTCAAAGACGACTTAACGATAGATTTCCTCCTCTTTACCAACTAATCCACTCAACACTATATAAGGTATATAGATAGATTTCCTCCTCTTCATAGACACTGAATAAACACCTGTATATTAAAAAACCCTCTTATAACGAGCGTTGCATGTATCCCATCCTATATCCAAATACCATCGTTTTCCCCCTTGCATCACGTGCCCCACTCCGCTCCGCTCCGCGGCTGCAGCCTGCTCCCTCCTCCTTGTACCACAACATTCACTCTTCTCCCGGAGTCGCCACACCTAAAACCTAAATCCAACTTCCCATCATCCCTCCATCCACCCCCGCAAGGCCCAAGAACATTAGCACTCCCCAGACCCAATTCCGATCCAGGCAGGTCCCAACATTCATGTCCCTCGCGAGCCACCTTCCTCTTTACCTAAAAATCCCCCCCTCCCCCATCATCCCCTC
>KE598565.1:878026-929159 GCA_000444155.1 Cladonia macilenta KoLRI003786
GCCGCCCCCCCTCCCGCACCCAGTCCATGTTTCTTCTGCACAGGCTGTTGCCCATAACCCCCACCACCATACATGCCCTGTGGTGGTGGGCCGCCATAGCCGTACCCCTGCTGAGGAGGGTAGCCGCCATAGCCACCCTGCTGGGGTGGATACCCGCCATACCCACCCTGCGGCGGATAACCCTGTTGTGGTGGATAGCCTTGCTGCGCGCCGTATCCCTGCTGCGGGGGGTAGCCTTGTTGTTGTCCGCCACCATAGCTACCCCCGCCGCCGTATCCGCCCTGCTGGGGAGGGTTATTGGAGTTGGAGCGCCCTCCTAGTTTACTTAGGAAGCCGCCGAGTCCGCGTTTCTTTTCTTCGCGGGGGGGGAGTTGGTTGCTATCATAGCCGGGGGACTGAGCACCACCCTGCGGCCCGCTGGAGCCTTGGTAATAGGAATCGGATTCGCCGCGGTCGAGGGCGCCGGCGCGGGCTTGGTCTTCTTCCGCTTGGAGGCGGCGGGCGAGGGCTTCGTCGGATTCAGCGGTGTTTTGGGGGGAGGCGTAGGGGTTGTTGGGGTTGAGTTTTTCATTTGCTGGGTAGGAGGAACTAGGGTTGCCAGAGTATTCTGGCGGAGGAGGACCAGGGGGAGGGGGGGCGGCGCGGCGTTGGGGGAGGGACCAGTGAGAGGTGCCTTGTGGGTCGACGAAGTAGCTGTGGGGATGGGGTGAGTTTTTTTTTTGGATGAGGCTGGGGGGAGGGGTGGGAAGAAGAGAAAGAGGAGAGGATGGAAGGGAAGGGGAAGGGGTAAGAGCGTAGAGAGAGCGGATGATGATGATGAGGGAGGTGTGAAAAGGTGAGAAGGAGGTAGGTCTTACTATTTCCCTGATGTCGGGTCGTATTCAGCTGTCCAGCCTTCAGGGACCTCTGGTGGAGGGGGTCGTGGTGGGGGAACAGGCATCCTGGAGTCGAATTGCGGAATATATATATATATATGTGTGTGTGCGTGTTTTAGGTGGTCTTATATACACGAAAAAAGAAAAGGTAGTTTAGGAGGATGCTTCCACAGGAGAGGAGAGAAAAGATCAGACGAAAGGTGGGATGTTATATTACGCTTTGATGGCGGCTCCTCTCGCCAAGAGACCAGGAGAATATTGACGTGGCTTCGTGGCTCAGCCGCCTCCCGGGGAGGAAAAGTATCCATGTAAGCAAGAACAAGATGCAATCAGGCAATGGAAGTCTGAATATGCTGATATTACGCTACAATAGGTAAATCCCTGTTTGAGATTACATTATGACGCTTGGAAGGATGCATCGATCAGGGCAGCACTATGGTAATGTCCTGGCCAAGTCATAAAAGACCCAAGTCTGTAAACACCTCTATCTATCCCACGGAGTTGTTTGTACATAGCTGTTTCTACACAAAGTCTGATCGCCTCTTAACCACTGAAGGCTGTCTGCTGGTCTCTTTATGGTGGTCCGGTATATGTCTCCTGTTATTCTGTTGCCTTTGCCAGAAGTAGCAAGCAGGATTGCATTTGAAGCATCTCAAACTTGTTTCCTTATTCTGTCCGGTTCTTGTTGCGACCGATGGTCATGTGGAGAGAAGCAAATCCATACTCGGACTGTAAACAATGCCACGGGTGGTAATTTCGCTCCGAAAACCATGTCACAATGGGATATGTCATCAATTTCCAGTCAGTCAACGCTTTTGATAGACGACACATACTGCGGGTCTAGTATGATGGTCATACGTTTGCTCCCAATCTTCACGCCGTGGCGAACACAACATGCTAGACATTCATCTCGCTGGATGATCGGATCCCATGTGTGAGCAGCTGCAGTAAGTCGTGTAATGAAGTCGCCTTGTATAAGAGAGATTTCATTTTCGTCTTCTTTAAGGTGACAGACAGACTTCTTGGAAGCACAGCAGTCGACTATTTCTTTCTCGATGATCTCCAATTCGGGCGGTCTGAGGCAATCCGAATTTCTACCGCAGGAAACTAAGCCTTCATTGCGACACATAGTGTGAACTGCCCTGGTGGGACCAAAAGTTTGTCTGATTTTAGAGCCCTTGGTAACTGCATATTCGACTGCGAGACCATTCAGGCGTTGCGTGACTAACATTGTTAATTCGCTACCATAGCATTTGTCAAATTCACCCAAGTATTTATCCAAAAATGGTGGTCGTGCAGTTTCAGGTCCACGTAGGGTGGGACTAATGGAGTCCACATCGCTCAACAAATTATAGGCCCGCCCCTCATGCTCAATACGTCCACTGATAATGTGCACTTTAGCCGCTCTGCCGGCGCCAAACGAAGGGTTGATCAATATGTCAAGAAAATGGCATAACCCATGATCCGCTCTGGCACAAATATAGTCTTCGAAGGCCTTAACGTCAGTCCCCATTCGCGAAGCACCAAATAACGTATCAGAAGTCTTCAGGAGCATCAATGTGCCATCGGTCGATTGCCACTTAGGTTCTTCCTCGATCATGTTTTCCCGAGCTGTTGCCGGACGCTCGGAGGGGCCGGTGTTCCAAAACATTAATTCAAGCCCAGCCCGCAAGGGACAGAGCTCTGTTTCCATCCCAGACAGCGCTCGAGAAGTTTTCATGATAGTCTGTGCCAACAGAGTCAGACAGAACGCTCGTCCTACGAGATGCTTATACCCAGATTCCGTAGAACAGCAGGTGCCGCATCCACAAGCAGTGGCGATCGCAGACATGTGCGAATCGAAGCTTACGCCTGCTTGGATCACACTTGATGTCCTTGCGGCTCTGAAAACAGCATCGCGGAGAGGTTCGAGCTCTGGGAAACGCATGAGGATAAAGTGTGCATATGCCAGGCCGTGACTGTCCGGAAAATATGAGCGGCAATTTGCTAGCCATTGTGATGGTATGTTTTCATCCCCTTCATATAAGCCTTGGTATATGCGAGCTGCGTTTCCAATGGCGATCCCAAAATCTTCTTTGATTGCCATTAAATTATGGAAGTCTCTGCCGAAGGTATATTCGAGGGCTTTTTCCCATGGTACACGTCCGCTGAGCATCGATTGTTGGGCGGTTCCATCTGCTCTTCGTACTACTTGATACCCGCCTGGTAATCGAAATGTTTGGCCCACAGGTTGCATGCTGTCTTTCGCCATGTCTTTTTCGTATATGATCAGTAATTGTGATGCCTCATCAAGGCTGCGGTTTTTCCACAATGTTTGATAATCTTCTCCACTTCGTATCTCAACACTCAGGTCCAAAAGCCAGTCGGCGACAGTAGCGATGAAGCCCGCGTCAGCTCCTCCGATGATGGTCATCTGAACGAGAACTCCTCTTGAAAGCTTCGCTAGTCCCAGCAACGTCTCAGCGATTTCCGTCTTGTGAGAAACACCTCGATCACAGCCCGGGCGCCCTGCCACCGCAATCCGAGTGTCTCCTGCCAGTCGCATGAGCTGTTCAGCACGAATGCCAAAGGTAGAATTTGCGACGAGTCCGGCACATGCATCGACGAGGTTGCGCCATTGTACAAGGGAGGGTACTGTTTCGGTGGTCGGCTTTGATGCTATGGTCGTCTCCAGTATGATTTCGGCGGCCATGTCCGACCCATAACATTCTGCTAAACATGAACACAGGGCTGCGCAGGTAGCTCCCTGCTCAGTGGAAGTCAATATAGACGCGACATGCTTGACACCGAATCCAAACCAGAGGACATTGCGATATCCAGCAAGGCCTCGACATTTTGCCAGCGCTTGGTCAAACCTATTGCGACCTTCGGCACCCCAGACTAAAGCACCACACACAGCTTGTCCCATAACAATTGTAAACGGATCTATACCAGCGGCAGATATTCGAGACAGTATTGCAACGGAGGCATGGAGGCTATTTGAGCCTAAGGCACTCCAATCAACCGTGCCCTGCTGTTGAAAACTGACCGCACCCGAGTTTGTATTCGTGCTTGAGGCGACTTGAAGATCACGTTGGATGAGCTGAAAAGGCATGCGTAGTCAGTTTCAAACACTAAGGCGAAATGTAGGGATAGTACGAAGAATAAGAAGATGCCATCTGCTCGAAGAGGAAGACACTGCTGGTAATATTTGCCTTGCTGCACAGCCGTCTTCTAGACACACAATAATAAGGTGACCCGGGGGCCATCATTGCCTCAGGGGAAAAGGGAAGGGGGTCGAAGATGCGTCGAGACGAAGTCCCGACGCCCAGTCGAATCCCACCCCACCCCATCTTTTTCCAATTATATGCAGCTATGAAGCGCTAAGCAGGGATAAATGTCAGGATCTTAATTGGTCGGTATTGTGATTCTAAATTTGGCCTGGTAGCTTTCGTCTGAAGTCTCAGCCACGCAACCTTTGTGTCCATTCGATTTTTCGAGTACTTTGCATGCATTCTGTGACTTGCTTCTACCATTGTCATGGACGTTCTCCAGTGTAGGCTAAGGCGGGTGCTAATGCATGTCGCTGTCGGCCTCTAAGTGAGCACACTTCCCGGCGCCCCAGGCGGCCCACTTGTTGAACTTCTAGGCTTGCCAATTAGCGCCCACGGCAGTGCTATTGTACCCATGCAAGCTCAAGGGTAGTAATATTGAGATCATATTTCCTTGAAATTTGACAGACATTCTCAGAGGATCTTGCAACGTCTGTGACGCATTGATATGATCGAGGGTACTTCTATTGACGTTGACAACTTCGTATCGTGATGCTTACTCAAACACACAGGCTCTGTTGATGATTTTGCCCATCTCTAAATTCGCGGAAGTGAACAGCATGGATAGATTCTTGCCGAATTGAACGACTTCGCAGCAAGGTACAAAGAATTTGCCGACTTGATTGAAGGAGCGTTAGTGGGCGAGGTTTGTTGCCCCCTCAAACCATTGGGGTCGGGTAATGCATGGCGGTTGAGGCTGCTGGCACTTTGGTCAGCTTCTGGCTCGAATCGGTAGAGATATCAACCCAGTACTCGGGCATGAGGAGAAAATATTAGTGGACTATGTGTTTGATATTTGCCCTTGAATTATGTAGACGTGGCTGTCGTTGAGACGACAAGATTCTACGCGAAGTGGTGGTTTCTAGTGTGGACTCAATGCTTGAGATTACCGCGCGCTGCCAGAGTTCTTGCTGACTGACTTTGGCAAGGAGACTGTAGGACCATCTGTGCGCACTCGACCAATCTGTCTCTTGAGAAATTCCAGGCACATTTCTCGTGCGAGCTTATCGCACGAATTGGCTATGTACAAGCTTCTGATCCGGTTCTGTTTCGGAAAAACTGCTATCCGTCATTCTGATGGTCTGCATAAACGGACAAAGGTCATTGTCCAAGGTGGGAGTGTAGACCTTTGAAAATTGATTTGTAGTGCATGACAGCTACTGCTAATTTGTCCGACAGCGCGAACAAAAGGTGTTGGATACTGGCATTGGCATTGAGAAGGAACCACCCTCCTTCTTACTTCAGACATGTCAGACTCTTTCCATTGTTATTTACAAAGTTTTGTGATAACAGAACGGTCGCATGAGCGTACTTTCCTTGTCTGTCTCTTGTGGGTTTGCTTGTTTCCTTCCCCTCCTCATTCCAGATTTACCTTCCTTCGTCATCAATTCATCTCTATCCAGCATTCTTCTGTATGACTACTGTCGTTGACTGCTCACTACACGATATCTTAAGAATTCTCCTACATCGTCACTTGCCCTGATCCATTGTTTTATGCACGGCGAAAGCAATGGCCGCTCAACAAGGCCATTTATCCCGTATGACGTATAAATATCCTGAGCAGGTCTTGTCCCCCGATCCCTCCACGTCACCAGAAACAGTTCTAGACGATTGCGGGATCTCCCAAGACAGGTGCATCGCCCCATGGAAGGTGAGTGGAATAACTAATAACCAATAATAGTGAGCATGGCTTTTTCAGACTGCCACCTGAGATTCGCACTATGATATACAACTTCTGCTTGGTCCCAGGCTTAATACGTCCGCTCACAGCCAGCTATGACTGTCTACTTCCGGGTCTACCGCTCTTGCGTACGTGCAAGGCAATCCTTAAAGAGGCTAGATTTGAAATATATAAGAATACAGTGATCGTGTCGGATTGGGATGAAGCCGATGTACTCTATGAAGCTTGCCTACACGAGCGCAGGCTTATGGTGAAGTCTCTAGAACTGAGATTTGGGTCTTACGAGCTGACGGGCGATCACGAACTGGATATGAAGTACGAGGTAGAAGAAGAGTTCCCATCTGAGGCTTTTCAGCAATATGGACCTCAGGCTTCTTCTACCATGGAAAGGGTTCGACGCCGAGAGATACATGCCAGACTGAAAGATACAGTGAGGAATGACCCATGGCGTGGAAAGATGACCCGATTACTGGGCGAGACGGAACTTGAACACCTCCGATTGGACTTGACAGAATGCTACTGCCATTTGGAGTGCTGCGACCTCTACTACAACGCCTTTTGGACATTCGCGCCTGGATTTTGGAGCGGGAAACTGCCAGAGACAATGGAGTTGGTGGGCGTTCCCGAAACACAGATGGAAAGCTTGATAAAGGATTGGGTGGCTATTACCGCGTTCGGGACACTGACAAATTCGAGTTGGCCACTAGCTCGGCAGGAATTGATTGAGCCAATAAGAGGATTGGATCTTGATGAATTCATGCAAAAGCTCAAACATGAGAGGGAGAACCCGGGGAAGGCCTGATGTAGAGATAGGCTTCTGATAGCCTCGTTGAAATGACTGAGAATGGGTATTATTTCCTTATACTCGCCGTGTAGTAGGGTTTATTCTCGTCAGGAGGAACTGCGTTCTTTCGTGGAGTATTGTATTGTACATAGGTTTTAACAATGTCTGGCTAAGACGCTTCTCATAGCTGGAAGTCGTCTGGTCAAGACATGATTTGCTCTAACCATGCGTGGACGCAGCAGCAAGCTTGGTCAAGGTAACAACCAACAGTCATTAGCGAATCCCACTGTTCGAGTCGATAGCATCTCTCTCGAACGAGTAAACTTCTTTGCCGGCGAGTGACCTGTAAACAGCATGTATCTTACTGTGGCTGACTGTTCCTTTCTCCTAAATTAGTGCCATTCTCAGCTGAGTGCCCAGACTTCTCTGATCGCACAGCCGCAACGCTTCGCGTTTTCAGACTTCAGACGAGAAGAAATTCCTCCTTCTATTAATGGACCTTCGTGGACATACCTTCCTCCTCTTGATTGCGTAGAGTGTTTGTAATATATATAGTCCTCAATCTCTTGCCGTAAGGATTACGGTGCCATGGCAAGTCCACCAACGCCAGAGGGACCGAATCATATGCCTCCACAATTGCCTGACGGTTGGTTAGTCATGCCTACATCTTTTGCCACGACAAGAGCCTGACTTTCAATCAGGGTTGCACAGTTAGAAGGTAATACAGGAAGATACTACTACGTCGAAATGGCCACTGCTCGCACGCAATGGGACGTCCCCACACAACCAGGGGCCTCTGTACCATCGCCATTCCCCACCCCACAGCAGAGTACCGATCCCTACGCCAAACCGGATGGCAGTACAACCGTGCCATTGAATGCAGATGGAAGCGAACAAACGGAGGCAGATCGTAGTCTGCTAGGCGTATGTGGACTGTAAATGCTGCACTGAAAAACGCACATGCTGACATGAGTTCCTTCACTGCAAAGAACCTAGCACTCAACGCGATAACAGGTGGGAAAATCAAGCCACAGAATCAATCCGGTCTCGGTAGCCTAGCAAACTCTTTTCTAGGCGGTCAAAGCAGTCCTGGCGGAGGCAGCAGTAGCGGCGGTGGCGGCAGTGGTGGGATCGGTGGCCCCATAGGCCACTTGGTTGGCAGTCTTTTCGCAGACAAGCCCAACAATCAAGACCAGCAATCGCATTCAGGTCAGCAACCCAGCGGATATGGAGGATCTGCGTCCGCTGGTGGACACCAAGGTGGAGGCATGATGGGCTTTTTTGGCGGCCATCATGGGTCATCGGTAAGCACAACGGCCTGCGAACGATGTGTAACACTGTTGATGTGTGCTGAACAATCAGAACAACAATTTTGGCTACTCGTCTACCGGTCAAGGGTCGAGTGGCGGATACTCAGAGCAAGCTCCTCCGGCGAGTTATAAACCGCCAGGAAAACAGAGCTCAAGTCAATACGGATCCCTCTCAGGCGCAAATTACACGCAAGTACCACAGTCACAGTATGATTCCCATTCTTCGAGCGTGAACTATGGAACGCACATGCAGCAGAGACCTCAAGCGTATGCTCAAGGTGGTGTAAATACCACGGGGGCCTCGCAATACGGTTCAGGGTCCTCTCAGTATGGTCAGACGACTTCACATTCCACCACTTCACTACCGTTATACGGACACAACAACTTGTCAAACCAAAGTGTCTATAGCCAGGATAATGCATCCTTCCCTGGACCGCCTGGCGAACATCATGGCCACCATCATGGGCACCATCATAAGCCACCGCAGGACAGCTATGGTCAGCAGCAGAATCAACTTTTCCCGGGCCCACCGAATGGTCCACAGAACACTTCGCAAAATGATTATCAAAACCAGCAGAATAACTCCTACGCCAACCAGCCACCATCTACCCACACTCCCTCGCATCCCTCACCACTGGCTTACGGCCAGCAAAATGGCTCGTCATATGCCCCTCAGCCCCAATCCACGCCATACGGTCGCCCGCCGCCACCCCCTCAATCTGCACCATATGGACAGCAACAACCCCCACCATATAACCCATATCCTCAGTCGCAAAACAGCTTCCAACCTCCGCCCCAAGGCACTCCAACATATCCAGCACAAAACAACCCTCCCTACGATCCTCAAATCGCACAACACAATCAAGCCAGCTTCAACGCCAACGCTTCAGCTCCACCACCTGTCCCACCAATGTCCTCGCACCCCAGCCAACAAGGCTCGGGACCCGGCCCTGGCCCAGGTCCAAACCAAGGCCTAACGCCAGGCCAGCACCCCTACCCGCCTCGTCCCAACTCCTCCCAAAGCGCCACATACCCAGGACAAGTTCCCTACCCACCCCGTCCTACATCCGGCACCGGTCCCAGCCCAGCTCCAGGGTATACCCAACCTCAATTCCCACCGCAACCCCCACCTAAGGATGACTTTCCCATTCCCGTCCACCCTCAGCCACACCCTCAGCAACCAGCATATGGGCAACCATACGGGTCGGGACACCCACAGGCCCATTTGCCGCATGATGGGTATCTTACTGGTGGCTTGGTATTTGGACAAGGAGGGGGAGCCCCACCACCGCCGCCCTCTTGGAGGGCGTGAATTGGGATTTTATTGGGAATATATAAGGACTAAGAACTAAAGGAGATGGAGTCATTCGTATGATGATGGACATAAGTACGTAAGAAGAGGTAATGATGGAAGTGATATACTGGTTGATCATGATGGATGATATACTGATGAAAGAGGAGGAGCAGCGCATCGTGATGTTTGACGTTCACTACGCGTTTATATATCATTCGGATGATATATTTATATAGGAGGAGTAGCGCATCGCGGAACTCGACGTTCGTTACGTGTTTATGTTTATATATCATTCTGACGCTCATCATCGTATTGGGGGATTCGCGGTTTTGGAAGGTATCTTATGTGTACGCTCTCAACCTATCGCGGGATTTGCGCTTTTGCAAGATACCACCTTTTCTATGTGAATATTGTTAATACGACTACTCGTATCGTTCTAGCGTTATTTGTTCATAGTTTTAACCTTACTACGCTGATATCAGAATAGCACAGATGTTTTGCGCTCAGTACCAAGCTTATTCACGATCATACCGTGGTCTTCGAATCATAGATTACACGCATCTCGGTGACATATCACACTTCCTACAACTGTTTCAAGATTTATTTGATTGCTCTTCAGATACATAGTGATTAATCCTGCTACTCTCGCTCATTAATACACCCATGCTGAACGAATGACGAAAAACTATGCCGCCGCGCTTCTGCAATACTAGAATGAATTTGTGAATGGTATTTGCCAATGCAGCGCGTATGGTTTTATGGAAATGTCAGACAATGTACATAGTTACAGATGTGAATGGACTGGTCATGTTATACCCGGCCCTTGGTGTTTGTTAGGGTACAGATCTTCCCGCGATGGTGTGCTTCACCCAGGAGCTAGCTCAGGGGTCTTATGATTTGGAGGTCAGGTAGTCCGCCGCCTGTTACTCCAGGGTTAACTTTAGGGATATAGTTGGAACAACAGGGAGAATGCATACCTTATCAAGGTTATAATCATACTTCTCTAACGCGGCCAAACTCTCCCTCCTTGGGTATCCCATCCCGGTCAGTCGCTTCAATATCGGATCGTCATGCTCTGTATCTTCTGTCGTAGCCCTATTCAGTGGCGGCATGCCTGCAGGCTTAGGCTGCGCCGCTGGACTCGGTGACTTTATCGAACTCGAGAAATCTCTCGGTCCAAGTTCGGACGACACGCCATTGTTCTGCGGCGAATCTAGGCCAGCAAACATGGCATCCCAGTCATGAGACGGTGTTTCCTGTGGAGCCTGTTGCCGCGAAGAGCCTGCATTTGTGAAAGAGGATTCAAAGTCTGCGAAAGAGTCAGATGGTGGGAAGGTGCTGGCGGTAGATTGTGCGGTGTGGCGGGAAGCAGCGGGAGAGTCGAAAACAGGATTGAATTCGTCAAAATCCGTTCTTCGAGAGGAGGCGAAGTCAACATCACCTTGCTCCGAGGCCTCTTTGGCTTCCTCGAGGCCAGCGAACTCGTCATCAAAGTCGTCTTGAACAGCATTCTTGGCCGGCACTGGCGGCTTTGTTTGAGCTGGTTGGCTTGGTGGAGGACTCTGCATGTAGGCGTATGGAGCAGCGTTGGAAGCTCCAGGCGACATTGGCGAATGCTCTTGGGCAAATGAAGAGCCCACAGGTGCATGACCGGCGGCGTGCTCTGGGGTGTCGTTCCCGAAGAAGTTCAAGCCTCTATCAATTCCTGCCGTTGAAGGGGTGGTACTCACTGGCGGAGGCGAATTGGCTAGCGATGTTGGATCATCACGCGAAGGCAACAGGCCACTATACTCTGCAGGAAACTGGTTCGATTCCTTGCGATGGCTGGATGCTTCCGGAGAGCCAACTGTTTGGTCGTAAGATGGAGGCGATTTCTGGGCGCCAGGCGTTGGCAGCTCGCTAGTGTTCGATTCCATTGTGTTGAACGGAGGACGAGTAGGCGCTAGCCCACCCTCAGCAGAGATGGGTGGATCTTGCAAAGCTTTGTTTGGCCCCGATTCAGTGGTGCGATTTGCTGAGTGAGCCGTGAAGCTATCTTCGAAACCACGTTCCTCGTCACTGTCGCTCTCATCGTCGGCGCCAAATTCTTGGATAGGAGGAAATTCGCCGTGAGATTTGGGAACCTCTGCTAGACCCAAGCCGTTAGAAGGCATGGTCCCATTGGCCTGTTCCGGCGCCTTTCCCTTATTGCTGCTGAAGTCCGCGAATGCAGAGTCAAAGTCGTCCTTAGAGGCGGCTGGACTACGTGAACCGTTACCTGCCATGGCGAAGGGATCATCGTGGTTCGAGATAAATTCGGTTGCTATATTACTTGACGGTGCACGTGGTGCAGCATCCACACGAGGATCAAGCTTCGAGCTACTGTATGGGCCGCCAGTCGACATGGCAGACTCAGATTCCACGGGAGTCTCGTCACCAGGGAAAGCACCAGGAAGCTCACGCGACGCACTTAGCATTTTCAGTGAGTGAGAATCTTCAGGCACAATAGCTTCGAGCTTTTGGATACCTTCGTTAGAGGCAGAGGGACTTTGCCGGGAAGATGGGGGTGTGACCTGTGATGGCTCGACCTGCGGGGCCTTGGTAGCCAGCTCCTCGAAGTGTTCCCTTGGGGACTCAGGAACTGTGGTTTCCTGACTCAAGACTCGCCTCTCTGTTGGGGTGTCAAACCCAGAAGGCGTGTCGCCCATGCGACTTCCGGGTGGGTTGGCTTTGGTCGAGGAAGAATTTGAGCCTGATCGTTCTAGATCGGCACGAAATGGTAGAAAGCTGGATGTAATTTGTCTCGACTGAGGTGGTGCTGGAGGTTCGGCTGTGATTTGAGGAGAACTGCTTAAATTCGATTGTGGTGATGAGCCTGATGGATTCGCTTCCGAAGCCCCGTCGAAAGGCAAGTGCGATTGATTAGTAGATGGCTGGGCCCCCTCATGCATGTTATTTGGCGTTTCGCTCCTGTACGAAACAGGTGGTAGGGGTCCCGAGGGCTGGTTCGACGGTGCGGCAGAAGGTCCAAAAAAGCTGTCAAAGGCATTATAATTTGGGGAAGTGACGTTTTGCGGGGTAAATGGAGAAGTCACTGCTCTTTCTGTGCCTGCTGCATTCGAGGATCGACGGAAGAAAGGATTCATGCTGGCGGTGGAGGGAGTAGGGCTGGTGACTGCGGCTGGGGGACTGGCAACTGTGGCCGGTTGACTTCGTGCTTGAGCCACAGCTTGAGATGCTGCTTCTATGTCTCGCTGGCTTTGCTCTAGATCCCGTTTTGCATCTTGGTGATCCTTTGCAGCTTGCTCCAGATCAGCTTTGGTTTTCTCAAGTTCGGCTTCGTTAGTCGCGAGCTGCTTCTTGTTAATTGCAACAAGCCCCTTTTGCTGGCGGGCATCTGATCTCATTTTCTCCACTTGAGGCTTCAGCTCCGCTATTTCTGCGTTCGTCTGACGTATTTTTTCTTTTAGGTTCATATTCTCATTTTGATCTGCGTTCAATGCTTCGCTGACCTGCTTATGTTGATTCTGAAGCTCTTGGTGAGTCCCTTGAATCATAGCCATATCTTGCTGAAGCTTCTTCGTCTCATTCCTAGATACTGTGAGACGCTCTTCAAGAGCTTCGAGCTCCTTGACCTCGTTCTGATATGCGATTCGTAGCTGACCTAAGCGGCCCTCAAAATCCCTCTTCTGCGCTTGTGCCTGTGACAGATTCTGCTCCGTAGATGCCCGCTTGGTCCTAACCTCTTGCATTTGTGTACCTAACGTGCTGACCTGGTTCGATAAGTTTGCAAGCTCAGAAGTTTCATTGGTAAGCCTCTTGCTGACTTCGGGGTCGTTGTCGCCGAGGAGATCGTCCATGGCTGAAGGCTGCTTTTGTTGTACTGGGAGGTTTCGATTCTGAGTTGTAGGACTAGCAGAGCCCGATGTGCCGGTACCCTGGGGGGTCATTATCGTCTGCCCAAAAGTTGACGATGGCTGGAAGGGCTTGAAATGCGAAGGCTGTTGCTGAAATTGCTGTGGTGAAGGTGAGGTTTGATTTTGAGGCGGTGTGGAAACGTAGGTAGGATCACCAGTGGTCCTTGGCTGCAGTGGAGCAACCGCTGGAGCCGGTTCAGGTGAAGAGAAAGCGTCAAGCCCAAACAAATCCTCGGACGCCGCCTTTGGCGCATTTATGTTAGCCGAATTGTCAAATACTGGAGCCGTGGGCTGCTGAGGCGCTATAGGTTGACGACGCATGCTTGGTGGGATCAGGTTTGGTGGTAGGCTTTGGGGAAGTATATCTCGCCCTGTTGTCTTACTGCGCTGTTGTTTGATCAGGTACATTGCTACAGCAAACTCATCGCGGTTCAATTGACCTTCCGAGTTGATGTCAGCTAGATCCCAAATTTGAGCCAGTGCTTCTTCAGGTAGTCCAGAGTTGCTGAAAAATCCCACTGCCTGCTCCCCAGTTATGTATCCGCGGTTCTGTGTATCAACAGTAGCATAGATCTGGTCGAACTTCGCTTTGTCCTGGGGAGTGATGGCCCATTGATCTCCTGTCGGCAGTCCCGTTTGGAAAGGTGGTTGTTGTGGTCTTGGAATTGCCTGACTTTGATAGCCCGAACCACTGAATTGCCTTGGAATGGCTGAACCGGGAGCACTTTCAGATGTTGGACGTGATCCGGTGATTTGCCTAGGCATTCCTCTTCTGGCTGCAGCCTCATAGAGACCGGCTGGCAGTATAGCTGGTAAAGCACGCATTGAGCCATTCTTGTAGGATGCTAGCAAATGCATCGCTATGATGAATTCCGTTAGCCCTAGATAACCCTTTTGCTCCCTGTCCGCTAGATTCCATATGCGGCCGAGCACGTCATTGGGCAATTGAGCCTTCTCGAAAATGCTCTTTGCTTTCTCGCCTGTGTATATCCAGTCAGCGATCAAACTTCTCACCCGAGATCACATATAAAGATACCGGAAAGTGTTCCATTCTGGGCACTAGAATCCCCTGATAGAGACGATTCGAAAAGCGACGTATACTGGGTTACCTTGTCCGGCGTCAATGGTGGTACCCGGATAGGTCCACCACTGACTTGGGCTTGCAGTGGTTGCGCTGAAGGAGGTGGCAGTGGGGGTGCTGTGATGCCATCGAACTTGGGTAACGGTCCGCCAGCTAGAGCACGCGTTGTCAGGTACGTTTCCTCAGCTTCCTCTTAGAGATCAACTCACGTCTTTCGGCGATCTGGTATGAGACAGGGCCTCCCGCTTGAGCGTGTCCAATTAGTCGTAATACCATCCCAAAGCCAACCGGCGTGAGGAGTCCTCGGTTCTCATAATCCACGATTGACCATATCTGCGTGTCGACTGTCAATTTATGGTCCTCCAATTACTCGTATACTCTCGCAACCCACCTCTCCGAGTATATCTGGAGATAAACGTGTCTTTTTGAAAAACTCCACCGCGACCTCCCCAGTTACTACACCGATTTTGTCCGTGTCTGCGGCCGCGAAGAGTTGTCCGAAAAGACGCCGCTCTTCGGCACTTAAGTCGAGACTTGTAGGTTCCTTCGGAGATTCTGAAATATCAAAGCCGTCAGTGTCAATTGCTATAATTACAGAAAGTCAGTACAGGTGTGGCTTCTTACGTTGTTTGTCCGCCATGTCATCGGTGTTTGTTGCGGCTATCCACCGCAGCTAATGTCGTGAATCTCCTGCTTCAGCCAAGGCTTGCTGCCTTGAAGCGAGAGCTGAAGAAAGGTGCAGAGAAAGAGCAGAAGCTACTCCGAATGACAAGGAAATACCATCAGATGTGCTGGGGTGTAAAGCAGCTTGATGCTGTTAATGAGCTTACTAGTCTATTTGCCCCAAGATCCGATGCAGGGAACAGCTTAATGATCGACATCCGTTCAAGCGCCAAGACACTTTACCTACACAAATATGCAAGCCTACTGCACAGTGAGAAGCCATTTTACATAGTATGGACAAGTCCTCTTGCCATTCACCAATATTAGTCCTGCCTACCGTGGCAATTGCGCACGTAATTACTATGGTTTCGAATTGGGTATTGCATTGATCAATCTACTGTGTAGTACTCCCCTTTCCTAATAACAAATACCACATCGCTCTTCATTGATTCATCCACATGTTTTCTTCCGACATTCGCATGCCACGAAGACCTATAACGCTTGGACAAGAAAATAGACACACTCTACACCGGCCACTGGAAACAATCTAGTGTGACCAAAAGCCAACGCATGAGCAAGCGCGAACATGTCGCCAGAGCCAAAGGTCGATCATCTAGTACTCGGCCTCAGCGCCTTCCTCGCCTTCAGCAGAGTCCGTGGCCACCTCCTCGTAGTCGCGCTCAAGCGCAGCCAAGTCTTCACGAGCCTCCGAGAACTCACCTTCCTCCATGCCCTCACCAACGTACCAGTGGACGAAGGCACGCTTTGAGTACATGAGATCGAATTTGTGGGACAGAGCGGACCATGCCTCAGCGATTGCAGTGGTGTTAGAAAGCATGCAGCTGCAAGAAGCATCAGTAGGGGCTAGGTAGCAGAGGGGAGCTGGCAGAACTCACACTGCACGCTTGACCTTGGCCAGATCTCCATTGGGCACCATTTCTGGTGGCTGGTAGCAGATACCAATCTTGAAGCCAGTTGGGCACCAGTCGACGAATTGAATGGTGCGCTTGGTCTTGAGCGTGGCAACAGCGGCGTGCACATCATTTGGTACAACGTCACCTCGATAAAGTAGACATGTTGCCATATATTTGCCGTTGCGTGGGTCGCATTTCACCATCTGGTTGTTGGGCTCGAAGCAGTGCATCGAGATCTCTTGGACCGAATTGGATTCATGTGCAGCCTTGGCGGCAGACACAATTGGAGAGTAGGCAACGAGAGGGAAGTGGATACGTGGATATGGTACAAGATTGGTCTGGAATTCGTTCAGATCGACGTTAAGGGATCCGTCGAAGCGTAGAGAGGCAGTGATTGAAGAGACGACTATGAAAGCTGTCAGTGAAGTTGAGCCACTACATATTAACCGAACGTACCTTGAGCAATCAGGCGGTTGAGGTTCTCATAGCTGGGTCGTTCAATGCCCAAATTACGACGGCAGATATCATAGATCGCCTCATTGTCAACCATGAAGCTGCAGTCGGAGTGTTCGAGAGTGGTGTGAGTGGTCAGGATGGAGTTGTATGGCTCCACGACGGATGTGGCGACTTGAGGAGCGGGGTAGACACAAAACTCAAGCTTGCACTTCTTGCCGTAATCGACCGAGAGACGTTCCATGAGTAGAGCGCCGAATCCCGATCCGGTTCCCCCACCAAACGAGTGGAATACCAAAAATCCTTGCAGCCCAGAGCAGTTATCTGCGACATGACGTACTTTGTCCAGAACCTGGTCAATGAGCTCCTTTCCAACAGTGTAGTGGCCACGAGCATAATTATTGGAAGCATCTTCCTTGCCAGTAATCATCATCTCGGGGTGGAAAAGGCTTCGGTAGGTGCCAGTGCGGACTTCGTCGACAACATTGGGTTCGAGATCGCAATAGATCGTGCGAGGAACATATTTGCCCTGACCTAAGACACTTCATTATCAGCGTGACCTTGATGGTATATATGCAGTGTTTGCTTTTCGTACCAGTCTCGGAGAAGAAAGTGCTGAAACCTTGGTCTGGTTCGGCAGCTTTCCGCTCTTCAGTGAGGTATCCGTCAGGCTGCAGCGGAGGCACACGCGTCAGTCATTAGCATGCGATGGCTAGGAGACTCATAAATTGGTTGAGGTGTTGTAAACTCACCTGGATGCCGTGTTCCAAGCAGTAGAGCTGTTTTGATATGTCAATATGATCCTTAACCCTTTTTTTGCAGAAGCCCCGCTATTTGTGGGGGTTCGCAAGAACTGTTGCAAAGCTTACCTCCCAGCATGAATTTGCAATTTGGCAGCCAGCTTGGCCGACTGTGCGCGTACACCAGTCAGTATGGGATTTAGAGTGTTGACGGAGCGGGTTGTAGGCTCATGCAAGGCGCGTGTTGGGGAAAAACTCACCGTTCAAACTAATGACTTCTCTCATGATGAAGGCAATGTAGACTTGAGTTTGCTATGCCTTGCAATGTTTGTCTTAAGAGACAAGAGAGAGCAAACTGGGATGGTGGTAGGTGGAGGTAGATAGTGTACTCAGTAATGAGGAGAATTTGTGTGGGCGTTGTTGTTGTCCCCTGCAGAAAGCGCGAATCAAGCGATCAACAACGCTAATCTCAATCGGCGAAGCCTGGGTCGTGTTATCAAAAGATATCAATCTCACGCAACACAAACATTTCAGTGGACCAAAGTCGTCTGTACGACACTAGAAAGTCGCCCCTTCCGTGTGGTGGGTAGCTTTGGTTAGCGTGAAAGGCTTTATGCCCAGCTATGCAGCTACTGGCGTTTCTACAAATCCTAGCCTATTGTGTACTTCTGGTCCTTGGCAACGTAGAGAAGACCATCTTCCTTGGCCCAGAACTTATACGAGTTCCTCAACAGCATCCTAACTTACAAGATTTGTATCTGGATACTCTATCCCCTTCCACGTCGACATTGCGCCTCCAGCTCCGCGCGGCGTTTCCAAAACCTAATGCTGAGAGGGGAGAGGCGTCATGGTTCCTGCTTGATGGGCTAAGGCAACACCAGCGTTACGAAGTACGCCTTTGTTGGGCGGCAACGGTAAGCAAGCACGTCTTTTGCATAAGCGGGTTGTTTCGCTTCCAACTTCCGCGTGCTGAGTTGGCGATCAAGCAACCAACCTCGTTCAACTTCGACTTATTTACACTTGACGAAGTATTCAATACCCCAAACATTATCACTTCGCTAGCAGTCTACTCCGAATCACGGCAAGATTATCCCTCAGTGATCAACACTCCACGTCCCGCCTCAGCAGGTGCAGACCCTATATCGATCCTCTTCCTTAGGGTTGAGGCTGCCGCCGACTACTTCACAATCAATAAGACGCTGATGCAAAATGTCCCTCCAGTGAATGTCGATATCAGTAAGCCTCAATCCTGTAATTTTGTTAGCCTGAGAGCTAATGCTTAGTTGCTAGTCCTAGATCCATACGTATTTGGCGTTTTCCCTCAATCCCTGGCGCCAACAGCCGCTTATCTAATTATCATTGCCGTACTTGCCTGGTACCTATCAGGGTATATCTGGCAAAGACTCCATCAGATTGCACAAGAAAGTAGTGGGAAAGATGCCCCATTCAACACTTCCACAGCAAGCATTCGTAAAGCGAAAATCATCTGAGGAAAGGATCGAAGAGCGCTTTCAAGCTGGCCTTCAACTCCAAAAGTTATACGAACTCCCAATCTATCGACTACCTGCGGAGATCTTGCTCAATGTTCTCAATCGGCTCGACGTTCAGGATTATCCGGCCCTAATAGCAGCAGCTTGGCACCTGCTTCGCCACCATGACATCGCGGCGTCAATCGCAACTTCAAAGCTTCACTGGATTCTCGTAGAGCCTCGCCGAGGCTTTTACACGTCATTCGAGCATGCGAGAGATCACTCTAGAGAGAGGTCCCTACCAGCAGTGGTCCGCAAGCAAATGTTTTCAAGACTTGCGCCAGGACCCTCATTTTTCATGACATTCACCAACGTGGGCAACCGCTTGCGGGGGGGATTCCAACTATTACCCCCAGAATTAAAGGACCTTATATTTAGCAAGCTCGACCCCGCGACGAAGGTTAATGTTGCTCTGGCAGGCTATCGATTCTCAGATCGCGATATTGAGTGGTTGACACACAAAGAAGTCTGATCGTGAGCAGAGCTCGAGAGATTGGAATTGTACTGTATTGGAAAGAGGAACCTGTCATCCAAGCTCTGCAAGCATAGATAGCCATATTTTCTGCGGCAATTGTCAATTAAACATCTGTCGCCACACTTTGTGAGCAAGTACTAGCGTGCACCAACACCAATGCATTACTTACACTCTACGAGGTAAGACAATTCTCACACTGTCTAAAATAACGTGATTCATATCCATTCAATAGGTTTAAGTACCGTACATACTACCAGCACTTTAGAGCCCTACCCAAATCTTAAAGCTGAGCACCAGCCCTGGGTAGACATATCCAATCCCTAATTTCCATCACGCTGAAAGATAGACCTCAGCGTCATCCTAAAGCCACAGCGTAGGTTCTAAGGTCCCGCGACTGGCTCGTACTCAGGGGATTCCTGGATGCTGCGATGGTTCATCACGAGCTAAAAACCTCCAACAACTGACGAATGGCAACTAGTCCAGCGACCAGTATGTGTATATGGTCCACAGCTGCTCTCCACCGTCGGAAGTTTCTGACTTGGGTTGGTCTCAGAGTACGTTATTGAAGCAATGTTGCGCACCGTTGGAATTGTATAACTCTTATTCGTTAAATGGCAACTAGCGTACCGCACACTATATAACTTCTTGATTGTTTGGCGCAATATTGCTTTCCTGGACGTAGAGTCTCCTTGGATACAAAAAGCTCTCGCTTGAATGATGGAATCAGGCTCGTCTTCAATGAATTCGATGAGCTCTCAACTGTCATTTCCACGACATAGATAAACCTGCTGACCAGAAAACCGAAAGTGCAAGCTTTCCAGCTATGAACATCAATCAACAACTTGAAGTATTGAAAGGCTGGCTCGGAATTTGCGAGAAAGATTCGGCAGACAGCGCGAAGAGAATCATGAAGAAGGTCAAAAAGACAACGATCGTGCCATTCCCGCTAAGAGAGTCCTGAACCTGGCGGACGTTGCAACAGGCATTGTGCGCATTGTTGAGACCGCCAATCACAAACGTCGATACGTGGCCCCTAGTCATTGGTAGATACATTGTCTGTGTATTGTCCAGGATGATAGGCATAGTCATCGTCCTTTCATTGAACCTAGAGCTAGTATTCATTTATGAGTGGCTCGCAGAAGCAGAAAGGTTTCAATAAGTAAAAAGAAATCCTAGGTGCGAAAGCAACGCTGTGTCATTGGTCTGATATAGGGCCTTTGCCTTGCCTGCCAGACAATATGTCTTTGCCACTCTCGCCAACGCGGTGGACTGGACGGAAACACACCCAGCGGTTATAGAGCGCATTGCAAACATTCATGTATTAATTATTATGTTGTTAGGACTGTGTACCAGACGAACAAGTCCTAATTGGGAAACAGAACAACGAACGCCAGCCATCCTTTGGCTCCAAACAAATTGTACTTTCCTTCCACATGCTCTATTCCTTCTGTGGCTTACCTAGTCACATGCTCGACAATACTCCCAATCTTCCCGCAATCAGCATACCCCCTATTTGACCTTTCATCCTGCTCCATGACAGTCTGCAATCGTCGCGCCACCGCCAGAAATAACAGCTCGCCCCACGCAATCCTTCACCCCGATCGGAAGATGGCCGGATGCGTACCATTGATACACTGGGTCTTTGGGTGTCATCTGGAAACTCCATTTGGTTAAAGCGCCGCATCCCTTGAGCTGCTTCTCTAGGCCTGATCCATCGGTGCCGAGTTTCGACGCATCAAAATTCTTACCACGGATCTGGAATTCGTCGTACACGACTTTATAAGAAACGTCGCAACTATCGGCGTCTGGACCAGCAGATGGAGATGGCGAGGGTGGGGGCGGTGGAGGTGGAGGTGGAGGTGGAGGTGGCGGTGGGGCCGTTGTCGGGGTTGCTTGTATGGCGGTTGGACAAGCCTGTCGCTTTATGTTTGCATGTCTGCCGTTGGCTCTTTCTTTAAGAAACCGTGGAGGATGAACGCCTGCTTGATGGTATTGGATAATGGCGGTCTCGGCGCTGGTGACCAAGTTTTGCATGTCCCCTGATTTGACACCCGGCAGCCTTCTAAACTCGAATAAAGGGACTGCACGGCTGGGGTTGCTGTTGATGACGTTTTCCAAAACGTTTCCTAGACCGCCGATCGAACTGTCAATGGCCTGATCAAGCACACTGAGTCTATCCGGCGAAGTGCCATCTTCAATACTCTGTATCCAATCTTGTACTTTCAGGCTTTGGGACTGCCCCCCGCTCGGATTAACGAGAAATGTTTGCGAATCCATCTTTGTGTTCGGTACCGGCGCAGTAACAGTGCCGGTGCAATAGTCCGAGTCGAGACTGCGAAAATCGTCAATTATGCTTGAGTCTCAGAAGCATCTCAATGTAACTTACGCAACACCACCAGCATTGTTCTTGTAGCAGGCAAGGATCTTTACAAGTTCATAGAGCGTGTTGGGGTTAAGTGGAACTCTGGACTTGACCTGAGCGAATATGGTAGTGAACTCAGTTCGAGGCATAATTGAGGTCAATTCTTTAGGACTGACGTCTTCGTCCACATCTTCAGTCGTAGCACTTTTGGCATACGACAGAATCAGAGAAAAAAAGCCAAGTACGTCGGCTTTGACACCATCTGCCGAGATGCTATTTGGGTTGCTCTGAAAGAAATCCGTGGTAACCCATACCATGTTTCTTTCAGGCAATGTAGTTGGTAGTAGTGCAGAAGCTGTTTTGGTCACTGCTTTAGAGAAAAGGTCACTGATGGCTTCCAGAGGTAACGGTGCCGTGACTTGTGTTCCCCATTTGATCTGATCTGCTTGATTGCCAGGTTCAGGCTCTGCGATTTCCCAAGGATTGCAGGGACTGCCTTCAACGGTCACATCATCAGTGATGGCGGTTGATGGATTCCACGAAGTCTGCGAAGCGGGATTGTTAGGATATCTGAGTATTTGGATGTCTTATCAAAACTTACAATATCATTTGCAACCGCAGTCGCCGCTCTTGCCGCGTCACCGCTCCCAATCTTGATCAGTTTACCGTTCAAGATATACTCTGCCGTAAGCCGGCCGCTATCACTGACAGTAGTATCCGTAGTAAGCTTCCAGTTGGTACCTTGCCGCTGATCGACTAATGCCCCCTTTGACACATCTATCTGATCCTTAGTACATGTCCCTTTCGGTCGGAATAAGACCTGCCCAGCCTCAAACTCAACACCAATGCCCGCCGATTGATCACTTGTCGGACCATCTAAGGTGGCTGCTTGGTTACCGTTCTCATCATTGGGACATCTGCCAATGCAACAGAAGGCGTTGCCTCGTCTTTCAAAGTCGGATGCTAAGGCGTTGATTGATAGAAATAGGAGGATTGGGAGTAAGATCACAGCTTTCTTGGCAGAGCAGGTAAGGACATGCATGCTGAAGGTTGAATGTAGTAGGGTTCCGGGCAGACTGACATGTTAGTATCGTATCCCGACAGCAGGAAAGCCCCCTTAAATACAATGGAACCCGAAGGATTCAGCTCATAAAAAGACACCATCCTCCTGACGCCTTGAACCAGATCACAGGGCTACCAGACAAATCCTCCTCCCATGCCGTAAGGCGAAGCAATCCAACATATCAGCGAGCTGTGATTTCCCCTCCAATGAAGCTTGTAAAGCTAAGACTTATGACCTTCCTGCCAGATTGTAGGATAAAAACACCACTGGTGACAGTGGCGCAGGATAGATCAGATCAGAAATCCCAAGCCAAGATTGAAACATAGTTCTGTTTTATCCTATAGGATTAAGTGTAACAGTATTCTCCTGCTGATGCATGGGAATCTATCAATAAGAGAACGGTCTGGGGTCAATAAAGTCGTTGGACTAAACCTGGTGTTCCTTGAGGGAGACAGGTGACTCAGAGGCATGATGTGTCGTGTTGCATGGGAGTGCCAATGGCATATTGAGCACCAACAACAAAAGGGACCCAGGCCGCGCGAGTACGTATGAGGATGGTGTACGGCACAGATCTCGCGCGTATTTTCCGTAAATATTCCGCTGTGAGCACTGCAAGTGAAAAGTATGTGCGATCCATTGTTCCATCTTCCTGTGTTTGATACAGTTGTTTCATCCTCCTGGATTGAATAGAACTGCGGCGTGCACCTCAAAATGGGCTAAGTTAAGGGAAAGGAAATGGTTAGCGACTTTGTTTGGGGAAGCGAGTACTATGCACGTACTAAGGTTAGTCACAAGCTAGGTAGGTACGGTACATAGGACTAGGCTATTTCTACCTATGACGTGCGCCACCAAAATCTGCCTAATGATACGTGTCACCTCACCTCAGCCTTATACTGATACCTTATGCTCTGAGTCCTGGTCAGCACTCAGCCTATACAATACGCACAGATTCACAAAATCCAGTCTTGATCCTATGATCGCTGTCATCCTAAGAAATCCACTCTCATACTGGAAATAACGCCACCGCGAACCAGCATAGACTGCCACTATGCAGTCACCTTCAACTCAGGATAGAAACAGTACTCTCTTGTCAATACCGGTAGAGCTAGTGACGAAAATTTTCAGTCTTCTACCTACTTTCCTCGATATTCTCGCCCTAGCAGCAATATGTCGTCGGCTCAGACATATTTGGATCACAAACGTAACTTCGATATATAGCCAGGTTGCTTCGAGAAGCATCCCTTGCGAGCGCTACGCACGTCGCTTCCTTGCCGATCAAGGTGGACCAGACACGAACTTCCCCACGCTGTCTCCTAGAGATGTCCTTTGTATGTTACGAAATTCGTGTGTGATAGAGAAGGCTATTATTCAATTTGAAGAACACATCGTCTGCAGAGTTAGGTGTACGTTCTACACCCCAGTTCAGTGTATCAAATATAGTCCTAATAAAGTTTGAAGGTGGCCCCTTTGGTGGTGAGAAAATCTATGGTCCGCGCGGGGCCAGGAAGCGATCTCATCCGCCAACGCTGACACGGACTGAACGCCCACGTTTCATCCGATCCTACTATCAGCTCTGGGGTATGTTGAAGTTGAACCCTGCTCAATGGCAATCGAGGCTCGAGACTATGACATTGAAACGCCTTTTCGAGTTGCACGAGATGACTAAACTTTGGCAAAGCATTGGAAGGGAAGAGGTGCGGCCGCCTCCTCGGTGGCCGAACCCAAAGCCCAACTATGTCCCCGACATTGACAAAGGACGATCTAAAGAGCGCGTGGCTCTTGAAAAGAGGATCTGGCAGCATATCGAGAATATTTACCGGCCCATTCATAATACCGAACCTGACGCGCCCTGGGCCTATACCTTGGAAGAGGGCTGCGACGGGTTTGTTGTTATTTGGGATCATTGGCAGGGATGCCTCAAGGACATTGTGATTGGATTGCGACCCGTAGATCCGTGTACAAGGCCAGATTTCGTAAAGCAGTATCTTTGGGACGACACCTCAGACGAAGAAGCGTAGACATTGAGGCTCCAACGGCCAGATAAACTCGTTTCATGATGATCTGAGTATCTTTGGTGCTCCAACGGCCAGATAAACTCGTTTCATGATATACTTACTAGATCTGAGTATCTTTGGTGCTGAGATGTACTGGATCAGAATACAATTCGTCTATCGTAATCACTGTAGTCTCTATTTCCAGTATCAGGCATATAAGGTGAATTCGTTAGTATTCAATAGGTGCGCACAGTTCAGGATCTTAACATCGATCAGTTGAAGATCAAATTGGGGCGCTCGAAGACCTTGATGTAATTGAATACAATTGCAACACCTTGCTAGGATTTACATCTACCACAAGCATATCGACTCTGACAATCCAAATGCGACACAATACCTAACTATGGCCAAAGACGCCGTCGAGCTCCAAGGTGAGCAAAGATGGTTTACAATTCCCATCACTACGATACTCCCAACAAGAAGGCCACCTGTCATGGATCCAGCTCTACCTACGGTGTCTCCGCCGTCAACAAGCTAGGACGTAATAAGGTCCAAGAGCAAGAAGGAGTGCAAGTCCATAGAGTGCCAGAGCCTCAGCAAGAGCATCAAATGCGTCATGGATCACATCAAGATGGGACAGACAATGATGAAGTCTAACCAAGAAACTGGGCGTCAGAATAGAGTAGAGGAGAATCGATCAGGTGGTGGGGTATAGGAGATGATGTGCGAGTGTATTGAGCAGGGAAGCGCCCAGTGGCGATTGAAGAGAAGACGCCGGTGCAGCACTTCGAGCACGACAGTTATGGGAAGGAAGACAATTCATAGAGACAGGCAGGCATCTCTGAGGGTGATGTGTCAATGGATGGAGCCTGAAAGCACGGACGGTTCAACAGGACTTGCTTTTAATTGCACTGATATAGCACTATAAGCAACACATGGCCCTATGTGGTCTGCAATAGACATGGGTGGAGCCACCTGTCTGTCAAGTCTTATTATGCATATATCCCAAATACCTTACCCTTTCAATCACTGCCTATTCATGACTGTGAATAAAAGAGCCTGTGAAATCTAGGCTCAACCATGCGCATTCCTTTAAGCCTAGCACTTTACATCGCACACCGACATCACGGCAGGGTCATACTGCTCAAAACATTCTCGAATGACATATCGAAGTAAGATTATCAGGAAATCAATGTATAACGCAGTGGACCAATATGGATATCAGTCTTTGTTTTTGTCTTGTGATCCCAAAATTCCATAAAATGCATAAGATCGCTTTCACTACTGAGCAGAGCTACAGGTGTCGAAGATGTCTTAAGAGCAACGCAACGACCCAACACATTGCCACGATGAGGGCGCAGTATGATCCTCGTGGAGTAGTCTTTGGGGGCTAGACCTTCTCCGTAGATCACAGAGAAGTATTGATCATGGTCAACACTTTGCTCACTGTGATCAGGGCTTCTGGTCTTCGGATAGGATCCAATCTTGAATGCAATAGCTTCTTTCAGCTGAATTTGCACGAACGAGCCCGGTGAAATGAGAGTCACGCCGAGCTTAGATGAAATGCTATACCAGAATGAGAGGCGGACAGATTCTTCCACGGCGGCCTTGATAGATAAGTCAGGAGACGTAGAGTCTTCCGCAAAGGGGCAGAGGTTCTTCTCTACTTGTTGCACGCGTTGAGCCTGGTATACAAGGCTGTGATGTTCGCGGGATGGATCGTGATCATGTACACGTTCATATAATCGATTTTCAGCTTGAATAGATCCCACACCAACGTGGATCATCGATGCTTTCTCGAAAGAATCGGAAAGGCCCTGGAGAGTATCGATAAAGCAGTATACTTTTCCATCGCTTATAGCTGACATTGAGCCCCCCGTTGAAGGAATGGAAGAAAGCGCTGGCTCTCCAGAAAATATTGAGACATACCTCTCAAATTGGAAGCCTAGTGACTTTAAAATCCCGTCGGGAGATAGTAGGACTCGAAGAGCACCTGTTCCCCCGCTGTTAATAAAGATATCACGGTCAGAAGACACACGAACGTCGTTATAGATTTTAAGGATTCCAGACCGCTTGGGCAGGAGAGAGTCTTCCATAGTAAGACGGCCAAGAAGATAGCTCATGATAATGATAGTTTCTGTAATCCTAGCGCCGCAGAAGAGCTCTTGGGGGCAAGTACGTGTAAGAATACTTTTGCTATATTCGTACTCCAGAGAAAGCTCGTCGATGCTCATCGCCGAATATGTAACGTGAAGTGTATTGTCAAGTAATCTATGCTTGCATTGCCGGAGTTCAGGGATGGAGCTCATAGCAGAGAGCACGAATTCCGTGATATCCCTATACCGACATGCTTCACTGGTATGAAAAACGTAGAATGCCGCTCCAATCAGAAGCAGGCGTGCAAAACTGTCAACAGGAGCCGCAAGTGTTCGAGATCTGGGAGAGGGATCTGAAAGCGGATCTGAATGCCACATTGAGCGATTAATTAGATCCTCAAAGTCCCTTCCGAAAGCTTCAGAAAACATGGAGTCCCATTGGATCCTCCCACCCTGAAATGGCATGCTGTGGCTGAATGCAAAATTCCCTAAACCCTGAAAACATTGCCGGATGAATTCCTCTCCATGACGGACATAGAAGATCCGGCCAACACAGCTAATTGCCTCCGTGGGCTCATTGTTGCAAAGTTGAAGGCTAATATGTCCTTGGTCAATGGACCCATCAAAATTCGTCCACAACATGGCGCCCTCGTCAGACCGTACAGAAACCTTAAGCCCGAGAACCTGGTCCGCAAAAGCTGCGATCCAGCTGCAGCCAGACCCTCCCTTTATGCTAATCTCTTTCAGACTACCCGTTGCGACTCTGCCAACTGCTAGCAGAACCTCGGCCATATCTTGGGGGTGACCCACCACCCCTGCCCCATCACCACCAACATATCCTCCAAGTTTTAGCAGCTGATGAATTCGAAGCCCAAGCGTTGATTGGCTGAAGACGCTCGAACAAACTTTGACTAAGGCTTCCCATTGCTTGAAAGAAGGACTCAGATCCTGTGGGCTCCCAAAGCTCTTTGCCATCTCGTAAAGGACGAGGGCGGAAGTTGATACATTGTGACCCTCGCTCAGCCCAGAACACAGGGCAACCAGGGACGCACCCTGAGACGTTTGTACTAGTGTTCGAAGGATATGCCGAACACCAACGCCGAACCAGATTACATCGCCAAAGCTTGAGCAAGAGTGAAGCCTAGACATCGCTTCAGCCAAGAACTTCTCCCCATGTAGTCCAAGAGGTATGCTAGAACATATTGCCTGCCCTACTGCAACTGTCAGAGGTTCCACTCCAGCCGATGAAAGCCGCCCAAGTACGGCTATAGAAGCAGAGAATTGGGTCTGTCCCAAAGACACCCAGTCAACGGTTCCTTGCTGAGCAAAACCGGACCCTTGTTTCCGCTGGGAATCAGCAGGAACAAGTGCCATGGTGGAATAGCAAACCCGGTCCCTGCGACCCAGACGACAGGCCAATTCACAGTAGCAAGGCCTCTCTCGATCAATTGAGACCGCAGGCTGGTGGGATGGTATTTAGACAGATGCTCTAGGAAATTGGAGACGATGCAAAGCAAGCAAGGTAGCACTGTACGGGCGGTTAGTCGAGTCGGAGCGCAAACACACCGTCCGACCGTAGCCAATCTACGCGATTGGCTTGTCTATGGGCCGGCTGATGATTGACCAATTAGCCAGGAGGCCAAGTCAGACCCAAACAGAGACTGCTGAGGCAATGCTTGGTGCAGCTGCAGAAGCAAGCCCGGGGCTGCAACTCGGTTCATCGTACAGAGTACGGAGAATGACAAGAAAACAAACAGCGCTATGTTCCTAGCCCCATAAGCCAACCCCAAGACCCTAAATTCGGCCGCTAATAGAGGGGGTAGCCCCTAGAGGCACCCCTAAGTGGCCTAAGAACCGATGCTGTAAGGGCAAGCTCTGTGGCATGGTATCGCGGACGGCGCTCTGCATAGTATGCCACGGGATCAAGACTTATGTTGTCACTCTCAGTAGAAGACAATAAGTTCTCCCCCTACCCACCTAGTTCTAGAAGAGTTCACCTCAAGCGGGCAGCCCTGTAGGGCTGGACCTAGAGTTGGCGAAACTGCCCCCGAAGGGACCCCAAAGCTAAGACGCTCGGGGACCACCTCGGGGACCTTTTCAAAGGGGTCTTTGGGGGTTCTTTTGGGGCCGCCGCCTTCAGCAGCTCTAGGTCCAGCCACATAGGGCTGTCCGCTTGATAGGTGAACCCTTATAGGGCCCCATGCCCTAGAATTAGTGCTTAGAGATACGCTTCCGCGACCACTTGAATAAACGAGCCCCACATCCAACGGCGTATTCAATTTGTTCAGTCACATCGGCTCAACATATGCTCAGCATACGAGACCAATTAGAGCTATTGTTCCCAGAATTCAGGGAAGTTATTGATTCAGCAACATTGGATATTTCCTACATTACCCGACGCTTCGCTGCTTTCTACCACGACAGAAGTCTACCATACTAGAGCTGCAACTCAAGCTAACTTAGCATCAGCCTCAGCAACGGCTTCAAGACGCGCGGTCCTAGCAGGATTCGGGACCGAATATTGATAGTTGAAACAGATCAAGCTACCCAAGTCAAACGTTGAAGCAGATCAAATAACATTGGTGGTAAGACAAATATAATTCATATCCATAGATATTACGTTCATTCTTCTTTTTGAAGTTCCTAAGACTAAGCAGAAGTATAGTTCGAAAACTGCTTTGTCAAGGTACCTCAAGGCCATTTTGCTTCAGTCTTCCTTGCCTGATATCCTTCCCAATACGACTCGCCGTATCCAGCCCATCTTATTCAATACATCCTCCAAGTGCGATAGCTCAATCAGACATCGAACATCACAAGCTTCCAGGCGGGATAATCGAATACATTGGGGTCGTTGGTCATTTAGGCAACCCAAGCCTACTCCTCTGCCTGCTCATGGCTTTCAACCACTGCGCTGCCTTCTCGTTCTCTTTCTGCCTCGCACGCTGTTGCTCCCAGCGCATGAGATAGCATGCAGGCGCAAACAGAATGGTATTGACGACCACCCATGCAACCAGGATGCCAAAGTTGAGGCCAATTCTGGAATGCAGGTCAAACAGGATCTGATGTGATGCCTCCACGACTAGGGAACCGATTAGTAATGCGTTCCCCTTTGCACCTTACATCAAGTGAGGTCGGATTCGAACTGAACATACCATTATGCAGCGGAAAAGCATACCCATAATAATAGAAATGAGGCGTGAGATCCAAGCTATAAAACCCTGTCGACACGTTCGCAATAACCCAGAAGATCAACCACATAGCCGTCCACGGCTGCCCAAGCGCCATAGCAACATTCTCACACGAAAGTCCCAAAGCCGACATTCCAAGGAAATTGATCATCCAATACACGACAAACGAGCCTTTGCCATACGCGGTTGGATTGATGGCAGGCTCCGTCGGTGAGGCAGGTGGATTCGAAAAGGGAACCTGGAATGCCATGGCAACGAAGGAATAACCCAGCGAGAGAAAGAAGTAGGCGGCTGTTGTAGCGAACCACCGCCAAATGATAAGTTGGTGGAAGTGTAATGGTGGGTGGCCGCGTGGTGAAAGGTACTTTAGGTGAATGGGGAGGAAGAATGTGAAGCTGAAGAATGCGATGATAATTAGATAGATAAGGCCAATCGAGACTGCTGGAGTGACGTTAGCAGGTCCGAAGGGACGAAGATCATACGTTGTGAAACCGATAGCTGGGGAAACAGCCTGTGGAGCTAGCCCTAAGTTGGCGCGGGAAATGCTGGTGTTCTGCATAATGCTTTGGGTCCACAGGGAGCCGAATGTAGATGTTATATCTTTCTCGAAGGCCGTTAGCTGTGGTACTACATATGTAGGTATGGTATTCTGATCTCGCGCAGATACGTAAATTATCTGAGCTGCGCCATGAGGATCGTAAGACGCGTTGCCCTGATCAACGGCTTGACGAAGGAGCGCGGTCGCGTTAGCATTGATGATGATGGCAGCATGAGCTTTGAAGTCATAAACTGCTTTTCGTACAGCCATTGGGTCGTTGTTGAATTGCGATGGAGGCATAGTCATGTAGCCAAGATGTGGATCCCGACTCTCGACTATCTGCTTCGTGGCTTGAACGATCGTTGGTCCTATCATTGGTGTTCCATCTTGGTAAGGAGGCACTTGGCCGTCGAAATCGACAACGTAGACAATCAATGAGGAGACATTCTTCGGGATGTGATAGAATGCGCCGTTGAACAGAGATAGCACAAGCAAGACAAAGAGGAAGAGTATCAATACTTGCGGCACGCATCAGATATCGACTAAGATACCGCAGCATCTTAAAAAGGGACATTCTCACCAGTCCTCAACCATAGCTTGATCACATGGAGGCGAACATTAACCAAGTCATGGTGCCAAAAACCCACGTGTCTCGGTTTCTCATCATGATCTTGTTGACCGCTTTCGCTCTCACTTCCAGCATTGTACTCTGTTGCCTCGGATGTTGTCTTTATGTTGTTCAAAGTCAATAGGCCAGGATTGAGAGTATCGATCTCTCGTTCCTCTAAATCACGGTCCGATTCGACCACCGGAGGGTGCGACCCTGTACCCACCGGAGCAAGGCGGTTTGAGGACATTCCGAACATGAGAAAGAAAAACACGCCTTGAGAATGACTACAGTATCAGTGAACTAGACAGAATGATTAATTTATGATATATCATGTCAAATTCTTGCGTAGTATGCTGGGGAAATGGCCCTCATAAGGCGGGATGCTCCGTGCGCATGTACATTGATGACTAAAGACTTGCGCCCACTCCTCACAATGCATACTTCGTAGGCTGCAGAAGGCTTACAAAGGCCAAAGATTAGTGGAACGATAAAGGGGTGGAGAGAGATCCTTCGTGAATGATTAACCTCATACTCCCTAGTGTCCCTGCAGAGTTGGCTTGGTCAGCGGTGGGCGGGGTTTATCGACGTCTTAGTAATGTCTTGAACTAGCTCACTCAAGCATCCCTGACTGGAGGGAGTCTCTTCCAACCACCGCCAATGTTAGAACATACGTCTTTGACGATAGTGCGACACTGTTGCAGTGTTGAATTACCTGATAGTTGAATCCAATTCGCGGTTGCTAAGCCAGCAAGCCTAGGTAACGTCTGGCCCTGGGGTCTACATTGAGCCCTGCCCGACTGCTATGTATATCTATGCCATGAGTGGCACCTCTTCGCAGAATCACTGGTGGTTTATACGGTATCTAAGGGAAATCAACCACCACAGCGACAAGTAGTCGTACAAGTTCTTGAAACAACTGAGGACATTGATCTTCCCTCCTTCGTGAGTAAGGATTCAGAGCAATCTGCCCCATAGCCTGAGAGGTTCTTGCGGTCTTAACAGCGCTTGGACTGCATACTCTGTCATTTTGAAGACCAAGGAAGCTGCGTTCTTGCTTGAGCCCAGTGAAAGAAGTCTCAATTAGCCAACGATCTGGTACACTAGAATATGAAATAACAGTCACCCTGATCACTCAGCTCAGTGTGCCCTTGAGCGTCCGTCGTTCTCATATAAAGATCAACAGCAAAGGCGACCTTTTTATAGTTCTGATTAAAGGCCCACATCGCATCAAGTGCCTGCATCCACCCGCCATACGTCATGAAGACTTGCGATTCGTAGCTTTCAATGTTACAGTCCAGAGAGGCCGAACCAACTGTCCACTGGTGTCCACCCGGGGGAAATAAGGTCTGAGGTCTACTCGTTGCAGCTTCACTGATAGCTTGCTCTATTGCAGCTTTAACGTCGTGACTATTATACACCTGCTGAAATCTATAATCTCTAAAAGCAAGTGTCATGTTCGGAGTGTCCCAACCCAATGGATCAGGAGGCGGGAAGACGGCTTTTCTGCTCTCAGAATAAGCTAGTAAACCTTGCTGTGTCGAATCAACTTACGTTAAATTTTGCAAGATGGAAGAGAGGGTATTGTTATTGGCGTAAATGGTAGGGTTGATTGAAGGGGGATTGGCGGGACTTCGCCCCAAGGACAGCAAGTTGATAGGTGGCGCCGCGATTGCGCAAACATATGGTAGGAGCAGGACTAAGACGTATGACATATCATAAGGTTTCATCCTCGATGTTTCGGATGGAATTAAAGTTGAAGGAAGAGGGATTAGATGCAACCTAATATAAGTATTCAATAACCCAACGAAATGATGTTATCTGCGCATATCGGGAGCGTTTCAAATTGCTACAGTCTTACCCGGAAACACCCCAATTTCGACTTATTCTGCGGAAAGATCATGATAGCCGGATTAAGGAGGGTTCTTATCAATGAAGATAGCCCGATCGTCAGTGAGTTTATGTCAGGTAGAAGCTCCTATTTCGGCTAGGGACTTCTTGGGCCGGGAGGATACTCTGCCATCCGCAAGGCAATAAGTTGGAAAGAAACATCCGTGATGTGTTGTAGGAGCGTTCGAGCTATACAGAGCTCACTGAAGGCTTTTGTGCGAAGCATGAAAAGTAAAACGTAAGTATAAAGATTGACACCATCAAAATTTTTTTTTTGTGGTAATTCTCTCGTGGCAAGCTCTAACCCTAGCGCGCTGCTTGTCCCCTAGAGCGTGCCCGGGACTCAGGGGCCCTAAGGGGCCATGGTCTCAATGTCTTAACGACCACCTATAGGGGGCTCGGGCCCCTAAAGCCCCAGCTAGGGAGTCGATGCCTGAGCGGCAGTTGTCCAGCACCCGCCATAGGGGAGCTTCTACAGGGCTGAGATCTTAGCGCGCCAAGACTTTTGGCTTATCTGTTCAGGGTGCTTAGTAAGCAATTATCAGCCCCTATATTTCAGAACTCTTCCAAAACAAATATTTAAGAAAAGAACAACCGCCTATAGTTATCTCATGAGATGTTTATGTTAGCTACCTCCTATTACTGATAAATAGGCCTTGAATTCCGAAGCTCATCGAACAAGCCAAAATTGAGCATCTATCGAAGTTATGGTTTCTGGTGGATCTTGGTGGGATATGGTGAGGTATGGTACGGAACCTACCCCAGTTAAACCCCACCATACCTACCAAAATCCAACAAAATCCAATTTATGCTTAACATTATGTGACTCTATTAGTGGCTTGGCAAGCACACACCTAAGGTATCTATACCCTACTTTCTAGCACTGGTTTTACTCCTTAGCAGCCTGCAAAATGCTTTGGGATTCCCTACCCGTAGAGATTCATACGCGTATCCTAGAAGCCCTTATTCTTCATGGAGATTCCGCCCGGTACGCTTCAGTATGTCGAGCATGGCAAACAATTATCGAGCAAAGGATTTTCGCACGGATTAAGGTTTCGCGGTCACGTCTTGATGGCTTCAGCGACATTGGCTACCGCCATCGGCATCTGGTGAAGTGTATATGGTTTTCCATAGAGCCCTCCGAGTACGACTGTCCGCAATGCGGAAACGCGTTGATCTATAGTTGGCGTCAAGTCTCTTCCAAAACTAACAGGAAGGCGTTCCAGGACCTTGTTGACCAGTTGAGTAGATGGGAACCAAATTGTCCGCATTGCGGAGGCGTGTTGGTCTATAATTGGCGTCAAGTTTCTTCCAAAAGTATCAGGAAGGCCATACAGGATCTTATTATCCAGTTGAGTAGATGGGAACCGAGCGGCAGCTTATTACTTGATATCAGCGTCAAGGCTCCAAGCCGCTTGATGCATTCTTCCAGCATCATCCAATATGGACCTCCTGTTGTTTCAGAACCGAAGAAGGACAAAATCATTGAAAGCTCACATCGGCTCCACGATACCAGATTCCAGGACATAGCTGCATATGTATTCAAGAAAATCACCAACGTTCGCGAACCCAAGCCCGAACCCAGCCAAAAGTTGCCAAAGGCGAGAGCTGTCACAAGCCTTCTCCTGCGCCGTCAAACTCGCCATCATTGGAAGTCAGAAGCACTTGAAGAGCTTCTAGACCTTCTTCCCGAGATCCAAGAAATCCATTACGAACCTTGGAGAGACTGGTGTCGAATGGAGGAACGACCCACCATTACAAGTAAGGCTCGAGACACGTTAGACATGAATTTTCCGCTAAAGCTTTGTAGCTACAATGCGGCTATGCAAGTCACTTAGATCTGACCAATTGAGGCGATTGGTGGTATTTGAGAACTTCCATGGCAATAAACCAGCCATGTCCTTAGCAGTACAAATCGCAGAGGTTGAGACCGCTTACGCCCTTGTCGAAGCCAGTCTTGGGCTTGAGCATCTCGCAGCATCGTTCGTTTCAGATGCTTCACATTTCTTTGATGCATGTCAAAAATGGAACATTTGGCCCAGGCTGGAATCGCTCGCACTGACCTCGAACATTCTAGAACCTCAACAGCAGTCTCTCTATATCAACGACCTTCTTGAAACGATTGCGCTAGTAGCTATGAAGATGCCAAGGCTGAAAGTGATGGAGCTCTGGAATGGCAGGGCTGGGTTTGCGGGTGTTTTCAAATACCAAATATGTGAAAGCGACCGCACTGCTAAGATAACTTGGCGAAGTACTTGGGATCTAACACTAGAGTCCCGTGTCTTGGAAGCATGGCAAGCTGTGGTATCCGAGCGGGGGGACTGCAAGCTTGAGGTCGTTACAGAGACATTGAACGCCAATGTCAATATCACATCTCATAGCGATGCTATCCTTCACCTGATGCTTCTGAATAGAGTCATTCATCCCGTTTCGTTGTGGCAGATCCAGAAGGAGATTGCTCTGAAAAATGAGTTTAAGTTTCCGTAAAATTTCAGGACTCTTCGGTACGAGGATGTCCTAGATGAATATAATCCTGGCACAGATCCGCTGTGATGATATTCTGAGAAATCATAAGCTTGAGATCAATAACTTTTGTACATAAATCTTTTAGGCGAAAATCCAACAAAATATAAGTCTTGATTTGCGCTAATGACCTTGGCTACAAGCCTACCCCTGGAGAGTCACCCGGACAATACCCGCTGGGGGGCCTAATAAGAGGGGCTTCAATACCTAATATATCTTACAATTGGGGTTCCTTCGCCCAAGAATCTGTTCAAAGACTACTGTCAGAATCCTACAGCGCCCCGAAAATACAGGCGTGCTCTACTTTTAGGGKCCTTATCTATAGTCAGGGTTAAGGGTTCTACCAAAACAGTTAGCGCACAGCTGTGGCACCATTCTCGCTCCTTAGAAATTCGAATTGAGATGTGTTGTGTTCATGACTGACCATCAAGCTTGATACCTAGACATTATGGATGAACTTCAGTCCGAACACTTAGATACGGAGGGATGCCACACAGCCAGCAAGATTGATGCCCCTTGTCTTAATTATGTTCTGAGATTGGACATGTAATGTGCTAACACCCTGTCGTTCAAGGCCCAGTTGATTCCAAACAGATCCATCGTTCTGAGCACGGCCAGTGCGCTAGCAGTGAGCGGTAGGCGAGACAACATATTCCTGGAGGAAGACTCCACCACTGTGGCGGATTCTATGGCTATATGAGGATAAGAACACGAAGGTGGGCTGTACAGCATCACTAAATCGCCGGTAGCTATATATACCAATCGGAGCGTTTATAAAGCATGATCTACTACATAACCTGCATATACGAAGTACATTGCCACGTTGTGATTTGACAGGTTTCACGAGGGTGACTAATATCCTTAAAACGTGTTTCGTGTTTCATGTTTCATGTTTGTCCCACCCTTTACGAAAGTTAACAAGCTKGCCTTCTTTACATTCACTACGATGCGACAACACATTATCAATGACTTCTCTACTGCACAACCAGCTTGTACGCGGGCTCGGGTCACGTCCTTTGGCCATGAGCTACGAAGAGATGCAAGCTGAGAAGGGCTTCTCCCCTACAATAGCCCTTCCCCGCATCCGGTGGCTAAGACCTGTTTCGTACAAAACTCTCACTTATCTGACAGTCTTAGCGATTGTTCTCATGTCTTTTATCACGCCTATCAGGCATCTTACCACTCCCTTCTTTGCTACACACTTCTCCTATTATCCATTTACGACTCTCAATACGAGGGAAATCGCCTCTCTAATGACGGAGTTCTATGAATTGCTTTCACAGATGGGCCAATTTCCACCAGCGACAATCAAATACCCACCTCATCTCAATCCTCCTGTAAATGCTAAGTTTGCGAAGTCCCTTGGCATGGCACCACAAGTTGTGGATCTTATCCAGAAGCTACCTTATATTGAGAGCACCGGAAGGATATGGCTGTTTGAAGGCATTTTTGCAGACTTCCGGGAAGATGAGGACTTGGAAAGCAGTCGAGATCCTTTTGGTGTAAAACCGGATGGATGGAGCTATTATAGCGAACGAGGGCCTTATATGAGACCTTGGCAAGTCGCGCTAAATGCAGTGGGAAATCACGGCGCCGTTCTCTTGTTGGACACTTGGACCAGTAAGTCATTCAATACTGCTGTTGCTTGCACTCAAGATTAAGGTGGTTGAGCAGATCGCATCGTGATCACCAACGGACTATGTGGATGTTCCAAGGATCCACAATTAGAACAGATCAGTCACAAGCAGACTTGGTCAAGAAATATCAATGCCTGGGAACACCTGCCAAGTCGACACGCGCCGGACGTGCTTCGAGACTTTATTAAAAAGTTTCGGGACCTAGAATGGCTGCCACCAGAGTATTCTCCATACTCTACACCTTCGGTAGGTAGTCTTAGTCATTCCAATGCAATTGCATGCGAAAAGGCCCCTTGTGTATGTGTCGTGCTGTTGTACTGACAATTTGTGAAGGACACCGTCGTCCGAGAGCTTTACCGGACCAATGGATGGCCCAACCAGTTCAACCTTACAGCTTTTGAGGCTGCCAAAGCACGTAGCGCTAATTACACAAAAGGGACATGGGAGACGGAGGAGCCAGTTCACCTGGTTAGATGGCTGGATGACCATATAGATGGACTGGAACGAGCCATTCAGGAACTGAAGGTAAATCAATTGGGCCTGGGAACCCCTGATCAGAATCAGAGGGCACTCGATTTTGACAGTGGCACAGCTCAAAAAATAGAGATAAGTGACGCATTCGTTGATCAACTGGATAGGACTAGGACAAGAAAAGAGTCCCGCAGGCTAGGAATGGACGAAGAAATTATGAGACAGGAAGTCAAATTGGCGGCAGCTAAAGAGGAGCTGCAAGCAGCTGAACGAAGGATGAACTTAGCTGGGCTGTCTAGGAATGATCTGCCTCCTGGCGCATCCTACGTTGATCAGCAAGCTACTGCAGCTTACATCGATTTTCGGCGGACTCATAACGTTTAGGAGACATGTCATGCATTGTTGAGACTTTGCTCTCCATAGAGCAACACGTCCCATTGGCGAAAATTCTAGTCCATACCCGCTACCAGTAACAGTCAATAAGTCATGTCGACATGAAAAAGCATGTTCTTGGTTCCACAAAATCAGGGCTTGGCCGTGATAGGGCAGTTGCCGGGTGTTCTATACTCTTATCTCGGACAACTTCCTCTCAAGTGTGGTTCCTGTAGGGCGCGGTCGAAACGTTAAGGATGGCTGGTTACGCAGGCAACAGGTGTGTGGACTGTTCTGGAAAGCATAATTGCGATCCGTTTGATGGCCAAGCGCCACATGACAAGCTTGGATCAGTGGAGATAAGAAAGATTTGTTCCGCTGGGCGGACGCTATTGACAAAGGTTTTGATATAATCCAGTGGTTGCATGCAACAACTCCATAGACCCATCCATTATCCCGACGGCGTGGGTACTATGTAATGACATCGTTCACATATCGCCCGAGTACTTCTAAGCTTCTCCAAAGGAAGTTTTCTTGGCCTGGGTTTCGAGAATGCAGGTTTTCTCGTCACCACGTGTAGAGTATTCAAGCCGCTTGGGCAGCCCATGTAAAGCAAAAATGCCACTCTTCTTCGTGCATCACGACGAGCTCCCTGACCTCCGCATGGAGCTCAGGACTTGCCGCCTCAGGAATCTGTAGATCTCTGAAATAGGCCGAGATCCTTCGTGCACCCGGAGTTCCCTGCAATCCAGGCTCGTACAGAGTCTCGCCGTGTACATTTGCCACTCCCATACCTTTCGATTATGGAACGCTTTGCATCTCCGCGATAATGTCCATATGCTGCTCCAGTACACACAGTCTTGAATCTTCCATCTTTGGAGCCCGTCCCATGATATTACCATTCAATGTCTCCATCACAAAGTACGTCATTCCACCATGTAGGGAAGCGCAGGATATTATCACCACGAAAGCTGACGTATAGCGCGCGATGAATTGCACTGTGGTCACCTCGAGAACGCGCTGAATATAGTGGTATCGATTGCAAAGGTTGTTGAAGGGGACAGTGCCGCATCGACGGTGGCAGCGCTTGAAAGCGTAAGACGGCTGCAAGAGGACGTATGGACGTCACTGTGGGCTCTTGATAGATCCAGGCTCCGGTAGTTTAGGCTTCAAGTATTGTTGCACGCAATGAGCGTTGTTGAACAGGCACGGTTCAATTAGGGTCGCTGACGGGGAATCTGAAATTGAGAGGGTTGTAGAGGATGAGGTCCATGGGCAGGGCTAGCCAATTCATACCCTCAATAGCAGTCCTTCTCGGATGTAGGAGCTTTTCTGTACGAGACGCGAGGACCGCAATCTTGACCAGGTTTCCTGGTGGAGCCCGTAGATCGTATTTGAAAGGAGCTGTACTGTAAAGTATATCAGCGATCCCGCTCGGTGGGATCGTTGGTTTTACGGAGAATGACAGGATGAGTCTTGACCCCGTGGCATAGTACGAGAAGCGCCGTCTATAATGCCATGATAGCTGCTCCATAGCGAACCCCTAAAGTGGCCCCTAGAGCTTACCCTTACCGCATAAGTTTTTCGGCCACTTAGGAGTACCTCTAGGGGCTACCCACGCTATTAGTCGCTGAGTTCTAGGTCGGTGTGCTATTAGCACATGAGGCTCACATTATAGCGCTCTGCGGCATCCTATACTAGCGCGAGTCAAGACTTACCTTCTCATCCTCTGTACACTGTAAGGCTATTCGAATATATTAGCAAGGTATTGCAGCTGTACGACTGGAAGGCCCAACAGAGTGCTGATTGCATTGACATGCTGTCTCTCACCTCATACCTTACGGATTTGATGATCTCCATGTCAGCAAGCTTCTGTTCCTAAGATAACTCTGCCTGACCAACGTGGTAATAACTCCAAGAATCATCCTTGCTAACCGAATGGTTTGAGCTACTATTGTCAGCGTTTGTCCTCCTGTTTCAATAGTCAATAAAAACATGAGGTAGGTTGAGGTGTCCTGGGTGGAGAGACAGGCGGTTGATATTTATCATTTCGACCTCAGGAATTCTGTGCCATCGGCTTCAGATAGAGCTCTGTTGAGACTGTTTATACATTATCAGTGACAGTCAAAAGGCTCCATTCCTTTCTCCACCTCCGGCGTCACCAAGGCGACGTTGCGTCTCTAGCATCTGCCAGCGATATCCAATAACGCTCCTTGTTATCAAGAATCTCCTAGCATGGACCCATTCTCGATCACATTAGGTATTGTCAGCGTTCTCGGCGTGGTCCTACAGACGGTCCAGATTGCTAAGACCTATGTCAGCGAGGCAAAAGGCGGCAAAAATGACGCAACAGAGATGTTGACTGAGCTTTCTAGCCTGCAATCGAATTTAGAGCGACTCCATGTATTTCTTGAGTGGGATAGTCAGGTAAATTCACGGTTCACGCATACGTCAGCGCTCACCACTAGTACCGCCGGAGGTTGTGACAAGCTTGAAAAGCTGCATATATCCTTACGCGATAAGCTGAGTGACCACCGAAAAAGCCGAATGAGCATTCTAAAATGGCCGTTGAGTGTTACTGACCATCGTAAGACTATCGAAGAGCTGAGAGCATTTTCTCGCTGTATACAATTAGCTTTGACCACTGATGGTTGTGCTTTGCTTTCCAAAACTGCCACCGAGGTGCACGAAGTATTGGCAACGCAGCGGGAAACCCTGACAAATCAACTGAATGCACTTGAACTCCTTGAAAGGCTTGATAACCGAACATCTTTGGTGGAGGCAGCATGTCAGAAGCAGGCTCAATTATTTGATGAGGAAAGCCAATCTAGGAAAAGCGACGCCGTACTGAATTGGTTATCACCACTCGATCATACGCTGAAACACTATCATATCCGGAAGCCACGTATACATGGTACTGGAGAATGGTTATTTCAAATGCATGAATTCGAGTCTTGGCGTGATGAGCCACAAGCAGTGTCCAATGTACTATGCTGCTCTGGCATTCAAGGGGCTGGGAAGTCGGTGTTGGCGTATGGCCTCTCTTAGGATTCTCTTTGCTCGCCCTAATAATACTCTACAGGTCCCTGGTCATTGATAGACTAACGAATACTTTCATCGATGAGAACGTAGTCGTTGCATACTTTTACTTCGACTATTACGAACAGAGTCATATTGCGCAGAATTACCAATTGGACGATGGAATGATTGCAATTTTGCTCAAACAGCTCGCCTTCAAACAGCTCGCCCTCTCAAAGCGGCTTCCGGGACCGGTTCTCGACCTTCATCAGAAAATGACACGCCAGCAAAGACCGCCTAAGCACGAAGACTTACAAGAAGCATTGCTACTTACATGTAGCGAATTTGATCGAGTTTTCATTGTGATCGATGCTCTGGATGAGTGCAACAAGAGTCAAAGGAGCGCAGTCCTGAGAGCATTGAGTAAATTGTGTCAATGCTCACCAGTCAGTATGTTTATAACCAGTCGTCCCCATGCAGAGGACATCTCGAAGGCTCTCAAGAAGTCCCATAAGATTGTGATTGAAGCAGAGCCATCAGATATAGAGAAGTACGTGCATGACAAGCTTGATAACAGTGACGGAGTTGACACTTTCGATTTCGAGTTTCGAAACCTAATCGTCAACAAGATCAGCCAAGGGTGCCACCAAATGTAAGCCAAAATTTATATCTCTAAGAAAAAGGCTCACGAGGTGCAGGTTCTTACTAGCAGTGCTGCAAGTTCAGGCGATATTAGACGAGCCCACTGTGGGCGATATGAAGAAAGCGCTCGGTAAAGTGCCTCATGGCTTGTATGACGCGCTGGATTCTACTTTGTCAAGGATCCACGATCTACCAAAGAAAAGACGGCGAATAGGGTTGGAAACCCTGATGTGGATCTCTCATGCCAAACGGCCATTACTAGTTGATGAGCTTAGTGAAGCACTTGCTGTCAGATGCCGCGGTAAATTCCTTGACAGAGAAAGCCAGCCAAGACTGGGGATTATCGTCGATTTTTGCATGGGCCTAGTGACTGTCGATGAAAAATCTGATGAAGTACGACTTGTTCATTTTTCGGTCCAGGAGTATCTACTTGCAAACCAGAGCGCCTTGTTCCCTGATGCCGAAAAGATCATAGCCGAAGCGTGCATTACGTATTCACTATTCGAAGTGTTTGGTGCAGGTAGCGGATGTCGCTCCGGTAATTCTGAGATCGAGGATCTGATTATCGACAATCCATTTGTCAGATACGCTTGTCAGTACTGGGGAACCCATGCACAACGCGCCAATGACAAAGGCGTCGAAGAGCTCGCCCTCGACCTTCTCCGAAGTTCAAGCCATCGGGCGTGCTCATATCAGCTTGCCCAGTTCATTAGTGGTCGAAAAGAGAGGTACTGGGAACCAAAGGAGGCATCATCTTGTACGCCATTAACGCTTGCGGCATCTTTTGGACTCGACAAACTTGTCGAACAGCTTTTTGACAATGGCGAAGTCACAGTCGATGAGATGACATCCATGGGAACGACTCCGCTAATTGCAGCCTCTTCGGCGGGAAATAGAACCATGACCGATCTTCTATTGAGCCGAGATGCAGGCTTTACACTGCAAAACTGGTACGGTACAGCCTTACACTGCACAGCAGAGGCTGGGAAAGCGGCTTGCATACCTCAACTAATTGCGGCGGGACTCAACGTTGACTTTAGAGATCAGTTCGGCCGCACTAGCTTCCATTGTGCGACGATATCTGGACAGATGGAAACCATGGAAGCCTTGCTCGAATTTGGCGCTGATGTGAATGCTCAATGTACCAGTGATGGGTGCGATAGCGGCTGCACTCCGCTGCGCTACGCTGTCCTTTGTGAATACTCTCTCGAGGTTGTCAAATTACTACTTGAGAAGGGAGCAAAGCTGAATCCGTCAACTACTCCCATGGTCACGCCTCTCCACGATGCAGCTGCATTGAATCTGCAGGACGCTCTGGAGCTTTTGCTAGGTCACGGGCTAGATGCCAATGCCAAGGCTCCCGATGGTAGCACTCCACTCCATTTCGCAGCGTGCAACGACCACACAGAGGTAGTCTCTATTCTACTGGCAGGCAGTGCAGATATCGATGCACAAAGCAATGATGGAGCCACTCCAATATATGTTGCAGCAGAGTGTGGATGCGACAAGACTGTGAGGCTACTACTTGAAAATGGTGCAAACCTAAATTTAAAAACGGACGAGCAACTCACGGCGCTTGATGTTGCATTAAGAGAAGGTTTCGGTGATATTGCACTTGTGCTTGATGAGGCGAATGCCAAAAGAGGGCCAGAACTCGGTTCTACAGAACTTCCATACGAATTCGGCAACGGATCTGAGGATCCCTCCCAGCTCTTAATGGACGACGTTGTAACTAGCCAAGATCTTCATGAGTCAAGGAAAGCCGGAAAATCATACCAGATGCGTTCAACGATGAATGGCTCTGAGATCCAAAGCCTCCTTGCAAAGGAAGAAAGGCTAGGGTTAGTCAGAACACTCCGTTGCCCTTATTTATAGAAAGTACTAATCAGCGCCCCAGCAACCATAGCAACGTCCGCTTCCGACCAGACCAGATACGTTCAATAATGAGTGGCTCTGAGATCCAGAACTCCTTTGCAAAGGAAGAAAGACTGATGTTAGTCAGATCACTTCGTTGCATTTGTTCCTGGATCGTACTAATCAGCGCCTTAGCAATCATAGCAAGGTCCGCTCTTGGCCAGACTTGATCCGTTTTGCAATGAGTGGCTTCGGGATCAAAGCTCTCGTGCAAAAAAATACAAAGCAGGAGATTGCTCGGCTCGGTATGCTGCCCCTTCCGGAATTTTGGGACAAACAAAATCCGCCGAGMGGCGATGATGTTAAAAAGGAGAACACGGACTCTGAGCATTCTCAAGCCCCCTTGTACGAAGATACGATAGGTTAACGGGAGCTGGTAAAAGGAAGAGAATTGTCGGAGCTGTCTAAATAATGACACTGAACTTCACAGCCCATCATCTCCAAGGGATCACTCTGGCATCACGATTTCGGGCCAGACTTCGGACAGGCTGCCTGGAGGCCTGTTTCAGCCATGTGACGACGAAGTAACGAGACAATGAAAAGCACGTTTTCATGGGTATATATTTTGGAGTCAAATAGTTCTACGGTACACTTACATATTCCAACAACAACCTCAAAATCTTGTGCCCAACCATGCCTTCACTCGGCAGTTCATTTTGATCAAACCTTGAAAACCTTGAAATAATGCCAGACCAGCCGACAGAACCCATCTACCACAGCCATATTCTACCACATGGTCACATTGATAGGAGATTATATCCAGAGCCACCTACCTCCCTCCTCAGCCTTCACACTAAGCTACATGAAACTTCCCCGTCCTACCAAGTGAAAGGAAATATTACCTCGTGAAAGCCCCAATCACAATGGCTCAATATACTTGGGCACTCAATTGGTGACCTAGCATCTCGGAATCCCCCTGACCACCCCCGAATCTCCAACACTCACCGCCTCAATATCCCTTACATCTCACAAACACTTCATTTACTACAAAGTCCATGTMCATATCCCAAATAGCATTATCTCACAACAATCCTAGCACAAATCGCAAGCAGATCCCATATCTTAATCGTTAGGAGAGAGAATGATCCATCGTTGATAGATATAAGTCTCAACGACGTCAGATATGATATGATATAATTCACGCCATTGGGATATTAGAATGAAACATAACAGCTATATCTAAGCATCACCGAAACCCCACAGATGGTATCAAATCCATAATCCCTACACCAGTCCCATCCTCCCCCCCGTCCTCCCTTTCTCACCAAATACTCGAAGAGGCTAACGACCCTAAAATCAAGATTGAACCCAACAACTCCCCAATTCTAACATCTTCGCGTTGAACAACTCCCATCCCCCATCCCCCACTTCGATACTCAAATAACATCTTAGTACCAAGCCAATCTATCTAGGAAAGTGGGGGGGTTATGATACTGACACCCAAGTCTTGGTCATTGAGAGGGTTTCGTGTTATTGATGAGAGAGGATTGGTTAAGGGTGCTGCGGGGGAGAGTGGTATTGGTGTGGAAGGGAGTATGGGTTGGGATGGAATGGAGATGAGAAGGGGGTGTCGGGTAGAGGGGAACGAAGGCAGGGGTTTGGGGTTTGTGATATGCAAGGAAAGGGGGGAAGGAGATGGTGTTTTCGTGGGTGCGTATGATAGGGTAGATGAGAGAGACTTGTAGAGGATTGTGAGCGGATGATGTATTGCTCTATTCACAAAGTTGATTAGCTTATTATTTCTGCGTCCTCTCTTGGATTTTATCGATTTCCCCTGGCAAATCATCCAAGCCAATGCTCTATATGGCAACATAAGTACTTTAGTGTAAGCGTATACTTACAAGTCCCATCTCGTCCCATCTCTCCTAGGCAGGTAGATTCATGCGGGCATTAGGGTTAGTACGCCATAGACTCTTGCGGGTGCCGCAAGGCGATCTAACGAAGAAAAGGGAGCACATTAGGGCGCTGTGAACTATAGCAACGTTGCACGGTGTTCGCAGGCTCCTGTAGGCCCTAGGCCGTTCAGATCTCAGGAGATCGGACATTTGATTTTAGTTGTCAGTTCTTTGTATTTTCATGCCACCCCCTAATCCACGGTTGGATGGGTTGGGCATCTCAAACATAGTTACTAATAATTCTTTCAGATCTCACAATCGAGAACAGCATCTTACCTATATGGAATGGATCAAGTTCAAGGTAGCCGGTTAAGGATCTCGGGTCACGCTATTGTCTCTATTCCCCTCTCCTTGGCTTATGTGAGGGCCTGATAGCGTCCAATCGGCCTAACTAAGCTTGAATAACGAAGGCAAATGCACCGTTGCAGCTCCGTAGGGTGGACGTTGCCTCAATGCACCCATACATCTTAGCGTACATCGTCTTGGCGGTCGAATGGCGCCCTTAAGCACATGCTGTGAGACTTGAGCATGCAAAGCGGCATGAAGAGGCGCCTTCGATTCACCACAGCCATTTTGTTGGAGTCCATCCAAGGTCAAGTTCAAGTTGCGAATACTTATGTTGCGTGCGGGCAAAAGAAGGCAAATTGGCCGCGGAATACTCCGCACCAGCTTGGTTCTGTGAAGAGCCGCAAGGAGAAAGGCCTATATCGCAGGAAGCTCACACGTAGCCAACAATCGAGGCTAGTTTTACCGATTGAGCTCAGGCACTTTCGAATCTTGGCCCAGTCCTGGTCTCAGGAGCTTTCCTACCACTTTCGACAGCAGTTTCAGAACGGAGAGACTGTCCTGACCCCGTGAACCCCGCAATTGAATACCACTGCAAAGCTGCGATATAGAAAGGATCAAGAGTCAAGTGATGTCGTTTGTCTTTCCCTGGGGGTTTTCTGAGCTGGTGGACTCGCTAACATGTGTTATCGCCAGTGCCAGTATGGTTCCTCGCCTCACAGCCAATGCACTGCTTCGCTCGGAGGAAGCGGTGACGACACAATTGGAAGATTGGCTTGAGAAGCCACAACGACATGAGCGGTTGGCTGTAGGGGATGTTGCAACTCGATGTGATGCCAAGACCAAGATGTATCATGACTGCAGCAGCGATGACCCAACCTATGCTGTGCTAGCCGGTGCGAATGGTAGCCTTGTGAAGGAGAGGACCGACATGGGTCATCGTCGTGAGAAGCTACATGGACATAAGTGGTTGGCCGTAGGTGGTGTTTCATCTTCAGTCTGTACTGAGACGAGGACGACCCCTGAAGACAAAGGCGAGGAGTTGAACCGACTTGTGCTAGCCGTTGAAGAGGGTAGCACTTTGAAGGAGGGTCGTCATCTGGAAGATAGGTCAGATAAGCCACCAAAATACGAGCTCTTGACTTTGAGCGATTCTGGATCCGTCTCTCTGGCAAAGACCGATAAATTTTTCGCGGATGTCGACGAGATTCTCAGTGGGAAGACCGAGTAATGACGTGATGATGGTGCCTTCAACACAGAAGAGTGTTAAGGACAACGAAGTTATCGCGATGCATCGAAGGTCTGATATGGTTGATTCGCAAATGCTGATATGAGGATTGGACTTGGCACACTGCGGGTTAAGGTGGTGCTCGACTAGAATGAGTACTTGTCATTGTTTCCTACGATTAGCTGACTTGAAATATTAATGACTGTTCATGATTGTGTGCACATATTGAGTGATGACAAGCAACACTGAGATCTGGAGCAACTCAAAAAGAAATCGTCCCGCTTCTCCTGTGCCCGTTGGTCCATTGAATTCAGATTTTCCGTGTTTCCTTGATGGGGAGAACCCGTCGAGACGCAGTACTAGACTTGAGCATACGAGCTGGCAGTGGTAGGATAGCATTGCTGTTTCGCGGTGGAGCTGTGTCTTTTTCGTAAGGCGACGTCGCAGGAACCCCGCGGTGTCTCTGGCGGTGACCGCTTGACTCAAGAGCCACAGCCAAAGGGCATGATCTGGTCATGTGTCGTTACATGAGCACTTGAGACACCAGATTTGTTATGATCAATGTGCAAAGATGGCTGGAATAGTAGGATAAATCCATCAGAGGTGGTCGTTTAGAGAGGTGGTTAAATCGACCTCATTTGACTCTAACTCGCAGAATCTCGTTCAACGCTGGCTATCTCTGGTTCGAATGCGCTTGAAGAATAATTATTGCGGAGAAAGAGCTGGATCCTTCTCGGACCTAGGAATCTCCCATACATAAATTTTCCGTAATTGTGGTGGTTGGCCCGACAGCGATCAGTCAAGGAGGTGGAGGTGAACTTGTGCACAGTCGAAAACATGCCCAAAAAGCGGCTGGAGGCGAAACAGGGCGACTCGCCTGGCGATGACCAAGCGGGGTCTCTCCTACCGAATCATTGTGAGTGGATTCATCTTGAAGCCGCTGTGCATGCTGCAGAGAATCCTTCGGCGCCGTTACTACTGCAGCCTAGAGCAGCTAGGGCCAGTTAGGGCGAAGTAGGCAGGGCAGCCCCCACCTATAGTTCCGAATGCGTTTGTACGTGCAATAGCAGGGCGTACTGCCTCTTAGTGGGTGAGTGTCTATAAATTGGCTACTGGTCCCCATGTGCACACTGCAGTTGCTGACTTCGGACTGACGAAATCTGCCCTTATTATGGATTCGTAGGTTCATCTATGGATGGAAGGAACCACCATCGCTGCCACCATACGTCTCATCGCCGCTATTTCCCCACAAATAGCAACACCATCCATGGACGGCGAACCCATCCATTGATAATACGCACTATTCAGCAACGCCAACACCACCAAGCACCCCGCCGTCAGCACCTTACTATCGTCAAGGATATATCGCCGTATTAGATTATCAATATTACCACCATCTACAAGGTCATGATAGGGTAGAGAATAAGTATTAACTTGTCCCTTAAGACAATTAAGTCTGGTCGCTAGCAGTGGCCCCTAAAGTAGCCCTTAAAGCTGGCTTTAGGGGCAACTCCGGGGGCAATGGGGCAATGGGGCAGTTGAAATAATACCTACCTTAGAAAGGGTTCACCCCTCACTCGCATAGACCCATCAGCCGCGCAGCCCTATAGGGCTGGACTTAGGGCTGCTGAGCTTGCCCCTAAGGATGTCCCAAAAATCGGACGTTCCGGGGACCTTCCTCTGGGGACCTTCGGGGCATTTTTAAGGGCCGGTTCAGCAGCTCCAGGCCCAGCCCTACAGGGCTGTAAGGTTGAAGACGAAATACTCTGCTGTCGGACTTGGCGTCACGCCACATTCGCGTCGCGCTTGACATCTCGTGAGCCACCTCTGCAAGTAAGGTACTCCCCTATGAAAGTCAACACCACACCCATTTAACCATTGACTCACCAGCTCCACCCTTTTTTGACGTCACTTCTTTTGCAATCATGAACCCAAATCAAGACAAGGTCGATACGACACTCAAGGGGAATGAGTCAAACCCTGCCCAAACCGTTGCTGAAGGGAAAGGCAAGGGCAAGGCTGTGGACCTTGCGCCCCAAGACGTGAGCATGGGGGAGGATGACAGCAGCTCAGATGAAGAAACAGGCGCAGAAGATGAGGTACGTAGAGATCTCCGCCAATGTCTGCACCTCAATGGCCTCAGCAACTAACTTCCTACCCCTACAGACAAAAGACGAAGGTACGCCCGAGCGCAATCACCTCATTCCCCAAGGCGCATCCAGCTAATTGGCGTCGCCATCACAGTAGAAGAAGAAGACGAAGACAACATGGAAGAAATCGACACCGACAATATCATCCCCTCCGGCCGTCGCACACGCGGTAAAACAATCGATTTCGCCGAAGCAGCAAAGAACGCAGGCGACGAGCTGGAAGACGATGAAGACGACGACGATGATGATTTCGAGGAGAAGGATGAAGAGATGCACGATTAGGCGCATCCATTTCAAGACCAATGCTCTTTCCTGGCTCGCGCGAGCATGGTACGAACAGATGATCTGTGAATTGGAAAAGATATGCTCACCTTGTACGAGATATTACGGCCCATACAACGGAAAAGCAGTTCTACCAAAAAGCATTTGCAGGCGGCCATGTTTATTGTCGAAATCGACCAGGCATAAGAGGGAGGGCAATTGTGGGCACGGGCACATAAGAGGCCTGGCAGCCTTTGTTCCAGACATTTATATACTTGGCAGCATGGTCGTAGCTAGCTTAGCTAGCTATGATGAAAAGAGCCCATAATAGCATGATTTACAACCTCGAGCTGTTGCTCGCAATTAGCGCGTTGCGATCCATGCCAAGCCTTTCTTTGTAAAATTATAGCAGATCAACATCCCAGTCCAACCATTTGCACTGCACTATGTCCAGCTCGCTCCTCTCTGGACTAATCCCCCCACGAAACAATACTCTCACTACTATGATGCCTCACTAGAACCTCTCTTTCCACGTATCCCCAACCCTCACCCTCAACCTTCCCCTTAAGGCCACCTAGGCCACCTTTATCCCCCCTCCAGGCACCCATCCCTCTTCCCCTATATCAATGTCGATGGCATCAAGGTACCACCCACCCATCCCCCTCCCCTCCCCCCTTCCCCCTTCACCATTCTCTCCTCCAACCCTCTGCCCCACAATCAAACAAACAAACAAACAAAACACCCAATGACAATACACCCCCACAGCCGTTTCAGCACCTCCACCCTCCACAACCGCGATCCCCGCTCCACTCTCTTCGACTCCTATACCGGCGACAGAAACAGAACCAATACTGGTAGTACGTCGCCAAGCGGATATGGCTATAACGGGGCCGCAGGTGGGGGAATGGCGCAGGTGAATATGAACGGGAATGGGGGGTTTAGGAGCGCGACGCCGAATAGTAGGTACGTCTACGTATGAAGAGGAGAGAGGGGGGCTTGGGGTAAGGGAAAAGGAGTATGTGGGGAGTTTAGAGGATGGGGAGGGGGATGACAGGGAAAAAGAGGCATTGGGGAGGTTTCTATGGTTGTTGAAGGAAGACAAAGAGCTAATACGTGATGTGATCGTATGGTGTACAGGGGTCAATACAGCGATGCCGTGCTCTCGGAGCTTGAGAACCAGAACGATCAGCAATTGGAGGGTATGAGTGCGAAGGTTAAGATGTTAAAAGACGTCTGTCTCCCCCCCCCCCCACCAAAGCTCTTCACTCTCTATCCACAACGATCAAGGAACTACCCCCTCCTCTAACACCCTCCACAGATAACAATCGCAATCGGCACCGAAATCCGCACCTCCTCCTCCCTCGCTGACAGCATGAATGATTCCTTTGATAACACGCGAGTACGGCTGAGGGGGACTATGAACCGCATGTTGAGGATGGCGGAGAGGACGGGGGTGGGGTGGAAGGTGTGGGTGGGGTTTTTTGCGGCTGTTTGGTGTGTTTTTGTTTGGGTGTGGTTGTTTTGATGATGTGGGGGGAAGGGGGGAGGGGGAGGGAGGGGCGTGTGGTGAGGGGGGAGAGAAAGGAAAGAGGTTGGGGGGAAAATGTGGGTGTTGTATATGGTTCCCAGCGAAGGGGATGATAGGCTGGGGAAAAGATGTGGCTGTCGTACATGGCTCCTGGGCCGGTAGAGAGGCTGAGGAAACAACATGGGAATTTACTGCATAGAGCATGGCGTTTGGGAGCGTTGAAAGAAGCATGAGGCCTGAATACGGGTATAATGAAGAGGCAAATGTTGTACAATGGCATTGTGGAACAGAGATAGATCCCAACATATGATCAGAAAGCGGGCCAAAAGCCCGGTATAAAATCTGCAGTTGTGGGTATCATCCATCTAACATTCTGCACGCTCAATCCCAATAACACCCAAATCCCAATCCCACCACTTCTCTATCTAATTCTCCCTCCCCCCCCTCCCCCTCCCACTCCTCCTC
>KE598565.1:929284-1025406 GCA_000444155.1 Cladonia macilenta KoLRI003786
ACCCCCACCCCCACCACCTCCATCTCCTCATTATCATCACTACTACTCACATCCTCCACCTCCGTATCCGTATGTTCGTACTCGATGTCCGCTTCCGGAATCATCTCATCTAAATCCACATTTCCCTCTTCGGCATTGAAATCAATCCCATCTCCCGCATCGTCTGTGGGATCTAAGCCGCCTTCTTGTTCTCCTTCTCCTTCTTCCACTTCTTCGAGTTCTTCGTCTTCGGTCATGTCGGCGTCGGACCAGGCGGCGGCATCGAGATCGGGGATTGAGTCGTCGAGGTCCCGGGCTGGTTGTTCGGCGCCGTCGGAGGGGGGGAGGGTGCCGAGGTTGGCGGCTTCGGCGGCTTGTTGGGCTTCGGCGAGGGCGAATTCTCTGGGATAGAGGGGGATGTTAGGTTTTGTGATTGATAATTGGGGTAGGGAATGGTGGGTTGGTGGGATGAGGAGGGCGTACCGTGCTCGAGCGCTTTCTACCTCTTCTCTTTCTGCTTTCTCATCTTCCATGCCTTGTAGTGTTTTGGCTATACCTGGTGGGCGAAGCCATCCTGCTCCAAAGCGGCGGATGTTTTGTTTTCGTTGGGCAATTTGGTTTTCGTCGGCGCGGAGGATGAAGAGGAGGGTTCGTTGGGGGTTTTGGGATGGGTTGTTTATGTTGCGGTGTTGGTGGGTTGGGGAGTGTGGGTTTAGAGTGGTGTCGCTTGTAGAGGGGGAGCGTGGGCGTGGGTGGGTTGAGAGGGTGGGGTACCAGAGGGTGTGGGGCTGGAGGGTATTTTAGTAGGTGTCATATTGAAGTGCAGTGGAAAGAGAGCTTACATCGTGGGGGAATAGCGGGGGCAGAGAGGAAAACATTGGTTCAGCTTCTTGGTTCTTTGAGGACCCAAGGCATGAATGTGATAAGTGTGATATATAAATTCTTAAAAGAAGTAAACACACGTATCAGCGTTTGGCGCTAGGGTACGTATCATATGAAATGTTATATTACGTATTTCAATCACAGGCGCGCAGTTTCCCCTGACAATCATATCATAGCCAGCAACTTCCAATTCTACCTTTACTTGGACTTGTCCGATCTTCGCGTCACAGCGTTCCACGGAGGTCTCCTAGCCACCCATTCATATGCCTTGCCATACATTTGTATATGAGGCTGAGGTGGAAAATTTTGGTATCGGCGAAACTACCTACACGAAACAGAGGCAATGAGGCATTCACTTTAGCAGAATTGCTTGGATGGTATGCTTGATAAGAATGCTTCAATTGTTTGCTCTTCCGCAATCTGTCCCCAAACGCGACAAAGGATCCGTTAAGGAAACACAGGTCCTCGTCGACTCTTATTAACAGCATCAAGGAATCGACTCGAGCCCACAGATCCGTAAAGGATCAGCCTGATTAAAACTTGCCGTATGCTATGACGGGGATCGCGTTGATCCAAAACCCGGCAGATAGTATTCGTATCCAAGGACTCGAGCAATGGCGGAGGCTGCTTAAATGGGGAACCTATTCTCATCCAAGTATGCTTCGATAGGTTGGGTGTCCTCAGTAGCTCCAAGGATGTAGTCGTGGGCATTCCTCGTAAAACACCGGACATGCCTCGTGGAAGATTCTTTAGCAGCATAGTCAAACATGTCAAAGCAAAAGAGACCATCTTCATCACAGAACGCTCCACGGAAGGCCACTGCATCTAATTTCAGCTCGCTCCGCATCATTCGAAAGATTGACATCCATTTCCCATCGGACAAAGACAATGAGCTAAGTACGACGCTTCTCAGGGTGCTAGAGTGCCTGTCCAGAAACCCTTTCAGGACATTCTCATGTGCTCGAATATGTGCAAGAGTGACCCGCGCAAGCAATGTCCAATGGAAATTGCCCACAAGATGCTCCAGATCACGTCCACGGTCCCTCCAGCCAAGCTTTGTATTATGGACACCAAGCCTCAAGCTTGCCAGGTACGGTGCGGCTGTCAGAAACCTGAGCATCCGACCAGCGGAAAGATATTCGATGAATCCGTCCATGTCTTCCATGCTAGCTATCACCAAATTCAGATGTTTCAAGTGGGTTAGGCTTCCGCCATATGATGCATAATCTCGAGGGCCATCAGAAAAATACGACCAGCCTAGGAGAGTGCATGTGAAGCTCTCCAGCCGCAGGCCGGCTCGATGAACACTGTTTAGTATTGCATGCACCTCCGCCGGGCTGGCAGACTTATTGTCTCTTCTGGTCGCCCTCTCCATGCAAAGTCCGGACCCAAAGACTGCCCACGGCTTTCTCGTGCAGAGGCCAACCTCCGTGCGACCAATCTGCGTGCGACAAACCTCCGTACGGCCGACATGGTTGCGATGTCCATCTGTATCGAGAACAATATTCTTCAGCGATGGAAAATTTTCGAGAGCCTGTGTGATGCGCTGAAGATAGCCATTTTCTCGTAGAAGCTGGGACTGCTTTTCGAGATATTGTTGATACTCCGCGAAAGCCCCATCCAATTGATCTTTGGTGCACTGATGATGGGGCAGCGCGCGCCAGTTGTGCCAGGCTACATAGTATGCCATCAAGTCAGGGTTCCCAGCGTGATCGATGCACGACATCGCATCATGTCGAACCAGCATGTCCAGACTGTAAATGGCTTCCTCCCATTGTTCACGATCAAGACTTTCCAGATGATTGCCATCGAAGACCATTGTATCCACGCGTTTCCTAATTGCAGGATGTTGAGCAATGGCCTCAAGTTTATCGAAGCTGTCCTCATTGAGAACGAGAGAGATCACTGGGACAATATAGTCGACTCCAATGTCTGCGATGCGTTTGTCCAGTCGTCGGAAGTTGGCCGCTTCGGTCGGCGTCAGATAAGTGAATATAGCCTGCAATAGCTCGGTTGGCAGGCCTAGTAATTGAGGTCCTCGTTTCTCTGTACCTGACAACGAGGTAGCACTCAACGCTGTCATGGTGGCCAACGGGTAGGGGAAAAGGTGGCGCACTGGTGTCGATGGGGGACTGCTCTCAGTGGCACCACAGCGTTGTTGAATCGCTAATGGTAAATATCTGACGTCGTGAGTTGGATTTTGATACGGAAGTCCTTTCAACACATGAAAGATGGTTCAACATATGAAAGATGAAAGACGTTTCACCACATGAAAAACGTTTCAACACGTGAACGGAGAAGTAAGTAATGGGAAAGCAGGCTTTACCACTTCACTCACTTTCCGTGAGTGACATTCTGACGTGACACAGTCTCCGGGCGGTAGTCTCGACACCTCCCGCTAGAGCGTAAGTGTTTGACTTCAGCAGAGTCCATCAGAAACATGTTATCCTAAGTGGCTGAATTACGTCCACCCTCCTAGGGGACAATAACATTGGCACCCCTACAACTTAGACTTTCAAAATTTTTGAGTTAAGATCATTATTGAATTTCCTTATCATTGATCTTTTTCACATCAAAGAGACCGAAATTTTATAATGGGTGCATATATGTCGGCAATTACTAACCTTAACAGGCAATACCCATCGCCGCTCGAAATAGTCTGTTAACCGGTTGTTATGTACCACCGGCCTGGTTACTATCACCATTGGTGTCAATATTCAACGATGTCGCTATCGCTGTCACTCCTGTTAACCACGTTTGACACTCCCGGCATCGTGGAATAACAATGTTGATAGCAATAGCGATGATGATAGGACAGTGAAACAGCGAGAATATAGATGTACGGGTCACCTATAGTAACAGCTTCTTGGGGAGGTACCAGTGCCCATCTTCTGATAGGTGGACGGTTTACCTACCGACGGACGATTGGCAAATCGGCAAGGTTGACTCCCAAATTGAAAAGAGTTTGTGTTTAGAATGAAACGCGGTTGTATTGCGTGTTATGTGGCAAATCTGACATGTCAACAAACGCGGTAACCGACTTCAACCAGCCATAAATACATACATACTCCTCACATGTTCCTCGTCTCTTGGTCCACCCAATGCTACATTTACACCGTTTTGCAGTGTTATCAATAGCGATGGCAAAAGGGAAATCATCGAAGGACATAGATCCTGCTCTCTTGGTACACGCAACAGCTGTGGCTACATACAAGGAATTCGACCATGCTAACCCCGCCTTGGTCATGAACACGCCGGTCTTTTCTTCAAGTAAGTAACATACTCAACCGATACCGTCTTTAGTGTAAATCACTGATGGTCTGATACCACATTATAGCTTTGCAAAAAATGGCTTTCAACCACAATGTATACGTTTCCCCAATCACCCAGATCGCCAACGAGGTTCTCCACATGATATATGCATATCTCACCCCAGGCGAGGCGGCAAACCTACGTTTGATGTCCAAGGGTTTGGCCGTTGTTGGCCTTCGTTACCTGGCACCAACCGTTCATCTTGATTTGGAGGAAGCCAGCTTAAAGAAGTTGCGGGATATTGCAGATCATCCAATAGCCAGTAAGCACGTCTATGAACTGGTTTACGAGGTTGATCGCCTCGAATCTCTGAGTAGGGAGGACTGGTCGAGGCGTATCATGGGTCCTGAGTACATTGCATCACGAGATCGAGGCGAGCCTAAAGACCCCGGAGTGAACGCCGATGTAACTGCCCGGCGGGCCTACCTTCGAGAGCTCAAGATATATTTGTCGATGCCCTTCCATCGGTTTACTCAAGGTCAAATCCATCAGGAATGGAACCACTTCAGGGACGCGTATAACAAGCAATCGCACATTTGTCATTCCTCTTCTCTATCGGGAAAGCTCAGAGACATCCTGATAAAATTTCCAAATCTCAGATCTGTAAGCACGTCGTGGAACAATACGATGACCCGTTGGATGGAAGGCTTCAACCAGAGACTCGGTGCGTTTTGGGATCAAAATGCTCTCGTATTGGACGGGCCGGGGAGCGCTTGGAAGGTTGGGCTGTGTTCCACCCAAAATGTATTACGTGCGTTAGGACATAATAAGCTACCAATCACCACACTCTGTCTGGACGGCCTAAATTGGCAGTTCCTCGCACAACCCAACAGGGATTTCATGCTCACCAAAGAATGCTTCCGTCACCTCAAACATCTATCCATTTACTTCACAGGGCGGAAAACCATTGGAGACGAGGGTATATCGGTCGGTGTAGACAGCTACGATTCTGGTACTTTCGAACGAGTCAAGCAGAGAGGGCGGCTTGTTGAGTTACTAAGTGCGGCACCAGATCTAGAGGCTTTGGCGGTTGGCTTTGGTGAATGTGACTTTACCATGTCAACATCGCTTGAGGATACATTTGGCATGTTTCATTGGCATTCGTTGAAAGCTATTGAACTCATTGCGTTCGAAACGACCGAAAGAGATTTACTTGACTTTCTCAGCCGACATGCCAATTCGTTGCGCAGCATTACTTTTAATGGGATAGGACTGTTGGATGGCATATGGCAAACGATGCTGCATCGTATGCGTCAGACATTGAAGCTTGAGCATTTTCATATGCGTATGGAGGTGACAGAGCCCTATGGTACGACGTATCAGGATACAAGTTCGAAGTTCGAATATTGGGATGTGGAGCGCAAGGCATTTGTTTCCTGCGGCCTCGAAGATCTTGTGGAACAATACCTCCAAGGGCACGATAAGGATGACATGACATTCGCAGCGCATCTGGCAAGTCTTCGTGCGCAGTGTGACGGAGTACCGATGGTACTACTCCATCATACTTAGAGGGCCTTGCAAGCACGTGGGAGCTGCCGGATATCATCTCTCAACACTTCCTGAGATCTTCAAGTATGTACCACTGAAGGAGACTCATGACCAAAAAACTCATCATTAAAGTTTGATCTTACTTGCGCCCTCATAGATTGACTACATTCCATGGTAGCTCACACGACCATGAGACAAAACTTGCATTCCTGTGAGCAGCACACCTCATCATCCACGATCAAAGCCATCCCCTAACCAAACAATGTCCATCATCCCCATCCAAAACCTTTACGTCGCACATTCCCTATCCATAACCCCGCCCAACACCCTCCCCTTCCCTCCCACATCCCTTTCCCAACATGCACATACTCATCCACAAAACCATCACATATCTCCAACGCTATCAGGTAATCGATTTGGTTATAAATTCAATGTCCATTCATTCATCTTTCCTTCGTCCAGGAGATCTATATTACTATCCCTCCTCCCTAGCAACATCTACAAAGCATTTGTGCAGGATTAGTCTGATGTGATAGGAGGAGCGGTGATCAGGAGCACCTCACGTGGATGGAATTTTGCGAGCGTTCGTATCCTGCTCAGTAGGGGGAGTGTTAGGTAAGCATGGAGTAGACATGGCTTCTTAGTGGAAACTGGAAAAATGGATATGTTATTGGTTTTCATGTAAAGGGTATTGTGTGGTGCTTGGGATTATGGGATGGATGTTGTGGACTGTAATTTTACACCATGAGATGAACGGTGGGTTGGTTTTGTGATCAGAAGTCACAAACACGATGAGTTGGGCGCAAGAATGTAGAATCTAGATGTCGTGGTCAGTCTGGTAGCACAGTAATACAATAGCGCAGGTGTGTCGGAGCTCTGTTGGATTGTTTGTTGGTGTTATGTGGAGGAATTGGACAGGCATGGAGAAGAGTTGTTGATTCACTCTATTTCTATGGATACTACCGAATAGCTACTTGTGGTGATTTGCCGATCTGATCATTTAGTGCTAATTAATTCATGCTCATTATTCATGCAGAATATCCGATTCTCAATATCCTTCCTTGGTCTCATGTCCCTCATGTCCTCCTTAATCAGTTTCTGCCCCATCGTCTCCGGTACCAGTGCCTGCCGCTTGAGTACTTCCGGTACTATCATGTTCGGCTCCCTGTTTGCCGTCTTGTGCTTCCTTGATTTCAGGTTTGACGTCCTCAGGAAAGAGCTTTTGCAAGATCTTGTACGTGTCATCTCCAAAGAATTCAGCATTTTCAATAATTGGGAATCCTTTGCTCCATTCATCCATCAGATCTCGAGCCTCGGGGGTATCTCCCAATACCTTGTTCAGAAAGGTGGGCATATCGGCAACCATGTACTGTGAAGGTCCGGAGTCTGCGACACGGGTGATGAGTGCGTAACTTGCCGCTTTGCGCGGATGGAAATCGTCATCTTGATCTTTAGGGACTGCTATATCGACTTCTGAAGTTTGCGCAGAGCGCCCTGACTCGGACTCCCCATTCTTATTCGACGACTCCTTAGAAGAATCGAGGTTTACAGGAGTACCAAAAACTAGAGGGCGTCGTCGGCGCTCGAACATACGATCCATGACGGACTGGTTCATGGCATCGTAAGCTTTGCTAAGCAAGAACAGAGCCCATTCGCCGGTTGTCAGGGAGGAAAGGCAGAAGTCGTTGGGAGAATCATACATCTCAAACCATTCTTCAAGCCAAAGTCTCGGGTTCAAAAGACTGATCCCGTGCCCATTGCTGCGGGTACAGGGCGACGATGAGGCCATGGAGCACGCCATACCTCGAGCTAAGTCCGCGGACCGGTAGAAGGAGGCAGGGCCGGCCCACTGAAGCAGGTGTAGAACACTGGGAACAAGCTTGCAGGGTGCGACAGGCGCACGCAAGTCGTAGAGTCTATTTTCCAATCCCTCGTGCCAGTCAAGGGATTGCCCGCTTCTAGGTGTGAAGTTTAGATTCTCCCAAGCGATTCGTCCATTAGGCAGATAATTACGTCGATCTAAGCAGTCACCGCTTCCAAGCCCGGTCCAGACTATMTTAGAAACGACGCCGGTCACGGGGAAGTCAACATTAGGCACCATCTCCTTTGGATCGCGACGTCCGAAAAATGAGTATGAGTAGTCTCTCAATGCCCACCGCAGAAGATCCGAGTGGTGAACTTCACAATTGACCATATATTGACCCAAGCTCACAAGAGGAATCTGAGGCATTTCCAGAAGACACAAAAGTTGAAGACGGGTACCAGTGCCTATGATAGAGCGCAGATCTTCCTGACTGATATCTGGTCTGTGGGATAAGTTGAGGACGCTCATTTTGCTGTTCTCGTATAGCTTCGCAACAACAACAGCAAGATCTTTCGTAGAAATGGTACCCAGGGCGCTCAGATCAACCTCAAATTCATTCTTTAGCGCTTGATAAAGCAGATCGAGATAATGTGAAGACCACTTTATAGTCGGGGCCGCAGCGTAAAGTTTGTCCTTCAGCCTTGGCAAGAAGTCGGTCAAATCTTCAGCTTCAGCAACCAAGCTTGAGTTTTCCTCGGGCGAGTGCAACAGATGTTGAATAATCGTATCCATCGTTTGGCCCCGAAGCGTACCAAGACTGGCTCTAGGCGCTATCTCAAGCTTCTCTAGCTTTAGATCCAGCTCTTCTTCGCCTTCCTCTTGAACATCAGTTTCCGCTTCTTCCCAACCTGCTTCTGGCCATGCGTCTTCAAGCACAGAGGTGGAAATGATGTCCCAGCCTCGAAAAGACTCCACAAGAGGCAATAGCTCGGAATTTTCCGAATCAGTCAACATGTAGTAGGCTTCGAGGTATGTTCGCGCGGAGAGCGGCGCCATAAGAGGCACTTCGCGCGTGCTCTCCATTCCCATGAAGTCAACAAAGCAGTAGTATACATGCGAAGGGTTGGTGATGTCGAATATAGTAATGCCTAGAAGAGTCAGTTCCTGATAGGTAATGTTGGGGATTGTAATCTCTGGAACCACGACATTTGTTCAAAGGAATGTGAATGAACCGATAGATATCACCCGCCCATTATTTGATATGCGTGAGATCTGACAGAAATAAGACTCACCATTGTTGTTGTCACCCCCGTTGTAGGGCATGTAGAAGGATTCGATGGACGTCTTGTGAAAATAGCCGTCTGGACCATAGGAAGCTCCAACGATTAAGCAGGTGGCAATGAATGGGAAAGGCACATGATTGTTTTTTTCGTCATATTCTTTGTTGTTTGAGTAACTCCAAAAGCTGTCATCGTGGCGTTGAGCTGCAAGGAGCTCTTGCTGTATCGGCAAATGGTTTGCAGGGTCCTGTCCAGGGTAGTTTAGTAAGAGTCCTCACTCGGTAGTGTCATCTAGTGACAGGGATTTCGTGATGTGTCCTGTCATGATGCCTGGTTGTCTTTAGATTCCAACCTACCTGGAATATTTTGAGTGTGCCCAAGCAGCGTCTCAACGCAGTGTGTCCATAGAGCCATTGATGATGAATGGCACAAAGTGTTCGATAGCGGCCTTTGACCTTCGCAATCACAAAGAGCTGATGGCGCTGACCCATGGTCTGTGATGGTATTTCCAAAGGTAGATCACAACAAAGTCTTGACACAGGAATGGGTAAGAGGAGCTATGGAAGTGTTGAAAAGTGTGATAGAATCACAAAGAAATGGAGAATAAACCGGTGTACGTGTGAGTCGGAGACAAGCTTTGTCGTCTGCATGAAACCGAGCTTGTGCAACAGGAAAATTGAAGGGGATTGGACCAAAGTGAATGAAGTGTTGTCTACTAGTGGAATCTTGTGGGCCATAATTCTGCCGAGAGGAGTACGCAAAGGTGTTTGGAGATAGAGAGACTACCTATGCAAGGACAGAAACGTATGGCTACCAAGAGGGAGGTGTAGCGTCTCCAATAGAGGCATGGTATGAGCAGAGCCTGTGGCTTCGCTCAGCAGTCACTACCTAATTTACATACCCTTCAGCAACGACAGCGGTATTCCATTGAATTGGAGTGTCTACGATATTGTAAGTACAGAGTTCGATGGCATCCTTTCGCTTTGCTGTTGACCATTTCACCTGTTGAGAGCACAAGCCAGCGGACGGTGAGCAGCAAGTGAGATGTATACCAGCAGGGGCGCATGTGGGTTATGGGGCAAGAAGGTATTGGGAACTTAATCATACTCTGTCACTAATCAGTATCCAAAGCCCTTCATTGTGAGCTCCGGATGAAACGTGATGATCTGGATGACATGTGCGCAGATAGAGAAGTCGAATTCGAACAGAGGACTTGGATCCCCTGTATTCCACGACCGTATATTACATGGTTTAGGGAGAAGATCTCCCGAACGACCTACATAGATGGCGGTCCAGAGCATGTTTGGAGTTCAGAGTTGAAGAATGAAGGCAGCCATGTTGCCTGAGGTAGGTTGAGTACTTATAAATTACCACTAATACAGGTAGCTCAACTGATTGTCACAGAAGCTAAATATGACGCGGAGAAGGACCGCGTAACAACAACGCGTCGAGAAACGCGTCTTCCACAGGATTAAGTGTAGCTTGCGAACACCCAGCAGACCGTAAGTATCAGGGTCTGAGCTACTACTGCAGCTCATTCTACAATGGCGACGGTCACCCAGCAGCGAATACGTGGACGTCCAGCCCGTAAGTGCCGTCAATGCTACGAATGCTAAATTGCTAAAAGGCTGCACAGATCCATCCGGCCCTACCTTTCTCACCTACACACCCAATGGCAAACAGCTCGTTACTGCTGGATCTAATAATGTGGTCAGGGTATATGAGACAGGCTCAGACGGGGAACCTACGAATTTGGACGATTGCCAGGAGAACAACACTGCAATTGCTGCTACTGTAAGCTTCGGCGCATAGAATGGTCTAGACAAACATAGGATTAATTCCAGAACAGAATGACTTTTTCCTTACGGGCTCTGAGGATGGCACGGTCTGCATGTACTCGCTTGACACATTTACTTACGAGAAGATGCTCACACGTTGCACTCTGCCCATTCGCGACATCGCCCTCTCCACAGATGGCCAATGGGCTGCTGTTGCTAGCGAGTGGGTTCCAATGTCCCGAGAAATGTGGCACAGTACTAACAATGCGCAGTGAGCTGGAAGTAAAGATTGTGAATATCACAGATACTTACAGGGTTCTATACCTGCGAGACCTTCCGAAACCCGTAAAACATCTTTCCTACGATCCCAGTGGCACCTACATCGCAGCCTCCTGCACGGACGGTATTGTCTATATCTACAGCCTTAGTACTGAGGAGCCAGATCTGATTAGGAAAGTGGACGGCTTGATTCGCAGTCTCGAGACTGAGTCTGTATCAAGTTCGCGAGCAGCCTGGCATCCTGACGGGCGGGCATTTGCGGCGCCTACAGCAACGAGGGACATACAAGTCTTATCAAGTGGTGATGGAGAGCGGCAGAGGGCATTTGCAGGTGGGCACATGGGAGATATTACAGCACTTGCATGGTCACCGAACGGGGCGATGCTTTTGACTGCTTCTTCTGACAGAAAGATCGTGTTATGGGATACGAAGACGCAGAAGATCCTAGCACGGTATCCCAGTACAGATTCATGGGGAGCGAACTTTGCACTAATGGAGAAACAGATACGAGTATCCGAATGTTATCAACATAGCGTGGCATCCCTACGAKAATATTGTCTCATTTGTAACGTCGGATGGCGAATTGTTCATCTATACGCAATTTCTGCAGCCCGAAGTTGTTCCCTTGCTCGAAAAGACCTTACAACCAGCCCCTTTCATCAGAGACCCCCTAGCAGAGACTTCCGGCAATGCACGCAAGCCATTGACCAATGGAGCCAAGGACAACGCAGATTCTCGGGGCAGACGAAGAGGAACCCCAGATTCTCTCGACGAAATTCTCGGACCTGCACTTGGTGACGAGGGGGATGACTTTGTTAGCGATGACGACGGTGCTGGCTATTTAGATGAAGTAAATGGACATGGAAAAAGGGGCAATGCTCATTTGGATGCCATTGACATTTTTGATGGCAAGAGAAGAGCCACGTATCAAGCTTTCCAGCCAACGATACATCATTCATTCCAACCCGGGAGTACCCCTTGGCGAGGGAATCGGAAATACTTATGTAAGTACAAGTCGATGTTGGAGGATATCAGACTGATCATTCTTGCCAAGGTTTGAATTTGACAGGATTTGTATGGACTGTTGATCAAGACACGCATCACACCGTGACTGTCGAATTCTATGATCGAGAATTTCATCGTGACTTTCATTTCACCGACCCATATCTCTATGATAAAGCTTGCTTAAGTATGCTTGTTTCCTCTAGGATGACTTATAAGATGCTGACTTCCCTTAGACGAAAATGGCACCTTATTCTCTTGCCCTCCAGCGAACGGTAACCCAGCAATGGTGTTCTATCGACCACACGAGACTTGGACAACAAGGGCAGATTGGCGTACTCAACTTCCGGCTGGCGAGGACGTGACCTGTAAGTCATCCCAAACAGGACAAAGACTAGGACTAATAGTCACCAGCGATATCACTAAGCGATTCGTACGTTGTAGTAACGACTTCTGCTGACTACGTCCGTATCTTCACCCTGTATGGCACACCCTTCAGTGTCTACCGTCAGAAGTCTTCGCCCACCGTAACATGCGCTTCATGGAGAGATTATGTGCTAACAATGGGGAATGGACCCGTTGGCGGCGATGGATCCACGAAKCTGCTATACACGATCGAGAACATTAAGAGAGACGAAACATGCCAAAGCGAAGACATTGTTGCATTAACGGAAGGCGCAAAAGTAAAATCTGTTTTCTTCTCCGACAGTGGTGATCCATGCATATACGACTCTACGGGCGTCCTATTGATTCTTCAGCACTGGCGGTCACCCGGCCAAGCTCGATGGGTCCCTGTATTGGATACTAAGCAATTGGACCGTTTGGCCAGTGGCAAGAAAGAAGAATCATATTGGCCTGTAGCTATTGCACATGAGAAGTTCCATTGCATCATCTTGAAAGGCGGAGATCAATATCCTTACTTTCCCAAACCTTTACTCAGCGAATTCGACTTCAAAATACCATGTCATACATTCAAGCCACCAGAAGATAACGAAAATCCAAACGCGCTCGAAGGTCCCAAGCTGGAGGAATCATTCGTACGAAGCTCACTCATGCTGTCTCTACTGGAAGACCTTGTATCCTCCACCAACGCGACGCATGCTCAACGGACCGAGCTGAGCAGGCGGGAGATTGGCGTCGACAAGGCGTTGTTACAGTTGCTGAATGTCGAGTGTAGGGAAGGCGAGGAAAGAGGTATGAAAGCGCTGGAGGTTGTAGAATTAATGCGAGATCGAAGTGGAAAGATGGTGGAGGCCGCAGGCAAGGTGGCAGGACGGTATGGACGGACGGTGTTGCAGGAGAAAATCGCTGAGTTGGCGGAAAAGAGGCTGATGGGTATAGAAGACGAAGGATAGGATGCGTAATGTTTTGTATAACACGAATCGGGCCAATGGTCTCCTTTGGGTATCCCCTGACCAGTCCGTTCATTTGAAGACCTTGCTCCTCACCTCTAGCCCTCTGAGCCTTCACTGCGCGCAACGCCCTACTCCTGCCATCACTGCAAACATCCTCCTACACGCTCTTCAAACCCACCCTACCTCCTCTCCAACTTCACGTCCTGCCTCTCTAACTCCACATGCTGCGTCTGCAAAGCTTCCCAATCTCCATTAAACGCCCCCTCCACCTTCCTCCCCCTCCTCTCCCAAACATCCTCACTGCTCCCCTTCCTCTCCCCTCCATACTTCTCCCTCTCCCTCCTCATCCCTCTCTCCAGCACCCTTTCCGCCCTCTCCTCATCACTCATAAACCCCCGATTCGTACGCATGCACCACCAGAAATCTCTCCACTCCTGGCTGCATTGTCGAAGCTGCCCGTATCGGTAGAGAGAGGTGAATTGTCCGCCGAGGGAGGCGCAGTAGAAGGCTGTGTCGAAGGCGGCGCGGCAGGAGACGGTTGTGGGGTGGATGTCGGTGGGGGTTATGAGGGTGGGGTTGGGGGGGTGTTGGGGGAAGGGGGGTGAGGATGGGTTGGAAGGGGAGGTTTGGGAGGAGGCGGGTGAGGAGAGGGAGGTGAGGAAAGCGCGGAGTTCGGCGTCGGCGGCTTCGTCACGGGTGAGGGTGGGAGTGGGTTCGACAGGGGGGGGGTCTTGGGTGGTGAATGGGGAGGTGGTTTCTTTAGGTGCGTTATCCTGGGATGAGAATGAGGGGGAATCGGTTAGGTCGGATTGACTGGACTCTCGGACTTGAGTTGTGGAGTTTGAAGAATCTTTTGGTGAAGTCCATAGCCATCCCATTGCTGTGTGCCCTCTGAAGTAAATCGTAATCAAAGTCGAGGGAGATGCTTTCGACGAGCGAGCTTCAACGCCGGGTAGGAAACGTGAAAGTTGCTGATTTTGGCACGTCATTCTTCCAACTTCTGGAGCACAACAACTACGCGTCTTATAGGCGCCACACATAAGAATCTTGCGGCTCTTGACTATGGTCCAGAGAGGACTATGTTATGAGTTCGATTCTCATTAGGCTTTGAAGGAGCCATGATCTGGTCCAGCCCGCAAGAATGCTAGGATTTCCCAAGGCTTTCAGCCGGCCGTTGGGCCAAGGCTGCAATTTTGGTAGCAGGAACCGAGCTCTGTGGACAGCTACAGGGTACCGTCCTCTTCGAAAGCACCCTTGGCCGGTCAATTCTTTTCCCCGACGCTACAAGACTACGGAGGCTGGCGACAATAAGTCTGGCCATATCGAGGCTGGACAGAATGAGGGCATTTTCTTTCTTGACAGTTTGTGCCCCACACGAGCTTAATATATCATGCTATATGCTGATCCATAGCCTAGATGTCTTCCCTCTTAGACTTAATTTTACTATGTGGCTTCCCTTCATCGACGCCGAGAGATTCGTACCACGGATGATGAAGCGCCTCCAGATACCGAATCACGCTGCTGCCGATCCTGAGAATATCGCGGAACGAGCCTTGCCCAGATCATTGCCAATCAAAGTCACGGAAATCTTGCCGCGGGTGGGGGAAGGTGGTGCGTTTGTTAAGGTCTCCCACAATCCAGAGCAGCCATTGCCAGACTTGGAACAGGCGATTAAGAAATACTTGAAAGCAAATCCTATAAAGCCATGGTTCAACCCATTCCAGCGGGTGCGGACATCGCTTGTTCGTGGCCGGCCATGGGTGGAAGATCTGCACCGAGTGCCCAGTGCAAGGCTCAAGGTTGAATTCGTACCGTGCTCACCAGGGCAATCGGCAGAGGAGTTGTCACAGGAGACTCTGTACTCGCTATTCCGCAGGTATGGTAAGCTAGCAGATATTCAGCCGCAACCTACGGACTCTAAAGACCTTCCAAAATATGCTCTTCTCCAATTCAGCAAAGTCAGACATGCTATCATGGCCAAGAATTGCATGCACGGGTTCGTATTGCCGGCCAGCGAAGGCGGAGGCGATACTGGGACTAAGTTGAAGTTGGTTTATATGCGGACGCGAAAACAGCACTGGATCTTGGACTGGCTTGCGAGTCATCCACGGGTCACGCTTCCCCTTCTACTTGCACTTTTTGGAACAGTCACGGTGGCAATTTTCGATCCGTAAGTCCCAAGATTGGCTTATCTCACGATTTCATGTAATAACAATCATGCAGTATCCGAACCTTCTTCGTCAAAGCTCACGTTACACGCACATTTCATATTTCTGATAATCCTGTATACAAATGGTTGAGGTCTCAAGCCTCCCGTGCAACAGATGCGCTCAAATTCGGACGCCACAAACCTGAGGACGCCGGGCTTAGTGCAATTTGGGATGATCGCAAAGATGACATTAGCCAGATCCAGACTTGGCTGATGGAGAGTGCTGATACGTTCATTGTCATTCAAGGACCTCGAGGCTCCGGAAAGAAAGAGCTGGTTCTTGACCAGGCGTTGAAGGACCGCAAGAACACTCTCGTCATTGACTGCAAACCCATACAAGAAGCGAAGGGTGACAGCCGCACCATTTGTGCAGCAGCTGATGAGGTCGGCTACAGACCAGTATTTTCGTGGATGAACAGCATTAGCAGCTTGGTCGATCTCGCAGCTCAAGGCACCATTGGCACGAAGACTGGCTTCTCTGAGACCCTGGACGCACAATTAGCGAAGATATGGCAGAACACAGCTACTGCCCTCAGGCAGATAGCGTTATCAGAACGCAAAAAAGACGACAAAGACTCTGACCTCGGCGATGACGAATACCTCGAGGCCCATCCCGAACGGCGACCTGTGGTGGTAATCGACAACTTCCTACACAAAAGCCAAGAGAACAGCGTGGTTTACGACAAAATCTCTGAATGGGCCGCTGGCCTCACATCCGCCAACGTCGCCCATGTCATCTTCCTAACAAACGATGTTTCCTTCTCCAAATCCCTCAGTAAAGCCCTCCCTGATCGGGTCTTCCGCCAAATCGCCCTCGGCGACTGCTCCCCCGAAGTAGCCAAACGCTTCGTCATCAACCACCTCGACGCTGACGCCGACGAAGGCGGCGGCCCAGAAAAGAAACCCAAGCCATCAGAAATGCGCGAAGACCTCGCAGAGCTAGACGACTGCATCTCCACCCTCGGCGGCCGCCTCACAGATCTCGAATTCCTAGCCCGCCGCATAAAAACCGGTGAAACGCCCAAAAAAGCCGTCCAAGAAATAAAAGAACAAGCCGCCTCCGAGATCCTCAAAATGTATATCCTCGACAGCAGCCCTCGAAAATGGACGCCTGAACAAGCATGGCTGCTCGTAAAACAACTCGCCGACTCCGAATCCCTACGCTACAACGAACTCCTCCTCTCCGACATCTTCAAATCCGACGGCGAAAGCGTCCTGCAATCTCTCGAACAAGCTGAAATGATCACCATCGTCTCCTCCAACGGGCGGCCTACAAGCATCAAACCTGGCAAACCAGTCTACTCCGCTGCTTTCAAACAGTTAACGGAAGACCACGTATTGAAAGCGCGCTTGGACTTGGCTATATTGAGTCAACTTATTAAAGTGGAAACGCAGGGGATTGATAGGTATGAGGCTGAGTTGAGCTTGTTGGCGAATTTGCCGGGGGCGCCGAGGGAGACGAGGGGGAGGGCGAAGTGGTTGTTGGGTAAGTTGTGGGCGGGGCAGGAGAAGGTGGAGGGGTATGAGAGGGAGAGTGCAGGGTTGAAGAAGGTGCTGATGCAGGAGTTTTAGGTGGTTGAGGGGTATATCGTGGGGTGTGTTGTATATATGGTGTGAGTGTATGTGTTGAGGAGTGAATGTGCGGGCTGGGAGGAAGGTGGTATGGGATTGTATATATGGATGGGATGAAGGCACTGAGGAATGGGGAGGAAGAACTATTGATACCACTCTGCACGTCGTCTTGTAAAGTATAGCTTGGATCTATACAAGTATGTATATACACAATATGCTATCACAACCGCACAATATACTTTCAAATATTCTAACTATTCAATACCCATAGCCTGATGCTGATTCTAATACTAAACAACCACTCTACCCACCCATAGTAGAGCCTCGCAACTCTCGCCACCGAGTAAAAGAACCCAACTCAAAACGAGCCATCACAGCATCCATCAACACCAACATCCCATGCACTCCTTCCCCCCCAACATCGGCAGTAATATCTGCAGCCTTTCCCACCCTCACCCCCGCCCCCACCCCCAAATCTAGATCACAAATTTCTCAGCTGCATCGTATTGTGAAACATCCATCCACACAAACTCGCCGAGGAGATCGAGAACATCTCTCAGCTCAGCTCAACTCAGATCAGCTACCTTCGTGGTTTGAAACATCTGATATTTAGTAATTATATCAGTTCTGTGGAGGGAAGCAATTTCGACGGTATCAATGCTGTCGACCTGTGACGCGGCTGAGATTGGTTTTGCGAAGGATTAGTATTTGCGAGATTGGATAGAGAGTGGGGGGTTAGAGGTCACTGGTCTGGGTGTTGCTGCGGTGATGTTGAGGATTGATGTGAACTGCGTGGACTTAGTCAATAATAGCTCTCGGCCGTTATTGTATAGCATCTGGTAAGTGAAGCGGTCAGTACAGTGCGTACAGGATGGTGCAGGGGCGTCCAATTTATTGTCTGCTGCTCGAATTATTGCGATTCACTGTTCGGAGTCCGGAGTGTTGTTGCAATATTGGTACTTGACAAGGGTTGTAATATCAGGCTGCTCTTGTTTATGGGATGATGCGGAAACAGACCCTGTTGATTGGCAATGTTGCAATGACATTACGAACTGCGGATAGTGGGTCGCACTGACAATAACAATACGAGGGATGATGGACAGAATTATCTTACACCAAGAAGGGAAACGTTATAATAATATTTTGTTCACGGGGGGAGGCGGAAGATAATTTTCTCGTGTTGCCTTTTTTTGTGGGGTTCTTCTGTCCATTATCCCTGGTGTTGCTATTGCAAGATCTAAAGATCTTAGAAAGTTGCAAATGGCACACAAAATAATTCGCAGCACATCATGCTTGCGTCGTGTGGCATCCTAATTTAACGTTGTTATAGCAATGAATTGCTGGCTTATAACATTTACCATTAGCTACCCCGGAAGACAGGGAAGTGCGGTTCGTGTTCGTTCATGCTGGACAAGCGAATGCTCCGCTATATTCCTCTAGCAGGCTGTGTACTTAATAGTCGTAGGGCGGAGTCTAGACATCAGAAGGGGAATAAAGACCACTGTGCCGTTGGCATTCCTCGTATCTCCGAAGGCTCATTTGTCCCGCATAGTTGATCTGTGCAGGCATGATCTCGTTTTATAATCAGTGTTCTCTTCGTTCTGAACTTGTCCTCAAAAATGGTAGGACCGTATTGATCCTATCTGTACGATAAGAGGGCGGTGGATTCTATTGACCGTATCAGTTACCAGTCCTACGCAGTAAGACAACAGACTGCCAATACGAGGCTTCTAATATGGTGATCTGGACAATAATATAGTATGTCACGCGATGCTCACTGCCTAGCAAGGATCAGTCGACTAATGCGATAGGTTTCGCAGACCTCCCTTGGAATGGGTACGTTTCGTTGGCTCCGTTCTGAATATCCGTCCCGTACTTCCCCAGGTGGAGACTCAGGGTACGATGGCGCAGCCTTTAGGTAACCATTGGCGATGGCAACGTCGTAGTAAGCTTCTATCGAAGCATCCGTAAGCGCGGAGACATTTTTGGAAAATTGTCAGCACCTTTCTTTGGTCTCAGGCTCCGGTGACAACCGAGGGCCGTCGACGAGCCCCGCTAAAACGGAGGTACAATCAGCATCGCTTCGGAAGGAATTACAGGAGAATCCCATAATTCGATAGTACCCCTCAGCCACAGTCAGCATAATCCGTGCGTTTCTTCCATGGTCGACATGTTAGGATGCTGAAACGCCAGGCATACAATGAACAAACTGTATTGGACAGTCGAGTTCCTCCGGGATCACCGGATTGTCTAACATTCAGAAATATCTCTTGCGTCGGCGGTTGGTAAATTAGTTCATGGTGTCGGTTCTGCGTCGAGAAATGTTTTCACAGCCATCTGGCGGACCAATCTGATAAGATGTGACGCCCTAAAGCCGAAGATATACGCATCCGATCGAAATTCATATGTGGTCCGCAGGAATATGCGCACCGTCCTAGTATCAGCCAAATCCTGAGACTAGGCTAACAGCAGCTTCTACATTCTGCGCAAATTGCTCATTAGTTAGGTTCATCACTTTCGCTCCACCGGTTGCTACCTGAAGGTTAAGTGACTATCTCGTGCCGAAGAGAGTTGGGGGCCATCAATGAGCGTGTTCCAATGATCCAAATGAAGTGATGGAACCAAACGACACGGGTGACAGATTGCTAAGAGGATCTAAACAGCTGCAAGTCGTGAATTGACGGGTAATAGTGGGGTTCGCTCCATATCGCTAGATCCTTAATGGTGGATGTTCAGAGCGTCAAAGGCCGCAATCAGTCAATGTTGGACAGCTGGTATGCAACACAGACGCAGCCAGTCGCATTATCTATGGATTCGCAGAAAGGCGTGAGCGGACAATCGCTATGATTGTCTCCTCAGCCTTAAGCTGGGTAAGATAATGCATGCCGAGTAGATGTAGACCCCGGTTCGAGGACTCTGGGAGTGCCACGGCATGCTGCATGTTCAAACGTTGGGTTTTGGGGCCTTTTGTCAATTGTGAGAGTCAAATACCCACCAAAACCGGTTCGTGGTGGGTCAAATCTGATCATAGTGGAATCGAGGAATTTGCAATTGGGTCGTGCCTGCCGCCACGTGTAATACCCCGACAGGATTAGCTTGCATCCACGGGCCTTCCATTCCGGACTCGAAGCTACTCCGATATGCAGTCGACGTACAGTCGATGCTTAGCTTCTGCGCTCTGAAATCGGACTCATGCACATGCCTGTTTGTTAGGACATGGCGAATGAACGGCCCCGGAGATCTCACGGCAACCTTCGCGAAGTTTTCTGTAGTGAGTAAGTCATGTAGATCATCGAAGACTTCATTCATTGTTGCCTGGGGAGGGTTGGGGCGGCATGACCTGCATAGGCGCGACACCGGCGCCCCATTAGGGGGCCAAGGCTGCAGATTTGGCCCATATTTTGGGTACACTGGTACGCCGTGGGTACCTGCAGGACTCGCTAGTACGTCCTCGCTTGGAGAAACGTCCACGATGTTGGCTTCGTGGCTGGCTTGGCGTAGTGTATGTGGTATCATTGGTGTGTCTCGGGTCCTCAGAATTGCACTTGTTATTTTCATTTGGCTAATGAACTACCAGACAGTCTCCTTTGGCCTCTTCATGAGTTAAGACATCTCGTTCAAGTCTTCACCAGTCAGGCTAACTCCGAGAGGCGAGCCGCATGGACCACACACCGTTTAAACTAGCGAGATAATGCAGCTAATCATCTGTAAATTACCCACATGCGTCCAGAATCAAGTTCTTTCGTAAATTTGACGGAATGTTGAATACCTCCGATCCCATATCGACGTTATCCAGGTTGACACTCGCAACAACTAGATCAGGTGGTTAAAGTATCACGTGCCAGCGAATAACGTTGCTTAAGATGGTAGCATCTCGTGGTTTCAGCATAGGTAACATCCTCTTCAGCAACGTGGAGCATCAGTGGTGTCGAAAGCCATGAAGGGCGCTCGACCCCACCACAAGCACGTCCTTGACCAACATGTTGAAGACCGTCATCTCAGCGTGTGACGCATCACAGACAACCTGCAATGGCTCAAAGAGCACCAAGTGCGACTTTAGTCGGAGTATTCGGTGGATAACGAAGGTCGCGAGTGGAGTCACTCATATCACCGACTATAGCCGCGAGACATCGATAGTGTAATACCGCGACGCCACCAGTGCCAGGCCCCAGGGCCGGGACCCTATAGCAGCCCGGCAACCCTCAATAGCCGCCTTAGAGCATCTCCCTACAAGGTGCTAAAGTAGACCTCAAAGTTACGGCAATACGCCTAGATGCGATTCTTCTCCCCAATTCAAACTCTATGATTTCTGCTTGTGTGGCAACAGCTTTGAAATACGGGGACGGGAGCTTCATACACACGTATTCGGTCGTGAATAATACCTCTTGCGCTTGGCTTCCTCAGGATGGATGCCAAAGAGGAGGTCCCGACTGGCTACGGAGCACCCCATTCTCTGTGAGCACGCCTTGATCTTGGGGGCAGGGCAAACTTGAAACGAGGATACCAGCTCTAATACGAGTATTAGCGTATGGTAAGCACTTATCGTTTCGATCCTGTGTTGGAATATCGATGGCTTCATGTGAGATGACCGTTGTCAGCTTATTCCAGGAGGAAGACAATATTGAAGGGCGGCCCGTCTTGACGCCCGGTCACATTGAGGGGGGCTGCTGTCTGTCAGCTGTTAGTCCTGTTACCCACCATCCCACTACCCATAGACACTCACAGATCTCCACAGGCTCTCCAACCGAGATGCACCTCCCCTTCAATTATGCACCTCTTTGACGCCAAAAGCTCCCAAGCTCGTCCCGTCTCCAGATTCGGCAATGTGGCTGATCGCGACTCTGCAGGGTTTGCTCCTAGCCGTATAGAGGGATCAACAGAATTATGCGAGATTCGGCTATCTTTAGTCCTAGCGCTCGTAAAGTATTCCCGTCCGGACAGTATCGTGATATCAGATGTACTTGTCCCTCTTCTTTTGTCCTGTTAATTCTTCTTCCTATTCGTTCTCTATCATACCGGGTCCGGTCATGTCAGCGTTGGGTGAGGAATATGAACATGCATGCAAGCAGAACAAGTAAGATTGCCTTTCTCGGTGATGCAAGAGCAAGGAATCTAGCTCGCACGAGCTGGTAACTCAACCGCCATGCCTTACCCAAGATAGTGATTCTAGACGACCGCCACATGGTCCAGTATTTACTTCACGCGCTCAGCCATCTCAGCCTCCTTCTCCCACTACTACACCGTCCCATCCCATCCTTCCCCAGGCAGACCCGTTAGCAGCGTACGAAGTGTCAATCCCGTACACGGCAGCCTAGGATCCTACATTGTTGGACCTCGTGTGCTGGTGACCGTGACCTACCGCCCGGTCTTGCATAAGCTCGCGACATCAGCCTAGTTCGGTTGGTACAAGCTCATAAGTACGTTTGTTCTGGACACGGCTGAATGTGTCTTCACGCCCCTGAGCTCAGGTGTTCACTGCAACCCTACTTTCCATGTGCGAGATGCTGTTCGATCAAATCCCACTCTTCGAGCATAAATAGGACATCAGACCCACACTCGTTCGACCATCTAAAGCGTTATTTCTAACACTCATTTAAATATTACTTTGTGGCATATGTGTGTTCAGACGCAGGCTTCTAAGCCCATTCAATCATTGGAAGTTATACAGGCTGCTAAGACTGCCGTTATCATCGCATTTGTGTCGTTACTATTGTCGAGACTGTCGAAGTCACCCCATATTCAGACCAACAAAAGCATAAGAATAATACCAACGTACACTTGTTGCATCACCAATATCAATTCAACCACAGTCGAGGCTAAAGCCTTATACGACTGCCAGCCGTTTCACTCGGACCTAACTCGAAGGAGACTTAACTAGTGTTCTTGCTCCAGTTCAGACGAAACCAGCTCGGGTCCACCTCCCTGTTCTAAGACTCAGCCTTCTTCACGATGGTTGCCGCCGCTGGCGCTGTTGCCTCCGGCATCGTTGCTCTCAGTTCCCTGGTACCTTCATTGCCTCAGTCCGCCACTAACGGTAACTCGAACTTGGGGACTCTTCAAGCCCCAACTCTTTCTGACTTCGTATCAACTCCTAACACGCCTGACGGCTTTCCTTGGGGTACCGCTACTGCAAGTAACACCAATCCCTATACTTTCACCCCGGGAGGTGGGTTGCAGCGCAACTATCAATTTAATATTGCGCGCGGCACTATTGCTCCCGATGGTGTCAACAGAAGTGTGTTGCTTGTCAATGGAGCATTCCCTGCTCCAAAAATCGAGGTGAATTGGGGTGATACCATCAATGTCGAAGTTTGTAACAACATCGTAGGCCCGGAAGAAGGAACCTCTCTGCATTGGCATGGTATACTGCAGACGCTGACTCCTTGGTATGATGGGGTCCCCTCCGTTCAGCAATGCCCAATTGCTCCAGGCAAATGCTTCACCTATTCTTTCCTGGCCGATCTTTACGGGACGACATGGTATCACTCTCACTATACCGCTCAGTACAATGCGGGCCTTCTCGGACCTCTAATCATTCATGGCCCCAAGAACGTCCCCTATGACATCGATGTTGGCCCTGTGCTGCTCACCGACTGGTATCACGATACCTATGAAGACATCGTCGAAGAGGTCATGACTAAGGCCCAATTAGCCCCTCCGCTTTCGAACAATAATCTCATCAACGGCAAAATGAATTATGACTGTTCCCTGTTAACGAACGGACAGCCATGCACCCCAAACGCTGGTCTTTCTAAGTTCAAGTTCCAATCCGGGAAGAAGCACCGTCTTCGACTGATCAATGCTGGATCCGAAGGCCTACAGCGTTTCACCATTGATGGCCACAACATGACAGTAATGGCGAACGACTTTGTGCCCGTAGAGCCGTATGAGACTAACATGGTAACTCTCGGAATCGGACAACGTACCGATGTCATTGTAACTGCAACTGGTCCGCCAAATTCCACGTACTGGATGCGCTCTAATGTCAGCCACACGTGCTCCGCTTCTGATGGCCTATCGCCAAATGCGTTGGCAGTTATCTACTACGAAGACGCAAACGATAATGCAGTACCCACGACTACTGCAACTCCATATGATGACAGCCAGTGTGCAAATGTACGAGAAATTGTGTTCCCCACCAAGAGAAATACTAATTGACCTGCAGGATCCTCTCGAGAGTACCATTCCCTTCTTTCCATTCCCAGCCACCTCAAACCCCGCCGTGACTCAAGATATCGTAATAACATTTGGCCCCAACTCAACCGGCTACGAACTATTCTACATGAACAACGTCTCCTTCCGCGCCAACTACGAGTATGCTTTTCCCCCACCACACCCACAACCAAAAAAACCCCCTACTAACACCCACCCAGCTACTCCCTCCTCGCCCTCGCCCAATCCGGCAACCTCTCCTACCCCCTCGACCCCCAATGGAACGTCTACGACTTTGGCACCAACGCCTCCGTCCGCCTAATCGTCTACAACGAATTCGCCTTCTCCTCGCACCCCATGCATCTCCACGGGCACAACTTCAATGTTCTCGCCGAAGGCACCGGATTCTGGGATGGCACCATTACTCACCAGCAAAACACCCAGCGGCGCGACGTGCAGCTCGTGAGGCCCGGCACGGCGACGCAGCCGGGGTATATTGTGTTGCAGTATGAGACGGATAATCCGGGGGTGTGGCCTTTCCACTGTCATATTGCGTGGCATGTTAGTGCGGGACTTTATATCAACACTGTCGAGCAGACACATTTAATAAAGCACAGAAACATCCCGCAGAGTGTGAAGCAAACCTGTACTGACTGGGGGAATTATGTGGCGAAAAATGGTGTGGATGAGATAGATAGTGGGTTGAAGGAGAGGAGGATTGAGCCTGGGGTTCTGGGCGGTTTGATGCCTGAGAGTCCGAAATGGAGTAAGAGGCAGTGAAGAAGTCACGGGAGATGCATGACAATACGAGGAATATATGACAACATCAGGAATGCACGACAACATCATTTTGTATGATCGTTTGGTTTCGGTGCTTTTGGGGGTACGGGTATCATGATGCAGCGAGCTTGGGCTCTGGGAGTCCGGATACGGGGGAGTTTTCTTTCTATTGGTTAAGACTGAAGTTCTGGGGAAGGATGAGGTGCTTCGTTTCCAGTCACTCTTTTTCATATATCTTCTCTCCTTTTTTCCATTTCGTATAACATTTTCTTGGATTCTAGAGTGTATATTAGCTCGAGCAGCGTAATGTTGTATCGCATACATGTACGATCAGGGGAAAATACTATTCGCGAGGTCTATAAATCTCTAATAATGTGAACAATTCGTGCAACCCGCCTCTTCTTCACAAACATAGAATTTAGAGTGCCATAGAAATCTCGACTTACCAACCCTCCATCCCCTAACCGCACCAGTCATCTGCAGCAAATTTACCCATGTCCTCACTCATCGAATTTCAATCAGAATCCCACCCCCAGCTATTTCCGCAGCTGAGTAAGAACTAGCGAATCACTACCTACTAGTAAAAGTCTCACGCCTTGGCCGCCACTCCCCTCGTCCTTTGCGCCACGAGACTTCTCGTATTTTCGGAGTGTTATGCTTATGTCGGTGCTTTACATAAGGCAGCAATGGGTGAGTCATCTCTTGGGTGCCCTGTTTGTCATATGGGCTTTGGAGGCGATGGGGGTGGGTCGGGTGACTTTTGAAATTTTTCTGGATTATTGGACCGCCGGCGGGGCGGCGAATGAAGGGGCTGAGGGGGTTGGGGCGGTGGGAAGGGGGGTGGATTTGGGTGTGGCGTTTTGTGGGTGTACACACTGCTGTGGCGATTTCTTGGGTTGAGTACGGAGATGATTGCCAGCGCTGTTGTACTCGTAACAGCGCTCTATTTCTGCGGCCATGCACTTACAATTGTTCCACCGAGGCTTTGATCAGCACCGAGACCGTGGAAGGGACATCATCAACCTGCTTCACGTTGAAGGTTCCAGCTCCAGCCTTACTGAGTTTTTCGTTGCTTCAGCAGGCTATGAATCTAACCATTTCAGGCAAGGCTCACTTAAATGCAACAGGACTCCCATAGAGTGGCTCAATAAGTAAGTACGCTGTCTGCCCAGACGCACGGTAAACTATATTCACATTGAGTTCTCCGCCCCATCGTGATCACGTACCATCCCAGATGACCACTGACAAATATGAGTTGTTTATGGAGCAAAGGTAGAATAACCTCATTATGACTTTAGCAGACTGCATTCGGAAAGTATCGTCTCTCATAGAATTGACCACCGATCCTGTCCGCTCAACGGAAATTTGCCAATAACATTCGGATGTGATTGAGCTGACGACCCACTTCGAACCCTGTTACCGTATAGGCTTTGTTAACGGGTCGCGGACATGATGGGATGGTAATGAAAGTTAGCCAACCAGTCATTCGCGGTACAGCAATTGCCTTGGCGTTGTAACCGGGCTCCTCGTATTCAAGACGACTCACCAACAGCAGTAACAGCCCGGTCTCTGGCTACGTGTTCAGCCACACTCAGTCCAGGCGCCTTAGGAAATTATCTTCCTGCATGTTTTGGTAAGATTGCACTGCAGATCATAACCAGTGCCGAACCTTATCCCTTCATAAGTCACCTCCAGTGCACACCACCGATTTTTCTTTGTTTCGCTATCACTAAGCACTGAAACTCGCCGAAGCTCTCGAACATCGTCGCATGGGGTCTACATGCTTCATTGAGGCGTATGTTTGAAAAATATTAACATTTTGTTCTGGAGTGGTGGGTGGTAAAGACCTTAGAGAACCCCTTTCAGACTTCTCTCGGGGGGTTGTTTAGAAGGACTGGGGCCAGCTCGGCAGAATTGCTGAAATTCCACAGCCGCCAACAAAATGGATACACCTCCATCCAACTCGAGGCAGATGAATGGCACTGTACAGAAGGCTAGACTGGAGGACGCGGATTCCTGTGGCTGAGGCTTTGCTGTCGCAGACAGTAGATCAGGTGCGAGTACTCCGCGGTTGAGATACGTTGTTATTGGAACAGGCTTGTCGTTACATTCGGGTCGTATAACTGATGGACATCTTGTGAACGAATTTTTTGCTTTAACGCAATAGGTGCCACGAAGAATGAAGAGAGTCCCGAAAACATTTGCCTTTTTGAAGTAATTCATTAATAGCGAAGTCCACTTACAGAAAGAATACATTCATGATGTTTCCAGTCATCTCCGCTACCTTCGTCCTTTTACCTCCACCTTTGCTTAAACGCACCCTCAAGTCCACTCCCAATCTCCGTACCCCAGCGTTATTGTCGACGAATTGATATACTGAGGTGGCGTTGTGGTCAGCCCACTCGCTCCAGCACCCATATGGAATGGCAGCCACATGAATATGACAACCTACACCAGGGTAAGTCATGTCAGAATCCCTAGGGTTCCTGACATTCATGTATACGCATGGAGTACCAGTACCTCCCTCGATCTATCTTGGAACAATACCCCGAATATTAGCGGTGGACTTCGCGGCCATGTGCAGAAGTCAAAAAGCAAAGTTAAGCACCGTGCTGAGAGGGTGTCTGGAACACATCGTAAGTAGGTATGCCCTTTTTAACCAAAGCTGTAATGAGATAGAGAATCATACGGCACTCGATGAGAATATCCTCGAACGGCAAGTTGCCACCCGGCACCAGTGGAAACACGGTCTGAACTAGTCCGTATTGGACTAAAGTGTCTTGGCAAGAAGAGAAATTTACGCGTCATTGTTTATCTTCTGTCTTTTTGTTTTTTTCTTACAGATACAAAGCCCATCTAAGCAATGACTTCTATATCAGTGTATGGCTATGATACGGCAATGCTGGTCGCACATGACTCATCTGTCAAAGAAGGATTCTGTGAGACTAGTGTGCTCGAGGAGTCGCATAAGCTGAGCGTTTGCTGCACTAGATGTCTGTTCCTGGAACTGCCGTACGAATTGCGAGCGCAAATCTACAGTTATGTCCTGCCTAGCACGAGCAATGTTACGAACAGACGCTTGGTATGGGACCGAGGAGCGCCAATCTGGGCTACCAACCGACAGATCCACAGTGAATGCATCGGACCTTTGTATGGAAATGGCACCTTCCTCGTCGAAGTTGGCTACGACTATATTCATTTCGTCCACCAGTATCGGCTGCCCACTATTAATCTGATTGCAAAACGTGTTCACCTATTCCCCGAAAAAATCTCAGCACGTTATCAGACCTTGATGAGAAGGTTTCAGATCACAGTGAAAGAGGTCGACAGCTATACTGGCATGATCATGTATAACTGCAGTAATACTGAAGCCTTATATCTGAAGCTCAGACAGCAGATGCAGAAGCTTTGTGACTTCTTGCAAGGATTGCCCGAGATTCGCAACCTCGAGATTCTCTATGATCAGGAATACCGAAAGGTCAACCTGGAGAGACTTATGGAACTCCCATCAAAGCCTTTTCGGGGGCTTTCTAATGTTGATGCTCTCAGTATCGTGATTAGGGATGGAGAGAGCTACCATAAAATTCTCTGAGGGGGGGATATTCCACATATATCGAAAATTGGACCAAGGCTCATGCTCGGCTAAATTGTTCGAGAAACCGAAGCCAATCAACAATAACGTTTCGCTCAATATGGATTGAGCCCATATCACTGGTTCATTATTCACGAAGATCCATTAAGAGTCCCGGCGAGTTTCGAGCATTGGTCCAAAATGATCGCATGGACATCGTAGAACCATCGTCTAATTTTTCCGCTATGGCTTGACCTTCAAAGTCCTGCTCCCAATTCCGATAACCTAGTCATAGAGCAGCTTAACAATGTACTCGGGGGCAGCTTAACATGATTCTCTACATCCATATCATGGTTTCCTGCCGCCCTGACTTTTCATCGCTGGCGTCAGGGTCTCGCAAAGGAACGAGCTTCTTCAAGCTCTTAGCTGTATTGGCCGAGTGACTCTTACATCGCAGTCTCCTGATAACACATATCGAGCGTCCAAATACAGAAGCTGCTGTCAGTAACATGGCAAAAAGTTTTTTGCCCACTCCCGCTGGAACAAGGAATAGTATATTCTTATCCAGCAAATGACGCCGACGGGCCAGGTGCTGAAGCTCAAGACGTCAATTCGACTGCTGCAGCTCTGGTGCCATACTTGATAGGTCCAGGACCAAAAGTCAGTTTTTGACGGTAAGAATAGGCTTATTAAGCGAGCTGTAAGATCTGTCCAGCTATATCCGAGATCAGGCTTCTGGGCTACTAATGCACCGTGCCCCACTTCGCGCATTGGTGGCTTGCAATGCTGACCTACATCGCAATTCGATAAGCCTGTCGCTATTTGACTATATCTTCGATTCCTCCATCTCCGGCATGTGATCAACGAACAATACCTTATAGACTCCATTGGGTTGACGTTGCCTGTCAATGTATCTACTTTGACCTTCTGCTATCATCCCTGCCACTTCTTGATTGCTGTACCGAACAGTTGATCTATAAGGGCCCGAACCGAGGAGTCATTCCGCTTGGGCAGCAGGTACTGCATAAGAGCATCGCAGCAAGAATGGCGCAAGAACCCAAATGGAAGAAGCTTTGCCAAAAATGTCAGAACTTCACGTTAGATCCTCCTGCATGGCCAGGAACGACTTGGGGCGGCCAGGGTTTCGGTTTTCATGATATTAACGGGTTGCTTCAGTCAGCCAAAGAAGGCTGTCAGCTTTGCAATCTTATAGTTGGCGAATTCCCAGAATCCAGAATAAAAGTCTTGCAAGGGGAGCTGAAGCTTGATCCACAGCACTGCTCTAGACAGCTTCAAGTCACGTCATATGACGGTCCCGTTATAGGTCGAGATCCTTACCTACACAGCTGTTTCAATCTCTGGCACAAAGAGCTTCGTCGCAACAACCGCCCTTCAATAGTTTGTATAATACCAATCATTATTCATGACATGCGCGGTAAGTTATGTAGTCCATGGCGGGATAGTTCAAGAATGCTTAAGTAGAGGGATCAATAGGGATTATGGCCAGACGCGGTGCTCTGCATACTGGTTTACATGTAATCTCGGAGATGATCAAGGCTTGGGTTGAAGATTGCGTTGATAATCATTCTGACTGTGCAACTGGCTTACAGACGACTGGTCGGCTACCAACCAGGCTCTTACAGATTGAAAAGTTTGGAGATTGGTACAAGGTGAAACTGTGTCTGTCATCTGCCCTTAGCCCCTCTACTTCCTACGCGACTTTGAGTCATGTGTGGGGCTCTGGGTCTCCTATGAAGTTGGTCAACGAGAACGTGCTCCAGTGCCAGCAAGGTATCCCCATCACGAGCCTACCACGGACTTTCGCCGAGGCGATCCAACTGACGAATGCCCTCGGCTTGAGCTACCTATGGATCGATTCTCTATGCATCATTCAAGATTCAACGCTGGATTGGGAAGCCGAAAGCACAACAATGTGCGATGTTTATCGTGGTTCAGCCATTAACATTGCTGCTAGTGCATCTATCGATTGCTATGGTGGACTATTCCAGCAGAAAAACCCTTTCTTGGTCACGCCGGCCATGATGGAAGTGAGCTATAAACAGAAGGGTGTTGGCGCTCGAGAGGGAGAGCCTTGTGCTTTGTTGGCTGAAATCGCCTGTGACAACGATCCACTCGTAGACGAGCCTCTAAGCCGGCGAGCGTGGGCCTTGCAAGAGCGAGTTCTTGCTCCCCGCACTGTCTACTTTACTGCTCAGAGAATACATTTCGTATGTCATGAGAAGAGACTGTCAGATATCGATCCATGCGGCTTCTACGAAGTAAGCAGGCTGGACCACGACGTTGTGAACACCTGGGCTGTGAACAGCCCGGCGTTAGCTACATCTGCTTCGCAGCTGTCTGTTTGCTCAAAAAATTGGCAGAGAGTGGTCCAGCAATATACTCATGGGCAGCTCAGTTACGAGTCAGATAAACTCGTCGCTATTGCAGGTCTTGCTGCCTACATGCAGGGAACGTGGCTCGGTCCAACAATCACCTATCTGGCTGGCTTATGGAGCTTTGACCTAATCAAGGGGCTAACGTGGAGGAGAAGCACAAGATTGACATCACTTGCAAGGCCCAAGGCTTACCGTGCACCTAGTTGGTCCTGGGCTTCTGTTGAGGGTGAAATTGAGTGGTGGCCGGACCTAGAGAGCTGGCCAATTGTGGCTTATTGTGCGTCTATCGTTGAAGCGCGAACCAGTCCCACTGGCAATCCGTTTGGTAGCGTTCAGGGAGGGCATATCCATATTCGTGGTTATTTGTGTACTATCAGAAAAAAAGTTTCACAATTCTACCCTGTATGGGATGTTGTAAGTGTGGAGGGAGAGAATCGGCAAGAACACACCCTAGGAGCTTCGAATGGTTTGATTGTTTTGATACTCCTTATAGAAAAGAAAGGCCTAAGGTCTCATTCCTTTTTGACACGCGGTCTGCTACTTGACTACACGGGGGAAAAGAAGGGCCAGTATAAGCGGATAGGTTGTTTCAGGGCCTTTGGTAGTCACCTCTTGCATACCTCCCGGAGCTCCCACCCGGCCAAGCAACTATACATGGATGTCAACGGGAAAAACGAGTACACCATCGAGATAATTTGAGGTTTTAAGACAACATTCGGAAGCAATCTTAGGTTTGGAAGAGACTGAAGAAAGCTTTGGGTGGTCCTCTACTGCTGAGGAGAGATATCTCGAATTGCTCCGATGTTCCAATTGTGACGAAAATACAATGAAGGGGCGATTCCACGTGCCTTAAAGGATACCTCAGCGTTAACACTACGTCAGGATATTTACAGAGCAACGCCATGCCACTAAGATGCTTCTTCCTCAACTACTTCTAATTTCTATTGGAGTTCCAAAAGTCCATCGGAGTGCACCTACGCAGGTTAGGGTGGAAAGAAAAAGCGGTGGATGCTTTCCTTAAGGAAGCATGTCAGTGAAAGGAAGTTTGATTCAAGAAACGGTACGATCTGTCATGCTTAGACGTCAAGAGTCCTACTGAAGTTGCTTTGCGGTTTGGCTGTTAATTAGGATGTCTTACCTATTTCTTGCTATCATACTCACATCATTCAGATATTTCCTGCCGCACTCGAGTACTCGTCGTCCATTCCACTTATTTATCAAACTCGTGCTTTCCGTCTCAGAAACCATCAGCAACCATTGCACGCTTACCTGATCATCTCACCGGTCTTTTCCTCGCCTCAGATTCCCGACAAATTTCTCCACAACAAAAGCTTTTTCTCATCCTACGACCGCAGAACCATCATATATCACCATATATTCCACGAGCCCGGCTCCGCTCCCCACGAGCTATATAATTCATAAAACTACTAAATCTCACGATCCCTCCTCACAACCCAAGTCGAGAGAAAAAACTCACTTTCCACTACAACCTAAAATATCTACATCCCATCCAAAATCCCTCTTATCTGCCCCCATGGCCTCAACGTCCACTGCCCCATTACGAACTGCTTAAGTTTCCAACTTTCCTCACGCAATGGCATCATTGATGAATCTCTCTGCTACTGAATCCGGAGCCTGAACCCACCCATAAAGAGTTAGGGTAGAGGGTGCTATTGGGCAGAACGGGCTGTGGGAGGGATGTTAGTAGAGGGTCGGAGGGCAGGTGGAGGTGGAGGCAGAGACGAAAGAGGCACGGAGGATGTGGGACATGGGTGGGAGTGGTTGCTAGGGAACTGGTTGATGTTGTGGTGATGGTCATTCTAGAGGTGGAGGAGAGGGGATGGTGGAGTATAGGATGGGTGCAGGGTTAGAGGATGGCGGAAGAGAGGTTAACTTGTCTAAGATGTTGCTGGATTTGAGCTTGTAACTGATGTTGTCTACGATCGAAGAAGTGTCATGCAGAAGGCCATCTAGGTGCTGCAAACCCCCGTTGGTCTTTCATGGATGAAAATGACTCACAAGCAGGAAAGTAGAAGATGGAGGCTCACTTGGTACTTTGCTTATAGAAGATATGAGATGCATTGCCGCGAACAATGGGTTTGCGTGTGTTGAGCTATGTCCAAGTCCTACAACCCCGCTCAAACCATGATATAAAACCAACGCTGAAAAAGTATTCAAAATTTGCTTGCTACCAAACCCAGCCACGCAATGCACAAAAGAACCTTTTCTGGTGATTTCGCTTGCGCTGTTCCCTTCTTGAACACCATATCTAATCGTGAAAACGCTCATCAAAGCTCTCTATCCCATACTGAACGCCGACGCTATGCAAAACATCTAAAAGATACGCGCGCTACCGAAAGCCAGAGCTATGGTGTCAATAAAAAATCTAATGCAGCAGCAATCCAAAGCAGTATGTCGGGTATCTTTTCTAAAATCATGAACGTCGTAATATATCAGATGTCGGTTGCGGCGACATCGCTCGAGGTGGATCAGAAAGCTCGTAATGCAGAAAACGGTATGTAGTCCTCCAACTCAAACAACTAGACAGCATTGGCAGCCGGGCTATTGGCTGTGTTGTTGTTTCACGTGTCTGTTGAGGTTATCTGAACGTCCAAAGGTTGCATCACACTTTGGACACATAAATCTGGGTGTGTCGCTGTGATCCGTCTGTATATGTCGGTTAAGACTTCTCTTTTGGGATTCAGGTTTTCCTGTGAACTTTTTGCCTGGGCACAGATCACATAGTGTCACGCTGCTAGCTGATTCAGACCTAGGCCTCGATGTCGTTGGGCTGACAGGGGCCGAGATCGTGGACAAGAGGTCTATTGATGTGGCTGACGAATTTGTTGGATTGAAGGACCCATCCAGAGGCGATGCATATGATGAGAAGGTTGGGCGACTATTGTCAGTTGGAGCGGTATAAATAGGGTTCGTGGGAGATGGGAACACAATGGGCCTGTTATGATGGACAGATTGGTCGTGGGAGGATAACGAGAGGAGAGACGAGGATGTTGTTGCATGTGTGCCGTCAGAAAATTCGGTGCCCAGCCCAGGGGAGCAATGTTGGATTTTGCTCGCGTCGTACACTAGCGATTCCCTTGCTAGTCCCAAGAACAGATTGAGATGAGTGGTGTGATAGCCATTACGCCAGCCAGAGCCTCCCATCGCTAGGTCAAACTGCGATGCTACTTCCTTCATATATCTACTGTGGACATGGGAAGAAGTTTTGGAACTCTGTCAACCTTCAGTAACGGCAGAGTTCCCCTCGAGCTCGGAGGTAATCACCTTATTTCTCGAGATCAATACGAGCTCGAACTCGTGTACATCACGGATGAGACCACTTTCCAATTTGGACAGTGCATATTCTATGTGCTCCCAGTACTCTCTGATGGCGTGACGCTGTGTCAAAGGTTGTATAACCTTAGTTTCAAGGCTGCCAATGACCGATAGGTCCGTTTCTGCTGATAGTGGGGCCGAGCTGCTCTGTCTCTCGGCCATGGCTGTGTGTCCAACAACTATGTCTGCTATCAGCTGCCATCGATAGACAATGTGTGAAAGGCTTGTTCACCATCAAGAAAGTTTGCGCATCCCTTCATTACCAGGCCCTCCATTAGCGTCTCGTATAAATCACCTCGAGGAGGGTTCCGGAATAAATGATTATTGGAGGACCGAGGACACCAGAGTCGGTCCCAGACTTTTCCAAACAAGCTTATCTCGGAATCCCTGACAGTATGATGCCAGTAATGTAGGTCAGAATAGAAACCATCCCAATAGAAAGAACCACGATCCCTGTTTATCACAATAGAAAAGGCGAAGGCAACATGCATCAAAGCAAAGAGATCCTCAAAGGAAGTTGGCAGATTTCCAGAGAAGCATTGTTCGAGAGCGTGGATACCCGTCTCTAGTAGTCGGCATGTCGATAATGGCTTGCAACGTATGTAGAGCTCAGGGGTCGACTCAAGCCTTCCCATCCATTCGCTATGTAAGTCATGAAGGATCTCACGGACTTGCTTGACAAGACTGTTCGTAGTCATCGAATCATCACCGAGCATGAGGCAGTAGAGGTCATCGGCCACGGGCCGTATGGTCCGGCCAAAAGGATCGCTTAAGGCGATACATGGGCGTTCATAGTTGCTTTGAGGCAAATGATGGACAGTATCGAAAAGAGGCAGATGCTGGTGAGGTAGGTACTGTGAGGTCTCATCTCGCTCGATGGAGTTCGCTGCATATGTGGAATGAGCAATAGGATCCGATTCTGCTACCTCATGGCGGGTCTGAGAGTCGCGCGAGTTGAATTGCGCACCGAAATGGCAAGCCACTGGATTGATTATCCCATTCGATGTAGGGGAAGACTGAGGGTTCGTATCGTAGAAGATGCTGTCATCGTAGTCTGAGTCGGCCGTGATTTCGTTGCTCCTCTGGGAGTTGACCAGCCCCTGATTGGGAATAGGGGCTTCTTCCTCGTAAGCTTCGTCGGCTTGATCATCCGCCCATGGCACTTGACCGGAACCCATGTTCGTATGCCACTGAGAAATGCCCCCAGGATATTGACCATACTGATTCCGAAAGCGACCTCCTGACGGCAAATGCGCAAGGCTTTCCACTGGCGTGGACGGAAGAGGAGTGTAGTAGATTGATTCAGCGTCCGAACTGGTGTCTACTCTGCAACAAATATCATCAGTCAACGTTCATGAAGCAAGCATGGGGGCCACAAACAAGGTTGTGACATCATCCCTGGCTCGGCCAGTATAATTCTCTTCCATTGTATAATTAGAGGCGAGAAGGTGCTATTGGCATTTTGTGTCCGTGTGAGGTCGACTGTGTCGCTGTTTTAGCTCTCAGTATTGGTCACTTCTTCACATGGAGTGATTATTGTCAGTCGATGGTGGGCGGCCTTCAGGTGGCCTACCCGTGCGCAAAATTATGCTGGTAAACGAGCGTGTCAAAACGGCGTATATATCAGTTGAGGAGGTTCATCAGTTCCAAGCAGCAATCGTCTGGCACGATCTTAGCCATGCTGGTTTGTGCACATCCACAGCGATTGTGCTGATGAAAGGGCGAGAATTGGAAATTATGAGTAACAGGGCCCCACTAAGATCACGGGGTAGTCGATCTGCATGCTTAGGCTGTGGTGGGCTCGTTGGGGGCTAACCCGAGCACCAATTCCCCACAGACCCCCTCCGGGTTGTAGGACGATCGATGCAAAGCAGTTAGCCTGGCAAGGAGATATAGAAGAAGCGACTAGAGGTCCTGAGGTAGCTCGCTGGGCTCACTCTGCTGGTCAGCTCAACCTAGACTGAGTTGTTTATGTCATCAACGTAGCTGTGATCATACCCATGCCCGGGGTACATTAGCTATCACCCAGAAGGTAGGGATGTAGGACCTCTGAATCGACCTCCTACGTTCCACCTCCACAGTTGATGTCGTGCGCGGGTAATGTCTTTTAGGCGGGCGAGGTATTGAAGTATATTTAGGCATGCTATGATTGCATTGCTTCAGGTACGAGATCAGTAACTGATCCAAGCATTGTTCCAGGGGCATAGAATGACAGCCCCCGCTTGGAACTTCCATATGTACTTTCAAACAAGGATGCCGTGGATGTAGATCCTTAGGGATGTATTGAGAAAGATTATCGTGGGAATGATCCCAACAGATTTCTATGATCCTAGCAGACTTGCTCGAATGCTTCTGGACAGTTTCCAGCTGACACGGACCGTCTGTTCGGGGGTCCTCTGGGCCAGGATTTGTATGCGATAACCCGATAATAGGTCGAAAGAACCTTAGTTTATTCGGGAGGACTTAAATCGTCAACGCCCGATTAACGAACGCATTAATGGGCCGAAGTTCTGGGTTGCAAGAAAAAGCAATTTTTGCCCTCAAGGACCACCTGATTGGAGAGTTGGTTGGCCGTCGTCCAATAACTCTTTTTGGATCCCAGAGCGATTATAAAAGGGGAAATGGTGGATGGCGCCCATGCGCGCCCCCCTCCACATATGCGAGTGATCGTCGATCGAAACCCAGTCCTCTGAATATCACCCTAACCCATTACCTGTTATGCACGTTCAACATCTTCTGGAGTCGTATTTCTAGTTCTTTGATACGCCACAAACCACACTATCCCTCACCCGGCACAAATTTCTGGGTCCTCTAAATGGCGGGTTATGCCACGCGAGGCAGACTATGCTTTCCCCATACCCAAAGACATTGGTATTCGGAATGCCTGTGCCACTGAAATATCAACAAGAGGATGATTATTCATGGTTTGTCCGCCTCTGCAGAGGAAGGGTCCAGTTGAAGTGTATCACCTCGTACGGAAGACGTTGTCCATTGCTCAATCCACATGCTAGTGGCTCTGACCTCAGACTTGCCACGTCGCCTTGGGCCCAATGCTGCTACAATTATACCTTCAATAGGAGGCCAACAGCATTATAGAAGGTATTTGTTTTGTACATGCTGTTTGCTCATGCAGTCAGAGGTGAGCTATTTCCTCCTTCCTAGGTTGAACAAGCATAGCGCTGGAACATGAACTTCAACAATTCTTGGGTAAGAGTTACAGTCATTAGACCGCAGCGAATGAAAGTGACCAGCATAGAACAGCAAGCACTTTGCAGTTAGAAAATCATAGTGGAAGGCAATTTTTCTTATCGGTAGCCCTTCTCCAGTCTGCTAAGAGTAAATTTCACCCCGGTTATCGTTCCCTTCAGTCTTGAATACATTCTACCCAGTGAGATCGGCCACCAACAGGGAAGCATGGAAAGAGCTAAGGAGTCAAACTATAGGTTACCGTTATGGAAGAATCGTTGGCTACAGAGGTATGTGTTGCTGGAACCCTGGGCGGTTCTGTTTCCGTAGCACGGCGATACTTTCGGTGCGTGACGATCCTCGGGACGGCTGTTGCCGGGTTCTAAGGGCAACCCCGGCCCAGGCGCATCAACTTAGGGGTGCTTTTGTTGGGATGGATGCGGACGCCCAAGGATCCCGTCGTTATCAGAAACCTTGTTTTAGTTTCGTAAGCAAACACCAGCATTCGTCCGTATGAACTTCGTTAGTAAGCCTGGCTCCAGTATGGGCAGCTTCCTACCAGACGAGTTGTTGCTATCTTTGAACAATCAAATACCATGCAGGGAGCTACAGATACGTCAAGTTGCCGCATTACTAGACGTAAGTCTCCGCCGTGTCCACTTATGCCCCAAAGCTGATCTTATTGTAGCACAACTCTCCCAGCCCCCGCATTCTCGTTATCCATGGTGGAGAAGCCACTGGAAAGAGCTTGACTATTAAAGCTATACTCGAAGCTATTCAGACTCCCTCTACCATTGTCCAATCGCGAGAATGCATCACTACACGACATATGCTAGAGCGGACGCTTGCCGGCGTCAAAGATGCATTGAAGAGACAAGACGGCGATACAGAAGCCAACGATGTCAATGGAAGATGTGAGAGCATCAGCGCCTTTGTGGTAGAGCTGCAACGCATTCTTCAAGGACGTGGAAAGCACATATTAGTCTTTGACGGTATTGACCATCAGCGAGAATTGGCCCCAACCCTCCTCCCCGCCATTGCTCGCCTGGGCGAGATAGTAAGTGTATTGCTGCTTGCGTTGCCTTAGAGTCAAGCTGAAAGATACTAGATCCCGCATCTAATTACCATCCTCGTTGTAGGGTCCCTTCAGGCCCATCTGCTCCACCGTGCTGGTGTGCCCCACGTGCATTACCCTCCCTACACACGTGCCGAAAGTCTCTCCATCCTCTCCAAACATCCCCTCTTTATCCATAATCCTACAATATCCTATCAACCTGACAGCTCCCGACCCGCTGCCAGTGAAGACTCGGTATGGCTTTGGGGTCGCTTTACAGCTGCAGTCTGGGATTCCCTCGGCCAAAGCGTTGCTCGAGAAGTTGTCAGCTTCCGCGAGGTCTGCTCGCGTCTCTGGAAGCCCTTCATTCAGCCAGTGCTGGACGGGCATTATGGCGCTCGGGAATTTTCGAAATTAATGGTCAAGAACAGAGGTCTGTTCCAGAGTGAATTGGCACTGGTTGACAGCATTGCTCCCATCAAAGCCACAGCACCGAACGCCAAAGCTACGAAACGTAAGCCCGCAAGATCTTTCTTATGCATGTTAACAGTTTCTAAAAAGATACAATATTGCAGCTCCTTACAACCTTCCGTACTACCCAAGCTATCTCCTTATCGGGTCCTACCTCGCTTCTTATAACCATCCCAAATACGACATCACACTATTTTCCAAATCATCGCTTTCGAAACGGCGGAAGCGTGGCGGTGGCACTGCACTTACCTCCCACCGCATCTCCAAACATTGCAGAGTCTCTCGCAAGCTACTTGGACCCCAGCCCTTCCCTCTTGAGCGGTTGTTCGCGATCTTTCGTGCCATACTGCCACATACATATCCCGGTGGAGCGGCGGAGATAATGTGTCAGCTGGCTACGCTAGCTGGATTACGGCTTATGATCAAGAGCGGAGGTACAGGAGACTTCCTGGAAGGAGCTACGAAATGGAAGGTCAACGTGGGATGGGACTTCGTACGAGGGGTTGCAAGCGGAGTGGAGTTCGATATCGAAAGTTATCTTCATGAGTAGCAGGTTAGAGTGTATCTGATCAGCTCATATTGGGCTATGGCTGCGACAATCTTGAGCCATTTCCAAGCAGTCATCAGCCGCATGCACTAGGCAATCCCAAATCCCTAGGGACCTTGCTTGAGATAGCCGTGGAGGGCTGCAGAATATCCTGCATCTCGGCAATGGGTTTCCAATCATGGACTCCATGGATCCCGCGGCTTGGGAGGTGTGATCCCGAGAGTAGACTAAGGTACCTGCCGGCGTCTGCTGATGCTACTGTACATCGATCCCACCCTACATGAGCTCAAGCTATAGTCATTCAAACTTGATCCGCGTTCGCTACTGCACTACTTGCTCGGTCTTCGGGGCATAAACATCTTGACGCGTAATCAATTGACTGCTTACTAGTAAGCACATGGCTCATCGAGGCTACAAACCCTTGTGCGGCGATAGATACTCGTTCTGGATCGCCACTGTGGTCTCGAGTTGTTGTTCCGACTCATCAACCTTTTACATAAGTATTTCCGATATGTACATACTGGCTCCCGGGGGGTGGCTTGGGGTTCCCCAGACGCTTGCTTTAGCGCCCAGCTTTTAGTAGCTCTACCTAGGGTTTGAACCTGCCGAGCCATTTATCTTAGGCCAAGTCACCAACGGCAAAGGCACGATAATCGATTCCAAGACGAACTCTATCATGTAACCCAATCTCTCGCTGAGCCACGCTGTTATAAGTGATGAAGCCAACGAGGAGGCTGTGAATGTTGCTAATGTTGGCCCTTGAAGCGTACATCCGGCCCAGTCACCGCCACTTATCTTTCTAATGTTGATCCTCCCTGCAGATGATGAAACCACCAAAATCCTTCGCGGTAAATTATGACCGGCACATGGTTTTAAGCAGGCATCTCAACATACCATAGGCTCCAAGTGTCCAGAAGGTAGCAGTACAGCACAGCTCTTCTCAGCCGCAAATTTGTATTCAAGTAATTGGCGTCATGTCAAGACTAGTGCTCAGCCTCTGAGCTTGCATTCTTCATGCAAAGATTCTGGTGGGATATCCTATCACCTATCGCACTTTTGCTTCTTCTCCGCATTCTCCTCTCCCTTCCAAACGTGAACGACTTTTACGCAATTCAGCGATTTTATTTTAATCTGTCATGTTATCTCGCGGTCTCTTAGCTCCCAATTGCCCAGTCATCTTGTTGGCAATGTCATTTTCCACCTGCCCGTCGTCGCGCCCAGAGACCTGGACTTGATTAAAGATTTCCCCTGTCTCTACTAAACACCATGGTTTTATTCTCTGTGTCAGACATCACCAATTCAACACTCAATATCACTCTGAACACCTACAGCCTCCAAGACGCGCTTACCCCCAATGGCCCCGATGCGACTTACACCACTGGATATATAGCGCCTTATCTGTTTCATACGGGCTGTCAATATAATGGCGTCCAAAATTGCACTGCTGCTTGTCAGGAACCTGAATGGGCTTTTGGCACCCTAGACACCTTGCACAATTGCATGATGTATCCAATCATAGCAGATCAATACGCCAAAAACAATCTGTCCTCGGACATCACACAATTGGCTCAAAATCTTGGGATTGAGAAGGCACGATGGCCATCAACCCTGTCTCTTAATATTACTACGACGATTGGTTCCTGTCTCGATGCATACTGCGATTCTCTACCGGGCTGTAACTCCGATCTTCAGTCGTACAACGAAAGCGCTTACGCTTATGAGGGTACTTTCAAAAACTTCACCGGTTCTTTCTATTTCGACACTGACTATTACACTGACTATTACTCAACCGGCACGGAATTCGATCTCTGTGCGTACTATCCCGCCTCCTTGAACCAAGACATTGGAGGTATAGGGGTAGGACACATTTTCCACATGGAACGGAGTTTTGCTGATAGCAGAGTAGGTGTATGTATCCTATTGGATCCAGACGGGCATCGGTCTTCTGGCATTCTTGATGGTCGTTTGGTGGAAATGGGCGGCATACTATTTGAGTCTCGGTATCTCTGCCCTGTCACCAAAAGCCAATAGGCAAGCCTGGGCTCAAGAGGTTCGGATCAAGGGCAGGACCGTCCGGCTTGATGCTCTCACATCAGCCTTGGCGGATTTCCACAAAGCTCAATGCTTCTTCGTCCTGGCAATCAATATTGCTGCCCAGGTAGATAGGGCAAAAGGGGGTCTGCAACCGCAAAGCCTCCAGCAATTATACAACACCTGGGTCTTGATCAAAAGCATATCTATTGGCGGCTACCTTCCTGTCACATTTACTCTATTCACCTTGCACTTGGTGAATCTAGTATCTTGGTACCTCTTGTCATTGACTATATGCACTGTTGCAGTTTCCATTGCAACACTCATCACTATTGGCAACTTCAATCCGAGCGCCGCCGACATCAGCTACCTTAGCCAAGCTTCTTCCACCAATGGACCGACAGCTTGCGGTGAACGCACTCCAGGTGCTTGGTGTTATATACCAATATCTATGGAATACATAGGCGATCCCAGCAATGGCGCATACTCCATGCTCGGATTCTGCGTTTTTGTTCTTTTCCTGCTTATGGCGAAACAGCTTGGGGCTGACAGCTACCTTTCCAAACTGACTTCTCAACGAGTGTTACGCAAGACTTGCTGGAGAAGTAAGCATGTAAAGCGGTGGCACTCCACTGGAAGGGGTGCTCTTATCGCCACTTTAAAAGTCTTTCAAACATTTCAGCAGAAGATTCTAGAGCATCGGAAAATTAAGCAGTTGCGACGCTCCTTTCCCTACCTCATATTATCATGGAAACCTCTATCACGGGTAATGCTGTCTTGGAGAGTAATGTCGTGGACACAATCCGAAGGCTTTATAAGAGTTGCGGAAAGTACAAAGAAAGACCTCCGTCTCCGTGGAATCCTCGCAAAGGAAGCCATCATCAAGGTCTTCCGATCTACTGATTGGCGCAAAGCCTCCATATCAACCTTCATCGTCCTATTTCATGCCACATTAACCGGCTTCTATGTGCAGTTCTTCATAATGTTCTGCCAAGATCTTGCCTGGTTTGCCTCGCACGGTATCTCCAATTCCTGGAGTTTTGGTCAAATTGTCGCAATCACGGTATGGGCTGAACCGCTTTGCGAATACCTACATCTGGAAATACGTGAGTTCCAGTACTGAGCATTTCATAATGAAGAAGACACTGACCCCTCTATCAACATTTAGGTGGTATAAGACGTGGTTTCGACCATCGTCTGCCGGCACCTTACAAGGTCGTTAAGGACGATGCCAAGGGAAAAGAGTTGATGAGCGACGGAAAGGGAGCAGATGAAGACAGGGCAGAAAGTGAGGAAGAGCTTGCCATCCTTCCCACGGCGAAATCGTCCCCAGTCCAACCATACCCATCAAGCGCAACGAACGGTGTATATGTGCAAGTGAGAGATCTTGACCCACCAGAAACAAAGAGACTGAGCGAGTCGAGTGATTCGACGCATAGCGGCTATGACCGGGTAGGGCATCAGGAGGGCTTCACACCGTTAGAGCTAAATTTGCCTGAGGAGGAAGACATCACATGGCAGATGTCTGACTTCTCATCACCTGAGAGAGTACCCTTGTCTTATGCATGAGCGCTTATATATTACCGATGTTGTTACAGACCTATACACTGGCTCTCATAATCTACAGAGGATCGTGAGCCTGGAACCTCTCTGTTTATAGGCAAAGTAAGGCGCGGACGCCTGACTATATATTTTTCATTATATATATCTTTCGTGATATATTCATATGAGTATGTTGCATTCCGATTATGGATATCCGCCATCCATGGATGAAAGGAGTATCCATGGACAGCGGGAAATCCCATAGTATCGTTCAATATACTTCATCACTGGAGTTTCCCACTAATAGCGCCTGCCATCCATGGACGGCAATGCTATCCATGGATGGCGATGCCACTCATGGACAGTAGGCACTTTTCATTACCACCATTATGAGTTGTGATATGAAAATTCCACCAAAATTTTTCTTTCTTCTAGGCTCGAGCGTCTCACCTCTCATTTGTCCGATGCAGCTGTTCTGTTATGCCAGTGTCCTCGGCGGAAGTGAAATTGCGTCAAGGTCGGTGGCGTTTCCGCTACCACTTAGATGGATCATCTAAGTTGGCGAGGGGGGAGATGGGCTGCTAGTTCCCAGAAACACGACCAAAACTGCTGCATATGCGGCAGTAGCAGCCAAAACATCCTTTCCCGCCGTACTAGTGGCGAAAACAGCAAGACACAATGCGAATAATATCGTTGCAACAGATATAGTCACTAAGGAAACGACTTGCGAGGGATGCAACGTCATAATGAGCACAGGCCCGATCAGTGCGATGCCACCAAATAATGCCATGGTGAGACGTTCAGTGAAAGCGTGTTTTCGTTGCCTAGATTCCCGACCGTCTTTCTCCAGTTCTCGATACTGGAGGGATTTGTTGAGGATATAGTTCCCGCCCGCTGTTGCGGCATCGCCAGCACCTACATATCCTTGCCAATTGACGACATCATATCCAGAACTATCTCTGGTGGAGCTACTTCCTAACATGTTCCATAAAATTCTTCTAGAATGCGTCGTTCGCTCTCTTAGTTGCTCTGGTGCTCCGAAGAGCTTTGAGCCGGTGGGTATTCGGCTGAGAGTATTCTCTGCAAGCAATTCGTAATTTTTCAAAGCATTACCTGTATATCTGAGTTAATTCGTCAGGGTTGCCAATGGGATGATGCTGCGCATATACCGTAAGCGTTTAAGGAAGTGTCGAGTTGTTGCAATTTCGATGTACGCTCTTCAGGCTTTATACCCCCAAGAGAGATTTGCATCTGAAAGTCAAAAAGCTCCTGTTGTAAGGTTTTGATTCGAAGTAATTGCAAAGCCTTGAAGTTAAGGACCACCACGGTTTTGGTGTTGGTTTGCGTTACATCCACTGCATCTTCGTATGAGGCCTTCGTATCAAGGTAATCTTGCTGTAGGGTTTTGCTAGCCATTTGGAAGAAATGCCCGGATTACTTGAGAATCCACTGCAGCTTCTTGGGGGGTCTCGCGATCCATATAGGCAAACAAGTGGATCACAACGAATGTAAAGCTTTTTGAAAGATAAGCGGCAACCGTCTCATTGGATGCCTTGTTTTTTGAGATACTTCAGCCTCGAAGTCTTGGCGACATGTGGGGGTGCGGGGTTAGAAATCTCGAAAATTCACAAGTACTTTCATCCCGCCTTCAACTCACCAAAAGCCACTGCATCTTGTCAAACCGCTCATGGGGCATCAGATGTCTCGCTTATCTAACTAACTCTGAATCCGATATATGCGATCATCTCTTCCGGTATTCGCCTCTTCTTTGTGGGCTCCGGGGAAGACAATCCAATGGTGTCGAACCTCATAATATGAAGAAATTTAAGAGCGTCAAGGATGTCTTTAAGAAGAAAGAAGAATTGATTGAAGGCCCAGAGGTAGTGATAGTGTAAGCATTCGATGCGGCCTTGTTCAGCGCTTAATTAATAATGCGTTTGTAGGGTTGTAGGCGAAACTGGAAGTGGGAAGAGTACAGTAAGTAGTCAGATCGCCAGTCCCTCTCGTATCCCTCATAATTTCGTTCCACAGCTCATCAACACTATAACTGGATCCTCTGCTGTGAAAATAGGGACAGCGTTGGAGTCGCTTACCAAAAAGGTCGAAGCTGTCAAATGGCAACACGATGGTCGAATGTTTGTTCTTGTTGACACGCCTGGGTTTGACGATACTGAGTTGAGCGAAGAGGAGGTTTTCTCCAGGATTGCACAATTTCTGCAGCTTCTGTACGTATAATACTTGACGGCTGACCATTCTCTAATTTTAAGCGCATTAATTAGATACGAACAGCGGATTCTGGTCAACGGAATAATCTATCTTCATCCTATATCAAGAAATAGGATGGTAGGATCAAGCATAAGGAGGCTCCGCCTGTTCAAGGAGCTCTGTGGGAGTAACGGTCTGCGAAATGCCATTCTTGTCACGACAATGTGGAACCAGATCGAGTCTAAGCAGGGCTTATCAAGGCAGAAACAGTTGGAAGAAATCTATTGGAAGCCCATGATAGAGCATGGCTCTCACACATACGCCTACGGAGGGAGCCAGGCTGAGGCTCACGAGATCATAAATAAGATCCTACACAATCAAAGCACGGCCTTGCAGATCCAGCGAGAGCTCGTTGATCAGAAGCGCAAACTATTGCAGACGGAAGCAGGTCAAGTCGTGGACGCCGACTTAACAAGCAGCATTAACAGCATACAGGAACGTCTCAGACAGCTCCGCCGTCTCAGAGATGAAAATCGCCAAAACGCCCCTGACAAGTTGGCCGAGAGTGAGATTGATGAAGATGAAAAGCAGTATTTGAGGTGGATGAAAATCATGGAAGCAACCCGAGCTCGTCTAGACAATGATTATGCAAGAGTATTGGAAGCTTCGCGCGAGAAAATCAGAGCACTTTCTCAAGCACAGGAAATCAGTAATACGGATGCATTCTGGGCTGTTTTCGGAGCACAACAAGAATCGTGATATATCTCTAGTTGATGGAGATGCTAAAGTCCTTACGGCTATTATGTTAGAGATTACATAGAAGCCATTCATCGTTAGTCCTCAAACTTCACTTCGAAAAGTTCAACGAAGAGTTTTGTGGGCAGCATTTGAATCATTTCGCAAGTACAAACCTCACACATCGCTTCATTGTCAACAGATCTGAGAGAAGTGGCCATTTCCAGGCAACACTCAGCTCTTATGGTGATAGGTTAAGACATGGAAAGGCGGCTCCAGCCGAAGGCTTAGGATTCGTGCCTTTGCAGCACCCCCTTGCCCCTCCGGTGCTCCCCAGTGGTCTCTCTAAAGCAAACTCGCTCCCTTTTTCGATTGAAAACGGCAATCTCAAGTCTCGAATCTTGAGTTCGGAGGTTATATAATATAATTATCTATATATATCAACATCCCATATACTCCACTCCCCTTAAAAATGCACCCCGTCCCAAAGTAGCATAGACACAAATATACCCACCAACCCACCCACTTATATCCCACTTCCTTCGCCCACTTCATGAACCCAGGCGTATCTCCCCTCCCCTTCGGCCCCCGGAGAGATATCTAACTCGTAGGAACAACTCAAATCTCAGCACTAACCTATCTCCCCTCTCCTCCCCCAGCGAGATAACTAACTCGTAGGAACAACTCAGATCTCCACACTACCCATCTATATAGATAACAAACAACCTATGTTATCCTAGCTTCATTCAACCTTGTATAATCCATCTCTATCATCTATGCATCCCTCTATCCAGTTAATGAGACTGATTCGTTCGCACATTTAGCCTAGCTCGAGCTAGCTATATGTATTGATGTGAGTTAAGTTCGGTGGAGTAAAGAGGGGAGGTATATTCAAGTAGAGTAGATTAGGTTAGGAGATGGATTAAAGAGCATTCAAGGGGCTAAAGGAGATAAGGTAGAGGAATATAGGGAGGGTTAGCGGGGTGAGAGAGGTGTGAATGAAAAAAGAGGGGAAGTAGGGTGAATGAAAGGGGAATTGCCTGCGTGATTGAAAAGCGAGGAGGGAGGGGGTGGGGGAGTTAGGGAGGGTTAGGCGGCGGGGGCATGGATGGTATATCAATGTGTGCAAAAGACTGGGGATATATTATGTTGATAGGAAGGTAGGTAAGCAAGCGGAGGGGGTGCTGTAAGGAAGGAAGAAAGCAAGGGAGGCTATAAGACGCATGCGTATCAATGAAGGAAGCTAATTGGCGCGCAAACCCTCTGAGAGCCAACCAAAGATGATGTGCGATCACGTACCCCATAACCTCACTCACAACCACATTCACAGAAGATCGAAACCAAGGTAGCTATGAACAGGTTCCGCTATCTACCTACCACACACACAACACAACACACACAGGCACGTTGAGCATATACACAATATCTCATCTCCCACCCCTCCACCCCCTTCTTCAATCACTAAAAACTTGCTTTGAAACGACCGTTAAGAAAAGATAGGGAAAAGACTCGCTTCCATCAATGCGCGCAAGCAGAAGCACAACAGGTATCGCACGACGCAGCAATGTACGAACTTCATGCCGCACAAAAACAACAGCAGCAACAACCAACAAAGCTTCGCTTTTTGGCTTGAACCAGGCCAATAAAACAAATGCATTGATATACCGTCATCGTACATTCTTCTCAATGTAGGACCCATTTCACAACAAGCTGAGACCGGTAAGTTGATGTGCTGGGTGTGAGCGCTGTTGAACCATCTTCTTCCCCCATTCTCATGCCCAGGCCTCCTAGTTTCATGTTTCTAACGCATGCGTCGTCGTCGGCAATCAGATGAAGCTGACGCCGATCGCTGTAAGAGTAGCTAGGTAGCTTGACTAGGCAGCTACAGCTTGCGCTTTCATCAAATCAGGCTTGCCGATGATTTCGTATGGAGCGCGTTGGATAATGCCGCCTGTTTTGGGGAGTTGGGTACCAACGCCCATAAGGTAGACGTCGACATCGCGGGCGCATTGGCGGCCTTCGTTGATGCCCCTGTATATTTATATTAGCAGGGAGTTCTTCGCTTAACAAGGGGAACTGGTATGTATTATGTTTAAGTGTGAGACATACCAAACAATAAGCGACTGTCCCCTTCTACAATCACCGGCGGCAAAGATGCCGGGAACATTCGTATTATACTGACCCGGCGGCGTCTTGATATTCTTCCTGGCATCTTTCTCGATATCCGGGCCTAAGACCCTATCTTCGGGGCCAAGGAAACCCATGGATAAGAGGACGAGTTGGGCGGGGAAGAATTGCTCGCTGCCCTCTACGGTTTTCATATCCCATCCGCCGCTAACGCTCTTAGTCCATTCGACGCGGTGGATATTGATACCAGCAACATGGCCGTCGTCATCGCCGACGAATTCCTTGGACATGACGCAGTACTCGCGAGGATCTTTGCCCATGTGCGTTTTCACTTCCGTGTGACCGTAGTCGACACGGTAAATACGCGGCCACTGTGGCCATGGGTTGTCACGAGCACGCTCTGCTGGTGGCTGCGGGAGTAATTCGAAGTTGGTGACTGATTTGGCCCCGTGGCGGACTGAGGTGCCTATGCAGTCGTTTCCGGTGTCACCGCCTCCGATGACGATGACGTCCTTGCCTTTGGCGGAGATGTATTCTCCGTCCGCGAGTTCGGAGTCGAGGAGAGATTTAGTATTGCGGTGAAGGAATTGCATGGCAAAGTGGATGCCTTCGAGCTCTCTGTTGGGGATTTTAAGGTCTCGAGCAACGGTTGCACCAGTAGCAATGACTACTGCATCATGCTTTTCGCGGAGAGATTGCAGGCTGACATCACTATCAGGACCAACAGTACAGCTGGTGACAAATTTCACGCCTTCGTCGGCCATGAAGTTCACTCGGCGTTGAACAATGGTCTTATCGAGCTTCATGTTTGGAATACCGTACATGAGCAGACCACCAATGCGGTCTGAGCGCTCGTAGACAGTGACTATGTGGCCACACTTATTAAGCTGGTCAGCAGCGGCGAGACCGGCAGGGCCTGAGCCGATAATCGCAACCGTCTTGCCAGTACGGATCTTGGGTGGTGTTGGCACCATCCAGCCCATGTCGAAGCCACGGTCGATAATAGCGCACTCAATGGACTTGATACCAACGGGATCTTCGTTGATGCCAAGCACACAAGCACCTTCGCAAGGAGCAGGACATACACGTCCAGTAAACTCAGGGAAGTTGTTAGTCATCAAGAGGCGGTTCAGCGCATCTTGCCATTGGTTCTGGAAGACCAGTTCGTTCCACTTGGGGATGATATTGGAAATTGGGCATCCAGTATCCGACTGGCAAAAAGGCACACCGCAGTCCATGCATCGAGCTGCTTGGTACTTCAGCCCATCCTCATCCAGACGGCTAGAAAGTTCTTTCCAGTCACGGATCCTAGTCTCAGGCTTGCGGTACTTCTCGCTTCGCCGCTGGTACTTCATAAAACCCTTAGTTTTGTCAAGGACAAGTGCAGATCGCTTCTTCTCAGCCTTGTTATCACTCACGCTCTCTTCAATGTCGAGCATGTCCTTCTTCTTCTGTTTGGCTTCCTTGTCATGCATCTTGTTCCTTGACTCTTCGTGGCTTGACCGTACCGCGTTGCCTGGCAAGATGGGTAGCGGATACTCGGCCTTCTTGGCGGCTTCTGCCCTAGCAGCCTCCTCAGCCATGACTCGCTTGTAGTCAGTTGGAAGAACTTTGATGAATCTTGGCAAGGCCCGATTAAAGTCCAAAAGAACGCGAGCAGCAAGCTCGGAGCCCGTATAGTGGTGATGATCCTCAACCAAGCCGCGGACAAAGGCGATCTCGGACGGGTCCTCGAGGCCAGAAATCTCTACCATCTCGGCGTTGACCTTCGATTCAAAGTCTTGATTCATATCAAGCACGTATGCGATGCCACCAGACATACCAGCGGCAAAATTACGTCCAGTACCGCCGAGAATCAGTACTCGCCCACCAGTCATGTATTCGCAGCCATGGTCACCGACACCTTCAACAACTGCTGTAGCGCCTGAATTACGAACAGCAAATCGCTCGGCCGCTACACCACGGAAGTAGCAGGTACCACCTGTTGCACCATACAAGCACACATTGCCAATGAGTATGTTCTCTTCTGCTTTGAAGACCGCAGATCGGGGTGGGTAGATAATGAGACGACCACCAGACAGACCCTTGCCAACATAGTCATTTGCGTCACCCTCAAGCTCCAGTGTCACGCCACTAGCCAAGAACGCGCCGAAAGATTGGCCGGCCGAGCCCTTGATGTTTGCATGGATTGTATCCTGGGGAAGACCCGCTTCACCGTAGCGTCTGCTGATCTGATAGGAAAGAGTAGCACCAAGAGCGCGATCAGTATTGACAATGTCACATTCAATGCGGCATGGTCGTCCTTTCTCTAATGCTAGCTCGGACTCGGCAATGAGCTTGTTGTCTAGTCTGACGTGTAGCTTGTGATCCTGCTTGCGAACGTTGTAGGTTGCAACACCAGGTCGAAGCTGATGAGCAGGTGTGAGAATGAGGCCAAAGTCAAGATTCTCGGTCTTGGGAGTCCTGAGATCTTCACGCATCCTCAAGACCTCCACGTGACCCACCATCTCGTTGACATTTCGGAAGCCAAGTTTGGCCATAATAGCACGTAGCTCGTTCGAGACGTAGTAGAAGAAGTTGATTACGTGTTCTGGCGTGCCCTGAAACTTCGCGCGCAGGGCCTTGTCTTGGGATGCAATGCCAACTGGACATGTATTCTGTTATAAAAGGTAAAGTCAGCAATCGCTTTCTTGAGGTGGGAATGGAATGGACAACTGGTCTCTAGAGCACGGAACACCTAGGCTAGAAAGTCCGTGGCCCTAGATACGTCCAAAGTAAGGGATTTGAGCCCGGAGAGTGCGACATACCAAATGACACTTGCGCATCATAATGCATCCCATGGCGATGAGAGGAGCTGTAGCGAAGCCAAATTCCTCAGCACCGAGCAAACATGCAATCGCCACGTCTCTTCCGGTGCGCAGCTGCCCATCGGTCTGCACAATGATCCGTCCTCTCAGGTCGTTCAGCACCAAAGTCTGATGAGTCTCGGCCAGGCCCAGCTCCCAAGGCAGACCAGCATACTTGATACCAGTCCATCGCGAGGCACCTGTCCCTCCATCGTGACCGGAAATCAACAAGTGGTCTGACTTAGCCTTTGCCACACCCGAAGCAACAATACCGACACCAGTTTCTGACACCAACTTTACGGAGACACGGGCTCGAGGATTCGAGCACTTGAGATCGTAGATCAATTGTTTCAGATCTTCAATCGAGTAGATATCGTGATGTGGCGGCGGCGAGATGAGACCAACACCAGCTGTAGAATGTCTTGTGCGAGCGATGGGTCCTGAAACTTTGTGTCCTGGCAACTCACCACCCTCACCAGGCTTGGCGCCTTGTGCCATCTTGATCTGTAGTTCGTCTGCATCGGCCAGATAGTTGGATGTCACACCAAATCGGCCTGATGCTACTTGTTTGATTGCAGAGCGCATGGTATCTCCATTCTCTAGGATTTGGCTACGCTCGGGATCTTCACCACCCTCTCCAGTGTTTGATTTGCCCCCCAACCTGTTCATGGCAACAGCTAATGTTGAATGAGATTCCATAGAGATGGATCCGTAAGACATGGCGCCAGTGACGAAGCGGCGCACAATTTCCGTCCAAGGCTCCACCTGATCAATGGGTATCTCCGGTCTCTGTTCGAAGTCAAAGTCCAACAGACCACGTAGGGTACAGTTCTTGATTGCCTCGTACTCGGACACAGAGTAGGCCTCATAAGACTTGTCATTCTTCGTACGAACAGCATCCTGGATGTTGGCAATGGCGACAGGATCGTTAACGTGCGGCTCACCTCCATCTCTCCAATGGTATTCGCCCGACTCGGCTAGACCAACGACAGTCTGAATATCACGAGTGGGGAACCCCTTCTCATGGAATGCAAAAGCGTCCTGAGCAATGAGCTCGAATGTCATACCACTGATACGCGTAGCTGTGCCAGTAAAGCAACGGTCCACAACGCTGCTATCCACCCCCAAAGCTTCGAAGATCTGTGCGCCTTTGTAGCTCTGTAGTGTAGAGATACCCATCTTGCTCATAACCTTCAGAATCCCACCGTCGCAGGAATACTTGTAGTTCTCAATGACTTGCTCATCGGACAACTTCTTTCTGATAAGGCCCTCACGGTTCATCTTCAGGATACACTCCATGGCCAAATACGGGCAAATAGCGTCCACACCATAGCCAAGGAGGACACACATATGATGTACTTCACGGGCTTCAGCGGTCTCAACGACCAATGCAGCCTGCGATCGCCACTTGTTGCGAACCATGTGGTGATGCACCATACCTGTAGCCAATAGAGCTGATACAGGAACGCGTTCAGCGTTAGTATTTCGGTCAGATAAGATGAGTATTTTGTCTTGATTCTCAATGCCTTCTGTCACAGAGTCGCAGATGCGGTCTAGAGCGTCCATATAGCCTTGAATACCCTCACTCTTTGGGAAAGTGATATCGATGGTCTTGACAGTCCAGTCACGGTACAAGGTTGTGATTTTCTTCACGGCATTGAATTCCTCGATGGATAGTACAGGCGACGGCAGCATGAGACGGTGGCACTGAGAAGAGTCCATTTCGAGAAGGTTACCTTGAGGCCCAACGTAGCATTCCAAGGACATGACAATTGCTTCTCTGATGGGGTCAATGGGAGGGTTGGTGACTTGGGCAAAGAGCTGGCGGAAATACTCATAGAGCAGCCTGGGTTGCAAAGCAAGACATGCCAATGGGGCATCATTGCCCATAGAACCCAAAGCTTCCTTGGAGTCTGCTGCCATGGGGCCAAGTAAAAGGCTGACTTGCTCAAATGAGTATCCAAACGCTTTCAGGTAAGGATCAGCCTGCACGTTAGTATCATTCAGCTTGAAGCCGAGATCCACCCCTTGTTCATCTAGCTGTTGATATACGCTAGGTAGCTCAATCAGCTCCTTTTGAAGCCATGACCTAAAGTCTTCGCGACTAGAAACATTGTGTTTGAGCTCAGCATCATCTACAATACGGCCTGCTACTGTATCAACCAACAACATCTTGCCAGGCTGCAGTCGACCCTTCTGCACAATCTTCTCTGGATCAATAGCAATGGTGCCGACCTCTGACGCACAAACTATGCGATCATCGTCTGTGACATAGTATCTGCACGGACGTAGACCATTTCGATCGAGGTTTGCTCCGCAGTATCTCCCATCAGCGAATGTGAAAAGAGCCGGCCCATCCCAAGGCTCCATCAAACAAGCCGCCCATTCATAGAAAGCCGCCTTTTCCGGGTTCATTGCCGAATTATCTTGCCACGCTTCTGGAATCATGAGCATAATTGCCTCGGGCAGCGAAAGAACACCATTGAGTGTCAGGAGTTCGAGTACGTTGTCGAAGGCTGCGGAGTCAGAGCCGCCATCTTCGACGATAGGGTACAGCAAGTCAAGCTCATCGTTGAAGATCTTGGACTTCATGACACCCTCCCGAGCTCGCATCCAGTTCTTGTTGCCACGGAGTGTATTGATTTCGCCTATACGCCAATTTAGCATGTATGCTATCATTGAACCATCATCATGGCTCGCTTACCATTGTGAGCTGCCCATCGTAGGGGTTGTGCACGATCCCAACTGGGGAAGGTATTCGTCGAAAAACGCGAGTGCACCAAAGCGAAGTGACCCTCATAATCGACGGAAACGAGATCGTGGTAGTATTGGTAGACCTGTACTGGAGATAATTGACCCTTGTAGACAATGTTTTTGTTGCTCAATGAGCACAGATAAAACCAATTGTGTAGACCGATGGTGTGAGTGGCGCGCTTGCGTAGAACGTAGAGTTGACGCTCGAATTGGACGTCGTCGAATTGCTCAAAGTCCGTGATTTCAGGCTTGTTGCCATCGCCGTACGCAGATCTGAGTACAACAAAAGGCTGAAGGATCAATGGCTCTCGAGAGAGTGCCGCAGGTCCCAGTAAACTGGTGTCCCTAGGCACCTCTCGCCAACCAAGCACCCTGAGGCCCAAGCTCTCGGCAATCTCTTCAAATTTGGTCGTTGACTCCTTCAGAAGTTCCGTGTCAGGTTTGAAGAAGAGGTTGCCTGCAGCGTACTGACCCTGGGGTGGCAAGTCGAAGCCTGTCTCCCTTGCGAAGTTCTTGACGAAGAATTTGTGGGGCATCGAAGTCATCACACCAGCGCCATCACCATCCCGTGCATCGGAGCCCACCGCCCCTCTGTGGGTCATGTTACATAGCAGGTTTTGTGCTGAGCGCCGAAAGCATTAGTCAAGCGGCCAAAAGAGGGCGCGTACGTGGGGGCAACTCACCATCGCTGATAATTTTGTGGCTTGCCTGGCCCTTGATATGGCTGTAGACACAATCAGCAACAGTCTCGCGTGAACGGAACGCCATTGTACTGACGCAGCAAAGCCAACACCACAGGCATCCTTCTCGTACTCAGGGTCGTACAGACCCTGCTTCACCGGCAGAGCCCCGGCCCATGACCGGTTCTCTGGGGTGTTTTGGTACTCGTATACACTGGCAGTCTGCTGATCCTCTTCTAATTGTGGTCCATATATTTCCTCCACGAGACCCATCCTACGGACGGGCAACCGTCGAAAACACTCGTCGCGCAAGCGGGGTAGATTGGGGGTTCTGGAGGGTTGTTTGATTGAAAGGGTCTAGGACGGAGGCTGTGAGATGTTGTGCGACTTGTGAGGGAACTTGTGTGACTTGAGAAAACGTCGAGTGTGGAGTTGGTATTTAGGAGAAGAGGAAGGGAAAGAGAAAGTTTTGTCCCCACGTTGCCGGGTGCCACTTCGAATCGATGATGCAGCTCCCCACCCACGTTTACTAGCAAGGTGTACTTTTTGCTCTATGTTCGGGTCTTATTCCCCAGTCCAGCTAGGGAAGGTAGAGGGCAAGCTAAGGAAGAAGGGAAGAGGATGTTGTGCAGTGGTTGTGCTGTGTGACTAGGTACCTATTCCTAGGCTACGCAAGACTTGTACTTTTTCTTCGATTTTCCTATGAATAATTCGACAGAGATAAGCGCGTTTGGTCCAATAGCAGATGGGCGGAATGCGGATTGCAGATTCTAGTGGCCTGGCAATGGCCCTGACCCTACGTTAGACGACTGTTTAACGTGTTTAATGAGCAACTAGAGTACCTAGAGGACTGTTAGATCCCCTTAGTTGCCCTTAAGCTTCATGCACTCCACTCTGCCGTCCTTAACAATCCCTCCTACTCCCCCATTTATATCCGCCTTTCCCAAGCCGGAATACCATTTTACGAGATGCTGTTTGTTTTTTTGTTCACTTCACCCACCAGAATTCGCCCCGTTTGCGTATAACTATTACTCCTTCTTGTCGAAGATGATACAAGTCAAGCAGGCCCATGAGATATGGCCACCCTATTCCGAACATAACTGCCTTACGTGTCACAAAATTCCATCCTCCGATTCCTTCAGCCTTTCGGAAGAGTGCTGGTCCCTACCCTGAAACTCATGCGCCCAGAATTACCTTAGGGTCGCATTTCTTTCCAGGCCAACATCACAATGGCCATTGTATCGTCCAAGTATGGTGCGCCTACCTGACAAGCACTTGATCACCACCCATCGTTCCCTCTAGCTCTAGCGTCGCATGTCTTGTGTCTGTGTCCTGGCTGTAGAAAGCAGCCCTCTTCCGGTCCATGGGCCTCTCCCAACCGCCCACGTTGCTCCCGGCCAAGGGTTGGAAACCATTCAGCCCAACCCCCGTAAACTGGGTTGAGCCTCATACGGCGCCGGCGAATGCCAGACTGCCCCAAGCTCCCGAGGATGGGTTGTGTGATACACGTCGCAGTCGAGTGCCGGTGCCAACGAGTCTGCATGAAAGCCTTCAGCGGCCGGGGAAAACCGTTCGCACAGGCCGATTGTCGGAGCCCTTTCCTTACCCTTAGCCTGACCCCCCCGGGACCCTTACGGCATTTTCTTGGTTCGCTTAGACTGTCAATCATGCACAATGAGCTACTATGGTAGCCTGAGATCTTCGAATTTTGTAATCCCACGCGCCTTACAGGCCAGCCCGGTCTTACCCCGAACCTTCGGGCCACTTGACGCGGACGTGCATAATCTTCGAAAACAGAAGTACTGCTGTACATGTAAGATACTAGCACAATATTTCGTACCGCTGCCCAAGCCTCTATTAGCTAGGTCTATGTCCACTATTTACTTTTTGCCACTCCGACCCGGAAGGGGTTCGTTCTAGGCCGTTCAATTGACTGTTGGAAATTTGCCTTGTTGATGTTAAGCTTTCATACGTTTGAAATTCAATGAAATTTGACTACTAGTCTCCCACATGGACATTTCGATCCTCCTTCTTGCACTTTAGGTTGAAACTTCTCACAGTKAGGAGACATCACGGCAGAGTGAGGATATCTCATAGCATGTAAGGTATTACGGATGGTGGAATCCTTTTGGTACAGAGGGTTCGTACACCAATCCGTCGACAAGTGATTCCAAATCAATTCATTTCTTGAAATAAGTCCACAGCCGTGTGGATCAAGAATTTATGTAATCTTACCATCTTCTTGGGAAATGGGCATTTTTCTATTCACCCAGAAGCCTGTTCGCTCATTGCCCCTTTTTCATCTTCATCTTCATCTCTTCGATCCAGTCTTTCGCCCTGTTCTTCGGGACTACATCGATCCTCACGACGCCATCCACAACCTCCACATCTGCGCTGCCAAGCATTTTCCCCAGGCTCACTTTCCTTCCCATCTTCACTAAGCCGCCACTGGCTGTCTCGATATAGTATGCCACGTTCGTTATTGTGTACTCCTGTCTCTTATCAAATGGTAAGGGCAACATGTATTCGAGATGCTGAGGTACGGTGTCAGTCTCCGAGAAAGCTTTGATGAAGTCTGATTGTAGATAAAGCGGGTAGAGGAGGACGACTGGAAAAATAAGAGTGCTTGTAGGCGATAAAGGGTCTGGCGCCAGATGGATGGATGCGTCTTCCATGTCAGGCGGTTGGGCGGTAGTGCGTGTGCGAATATTGCGGGCGCGTAGTGCAGTAGCTAGCATAATTTTCCCCTTCTGGGCGCGCACTTCCCGTTCCTGCTTCTTCTTTTGGTTGGCTGCAATCACTACTTGTCGATTTGTAATTTTGGTATTGAGGTTGCTGAGGGCAGTATTAGTAGGGTCGATCGCCAAACCACGAGAGCAAGCATCCGAAGCCTCGATGATCTTGTCCAATGCGAGGAGGGCAAGGGAAGAGCGGTAGTAGGCTTTCACGTTTTTGGGGTTGAGGCGGAGGGCAGCTGCACAGTCCATGGTGGTAGATCTGTAGTTTTCTGCATGGTAACCATCAGTTGGAATGCATTGACTACACCTTGAATCTCGAGACCACATACTCAATTCTAGGTTGCATAGGGCTCGATTGACATAACACACCTCCTCGAGCTCTTTCTCCCTCCCCTCTTTTGCTTCTTCGTCTGCACTCGGTGTTTTCCTAGCTTCCTGCAGATTCTGTGGTTTGAGCGAAAGCACAGCGATGCCTTTAGTGTAGAATTCCTTCCCGTCTTTCCATCGCTTAGCCTTGACCAGCTCATTTCCTTGTTCTTTAAAGCTTTGAGCATTTTCAGCAGGCGTTCCTTCGTATTGTAGCGCCCGAATGGCCTCGAGCTCGATATTCTCCCCGTCTAGTCTGCGGCATGAGATGAACATTTTTCTTCACAGTTTGCAGCTCTACTGCACCATACCTTCATTTCCCTCACCCTCGAGAGAAGTCATGAACAGGGGAGTCTTGTTCATCATTTGCACGATCTCGTCTGCAGTATGAGATTTGACGGACGCCATAGGAGGCGGCATCAACGGTGCGATATCATCTTGGTCTTGATGCTTGCTCCCAATTGGAAAGGGAACTGAGGCTGATGTAGCCGTAGTAGGAGTAGGCTCTTCGACGTTGGGCATTATGTTGCGATGGGCTACTGAAAAGAGTCTAAGGTACCGAAAGACCTCTTAGTCTACGAGTGGAGTGAGGATCACCTTTGCGAGTCCTCCAAGTAAAATGTCTGTCCTCAGATGAAGAATGTGCGATAAGCTAAGCGAGCTCCTTATCGTCACTAGGCAACCATGACGTTCCAGCTAACAACAAATTTGATGGAACGAGCTGCTATGACACCGATGATTTGAGCTCTTGACTTGAGGTAACAATTAATAAGAAAGATATTGTTATTCTTCCCACTGCTTCCGGAGCGTTTGCAGTCCTTCTAGTGGATGCGAGAGATGTGTGGCAGCCTCTAGAATGTCGTTTCAAGATTTGGAAACTGCAAGAACCGACTAGAATCTCCCAGCCTTTCCAGCCTTGGTAGATAAATATTTCCCCCCCACAACAACACAGTTTTTCTTTTCTACAACTACAACTCACACACACTTGACAGCTACTTCTCACGCTTTCACGACTATAGAATTCTCAGTTCTACTATTCCACTTGTTACACTTATCACATACGAACTAATAACACACAACCACCATGGCACCAGCCATTGGAATTGACCTGGGCACGACCTACTCGTGCGTAGGTATCTTTAGAGATGACCGTATCGAGATCATTGCCAACGACCAGGGCAACCGCACTACCCCATCCTTCGTTGCATTCACAGACACAGAGCGTCTCATTGGTGACTCGGCAAAGAACCAAGTCGCTATGAACCCTGCCAACACAGTCTTCGATGCCAAACGTCTGATAGGGCGAAAGTTCGCCGATGCTGAGGTGCAGGCCGATATGAAGCACTTTCCCTTCAAGGTCGTCGACAAAGGCGGCAAGCCAGTCATCCAAGTCGACTTCAAGGGCGAGACAAAGTCATTTACCCCCGAAGAAATCTCATCTATGGTGTTGACCAAGATGAGAGAAACCGCCGAATCATATCTCGGTGGTACCGTCAATAATGCCGTCGTCACAGTCCCCGCCTACTTCAATGACTCCCAACGCCAAGCCACCAAAGATGCTGGTCTCATTGCCGGTCTCAACGTCCTCCGAATCATCAACGAACCCACCGCCGCAGCCATTGCCTACGGTCTTGATAAGAAGGCTGAGGGCGAGCGAAATGTATTGATCTTCGACTTGGGAGGAGGTACATTCGATGTCTCGCTCCTGACCATCGAGGAGGGTATCTTCGAAGTCAAGTCCACTGCCGGTGATACACATTTGGGTGGTGAAGACTTCGACAACCGCTTGGTCAACCACTTCGTAAACGAATTCAAAAGAAAGCATAGGAAGGACTTATCCTCCAACTCACGCGCCCTCCGTCGTCTTCGAACCGCTTGCGAGAGAGCCAAGCGAACCCTATCCTCATCCGCACAAACCTCCATCGAAATTGACTCTCTCTTCGAGGGTATCGACTTCTACACCTCCATCACCCGTGCCCGTTTCGAAGAGCTCTGCCAGGATCTCTTCCGCTCTACCATGGAGCCCGTCGAGCGTGTCCTCCGTGATGCCAAAATCGACAAGTCCACCGTCCACGAGATCGTCTTGGTTGGTGGCTCAACCCGTATCCCAAAGATCCAGAAGCTTGTCTCCGACTTCTTCAATGGCAAGGAGCCCAACAAGTCGATCAACCCTGATGAGGCAGTTGCCTACGGTGCAGCCGTCCAAGCAGCTATCCTCTCGGGCGATACTTCCTCGAAATCCACCAATGAAATCCTTTTGCTCGACGTTGCGCCATTATCCCTGGGTATCGAGACTGCTGGCGGTGTCATGACTGCTCTCATCAAGCGAAATACCACTATCCCCACCAAGAAATCCGAAGTCTTCTCCACATTTTCCGACAACCAGCCAGGTGTGCTTATCCAAGTGTTCGAGGGTGAGCGTGCTCGTACCAAGGACAACAACCTGCTTGGCAAATTCGAACTTTCTGGCATTCCACCTGCGCCTCGTGGTGTCCCACAAATCGAGGTTACCTTCGATGTCGACGCCAATGGTATCATGAACGTCTCAGCCCTTGAGAAGGGTACCGGCAAGACCAACAAGATCGTCATCACCAACGATAAGGGCCGTCTCTCGAAGGAGGAGATCGAGCGTATGTTGGCTGAGGCCGAGAAATACAAGGCCGAAGATGAGGCTGAATCTGCTCGGATCTCCGCCAAGAACGCCCTCGAATCCTACGCCTACTCATTACGCAACACCATCTCTGATCCCAAGGTTGAGGAGAAGCTTGATGCTTCGGAGAAGGAGACCCTCAAGTCGGAAATCGACAAGACTGTTGCATGGCTCGATGACAACCAGACTGCCACAGTCGAGGAGTACGAATCACAACAGAAGACCCTTGAAGGTGTTGCGAACCCCATCATGGTCAAGATGTATGGCGGTGCAGGCGGTGAAGGTGGTATGCCTGGCATGGGTGGCATGGGTGGCATGCCTGGAGGAGGAATGCCAGGCGGCGCTCCCGGTGGATTCCCAGGAGCGGGTGCCCCTGGCGGTGATGATGGTCCTACAGTTGAAGAGGTCGACTAAATATTTGGGCAAAGATCCAGCGATTCCCATTTCCGTTAAGTCTCAGTCGAGCAAATGTTGCTATGATCATGCATGCATAGGAGAAAAGCCGGTGTTACTCGGTCTGTAATTAGACTCAGGGGTGGTCTTTGATAGCGAGCTTAGATACAACTTTTCAATAAATTCAATAAATTCAAGAACTTCAGAATCACTTCTATTGTGCCCTTTGTGACTTGATGAACTTGAGCAGATGTTACAATGAATTTAGTATCAAATAGTGGTCTACGAGCCCTCGAATCTTAGCATAGAAGGGTTCACCCCCCAACCGTAGACACCCAGCAAACGTACTGCCCCCCAGAAACAGCCTACTTCCTCTCCAGCGTAATAAAGCTTAGCGCCCCGCTAAGGATACCGCCAAGCTTACGTGTAAATAATATCTACTAGAAGCTTTGATCCAACAACAGATGTTACCATCTATCCTTTCTGGGCAATCGAAACTTCTAGTGACCTGTACAGAACATTGGCGTTTTGTGGCGCGCTAAGCTTTATTATGCCTGATGGGAAGTAGATTTAGTGGCCTAGGCGCCGAAATAAGTCCCTAGAGTTGGGTCTCTCACCCCTATATCTTATCTTCTAGGGGCTCAGTTTCAGAAATCTTTTACACTCTCTAGGCACCAGCCCCGCGAGGCAGGGCGGTACGGTTGGGGGGTTGAACCTGGAGTTGCCAACAAGACTTTCTACTGCAATGTCTGCAAAGTCTCTTATCGCGACAAAGTCTCCCTCAAAAAACTTAATGAATCTCCACGCCACAGCAAAAAAGTCGAGACAGGAGACGATGACCGTTATTACGAAGCATATAATATATCCTTTAAATTCAATTCGAACTTTACCAAATACAGTACCACCAAAGGCCACCTCGCGAGGATGGCCGCATGGCCAGGCTTATTCGGACAACTTCTACTTGTTCATATACTAACTTTCTATCACCAGACTTATCCTCCAACTCCCTCGCCCTTCGACGTCGTCGAACTGCTTGTGACTCAACCTATGAGAAAGATATACAATATAGTTAAGTGCTTACACCAGCTATAATTCACAGGTATAGTCCTAGCCTCCAATATTAAACACCCCAGCTATTCTATAAGTCCTCCAAGGAAAACGCGTAACAATGATTGAGAACGCTACCCGTTCCTCCAATCGCGAGATTGGGCTTCTGGCTCCTGAGTCAAGCCAAAGAAACGATACTGGTGATATGAGTCGTGCATATGCTGCAGCCACGGTGATTGCAATGAATACATATTGAAAATGCGTCGATGATGTTTTGATTTTGACCTCTGTAACGTAGTACTACCTATGCTTTATCTCAAGATGCTTTATGACGTTGTCTAGTTGGTTGAATGTTGCGCCGCAACCTTTAGGGCATGGAATTCTTTGCACATCTGAATGCCGTTCTTGCATATGTCTTCTCCATGATCTTATCCGAGAAGAAGCGCGTCCGGTGTAACTTCTCCCAGTACAGAAGTCGCAGGTGAGCGTCTCATAGTCGACTTGAACACACTTAAAGAGTTGTAGGTCTCTTGGCTCAATCTTTTGCTGTTCAGCAGTTGCTGCTTCTGCCTCCTCATTCCCTGCTTCTGTCTCATCAGTCCCTGCTTCTGCCTCATAAGTCCGTAGATTAGCCTTCTTTGTATTGGCTGGTGCATTGTACTGTTTCAGCCCGCAAGCCGGGCTAGCCCACATAAGCCATGAAGTCGATAACCTACCGTGACACTCACCATGTTGCCAATGAGACCACGCCGATAGCGTCGACGTCCGCTAGTCTCTTCGAAGTACACAAGGAGCCGCAGCGTGTGCAGCTCATTGTGTAATCGCTCCGGATCAGGATCGCCATCTGTACCATTATTCCAGGAAAAATGTTGTTGTCCCATGCGCTTTCACAAATTCTCGGGTGGTTGAGACCAGACCTTCTCAGACAGTAGCGATTCTGGGATATATATTGCTCGCCAGGCAGACTTCTAAAGACATGCTTGAGCATTGCTGCGAAAATGTCCCAGTGCCTGAACCAGTCGTACGGCAGCTCATGAACCCGGCCCAAGACGTCTTGAAAGTAGAATAAAGTATTAGTAGGCATTCTTAGATTTTGAGGCATCTGTCCTTGTAGCCTCAAAAGTAATGCGTGTATCTCCAAATTAGTCTGCAACATTTTCTTCAACAAATCCAGAGCCTTAACGGAGAACTCTTGGAATACTCCAAGTAAGGGTGTGAGGACGTCTATGATCCGGTCAACATACGCCGTTATACCTTGTATTGCTGTTGGAATTAAGGTAAGGGTCTGGCATTGGACTTCTTCAACTCGCTCTAAGCGTTGGTCGACACGCGGATAGTGACTCTGTAGTGTGCATCGGAAGTCTTGTACACCAATACTGACACCAGCACAGATCTCCACCAACCGTGATAATTGGCCTGCAGTCGTTGCGGAGGCAGTCATACTCTGTTGAGACATCTGTTGGACGTCTCGCATAGCCTGAGCATTGGCATTTTGGCAATCATCAAGTCTAGCGGACAACCCAGCATTCGTCTCTTTGGTTGAATCCTGGATGGCTTTCAATCTGCTCTCAAGCCTTGGCAGTGTAGACCTGAACCAAGAAGATTAGATATCATTTCCTGGCTAGTCGGAAGACTCACGCAGCTGGTAGTGCAAGTAATAAGCTCATATTGAGCAGCTTAGTAGCAATGACAGCCCGAAACCTACTGACATCCTCACGCATGGCCACAGCCCATTGCATCTTCCTAGCATTACTGGCGAAATGCTTTTTCACGCTGCTGGCCCCACTCGCCATGCAACGGTACTTTTCAATCTTCAAAAGAAAGTTCCTTAATGGTGTCTGCACAGTGAGCGCCACAGCTCGTACAGCATTGACATGACCAACATCGCCGCCACCGCCCCATACACCATCTTTCAGCTGTTCTAGCACAATCTGCAGTTGTTCAAGATCTTGTAAAAGCAGCAAGAAGTCATCCTTTGAGCCTCCGGAGTCTTTGAGTGCCTTGCGAAAATCGTTGATAAGTCCAATTGTAGTGATGAAGTCGCTTGCGGAGAATCCGAATGCTGATAGCATGTCTGCGGGCAGCGCGTATTAGAGTGCTATAGATCCTAAGATTATAATGGAACAATTTCCACTTTTACTCTGCTTCAAGGCAAAAATACCATTAGATGATGAATCTTAGAAGAGCATATGCCAGTTCTGCATGAGGTTGCAGGTGGGACCTTGAAAGTGAGGCTGTGAATTTGGCGAATTGATTTGCCTCGTTTGCCTCGTTTGCCTACAAGCCTTGATGGAAGGAATAAGCGATAAAGAGTACATTGCGAGCATTTAGGATAGATTTCCATATTATGTATGCCACTATAATATATTCATATGCCTGCACCAGCCATAGCCTACAAAGGAGATTCCTAGCCTTTGATATCAACCACCTAAGCTATCTTATGAGGCGTATAAGGGAACGTGTGGGGATCTTCCGGGGTGTAAGAAAGCTGCTTATTCTTCAATCGCAAGGTTGGCTCCTAAGTCAACCCGAAGGATCGGGAGTCGTGTGGTGGTCTTTGAGCTCAGTCACAGATGTTGACGTGACGGGAGTCGTGTGGTGGTCTTTGAGCTCAGTCACAGATGTTGACGTGACGGGAGTGGTGTGGTGGTCTTTGGGCTCAGCTACACATGCCGAAGTGATGGGAGTGGTGTGGTGGTCTTTGGGCTCAGCTACACATTTTGAAGTGACAGGAGTCGTGTTGTAGTCTTTGGGCTCAGCTACGCTGCAACAGAACCGTGCACTGCCTCGAAAACGTGGGCTATCAGGACCAGGATGCATCATGTCATTTGTCAACATGTCTGGCCAAAAGAACATGGTTTTATTCCGAGTCGTCGGAAGGATCTCTTGGTGAGTCGGGGACGGAGCGCGAGAAGGTCCTAGATATATGGTCGAGAACCGGGCGTGTGGGAGAGGTGAGCGGGATCGACGCAAGATATTTGCAAGTCATGGGGTAAGTTGCAATTACTCGATATTGATTTACTCTGGAATCCACTCCTTTATGTAATATTCGTGAAAGTGAGGCATTGTAAAGAAGCTTGGGGCACGCCAGCAAAGCTAGGTAGCCTGAGAAACTCAGCCCCTAATCAGCGTGGAATGCCTCTGGGAGCTTGGTGGCAGCTCTAGCACTTTCGAATGAGCAATCAGAATGTCGTATGCAAACATGCATCAAGGTTGGGGCAGGCAGGCGAAAGGTGAGGCTGTGGAGTAGGTGGGTTGATCTGCCTTGTTTGCCTACAGACCTTACCAGCGAGAAAGAGAACATTATAAGCGGCTAGAATAAATGTCAATATGATGTATGCCACGACAGACCTGACTAGTAAATTCTTAATATTGATAGTACTGCTCCATCTCATCAAGGTGACTCGGTGTAAGACTTTTCCTCGAATCCAAATATTTCTTATAGAATGCACCTAAAACTTGGAATGAGAGGGAAATGTCATCTGATACTGCCCGGGAGTCTTTCATTGGAAGACGCGTCGCCTGTTAAAACCACCGAGCGGTCTCCCACCCCTCAAAATGCTGGAAAGCTATCGATGATTACTCAGGCGGCAGATAAGGCCCTGCATATCAGTGCATATTGCCCCAAACCATGCGACTTCCACATCCTCTGCCCTGGCCTTACTTTTGTTCACGATCCTCAAGCACCCAAAGACGGCGGATAGCATATTCGTCGACGAATCCTGTAAGTGTGGGTAGTTTGGGACCTCGACTAGATTCGTAGGCCATTTAAGCTGCGACGTGATGTGTCAGAGTATATCTGACAGCACACCCAGCTAACCAAAGTCTGCCTTGGTCACTTTTCTGGTAAACCCCGGAAGGGACTGCAAATCGCTAAGGAAATCAAGAACACGGGCAATGGTTAGAAATCTAGGACGGAGTAGCGACAATCAGTAGCGAAAGAGGAAGGAGGGTGGGGATAGTCTCAGAGAATTGAGGTCTAATTGTTCCAGCTTTGCATGTCGGGTGCAGCAGCATTGTAAGTCAGGCTCATCAATATAGGGCTGCGTCTGCATTCCTTGCAAGCTAAGAGCAAGGGTTGCAACATCATATGACCGTGGATATCATGATATTGCGGCCGTTATTTGACTCGAGTGTAATTTTTGCTTTAAAGAGATTTGCCCATGAACTTGCGCTTCGTAAAGCTCAACCACCACTATGAGTACGTTAGCACTGATAGTACTTCATGTAGAAAATTGGTCTTGCCTTAGACGGTGTATTTCCATCTGCATATATCCGCGCTAACAGCCTCATTGCCAATTCCTGCCTCACCTGTGAAAGATACCTGCGTTACAATAAGCATTGATTCTCCAGTGAAGTGCACCAATGACCTACTGTCGTAGAGTTTCTGCATCTTGTCTGTCCCTTGGAGCTTCGAAGGCCTGGTTTAATGGAAAGCTGGCATCTCCAGGTATAGCAAATTGATCAAGAGCCGTATTGAGCAGAGCCTAATGTGTCGCGAGATTGTGTGAGCATTGTAGGCGCTCCAGGACGCTTACCATACAAGCAATTCAGTACAGCCTTGGAAGCCCAAAGACGCACCTTTTCTGCCTCTTTCTTCCCCATCGATGGCCGCACTTTTCCTAAACACTCGCTCACAAATAATATGCCATAAATTAGCAGTCGATCTGCTGGGCCCTTGATCTCAAAGTTCCGAAAGAATGTGTTGGCACGGAATAGAGAGAGAATTTCATCTAGAGGATCGTAGGACTCGCTATCTGGGTCAATTTCGAGTTCGGAGGTGCCAGGAGGAAGTGCCGGGAGAGTGTAAGCGGGGCCTCGAGTCCTTGTACGAAGAGGCAGCAGAGCAAAGTTTCCTGGCAAAGTGTTAGCAAAGACAGAGGGAAAGCACTGGTGGGCAAGGTGGGGGTTTACCTATCACTCGAACATCTTGATCTTGGAGGAAAATTGAATGGTACGCCTGGTAGCACATTAGTACCGAACTATGGTGTTGTAGTATGCTTTCACATACCGGCATTTTGAGACGTATGGAGGGCGTCACTAAGGAATATGGAATTGGAGCTCGCAAGGCGTCCGCATTAGAGGCAGCTACAATGCCCAGACTTCTAGGGCTGTCCGAGAGGCACTTTACGCGTCTCGCGTCTCCAACTGCACATTTACTGCCTCCTTTGCAAAGAACTCCACCCTTTCGCAAAGATGTCAGACTACGAAGATGAAATGGACGTGGATGCTCCTCCCGTTAAGGAGTCTATCATATTTAGCTCTGACAACACCAACGCCAAGGGCAAGAGGAGTGCAGCGAACCTGCCAGTAGAGGCGGAAGATAATTTACCATGGTAATTGGAGCTTCATAACAAGACTTGCAGCAACTGATCATTCGAAGGGTAGAAAAGTACAGACCAGATACACTAGACGATGTTTCCGGGCACCAAGACATCCTCGCTACCATTAACAAGTTTGTTGACACTAATGTGCGAAGACTCCTTTCGACTCCAGACCCAAAAAGACTGATCTCGTGCAGCGATTACCACATCTTCTCCTCTACGGGCCCCCAGGTACAGGCAAGACATCGACCATATTAGCATTGGCACGCCGAATATATGGAAATAAAAATATGCGCCAGATGGTGCTAGAGCTCAATGCTAGTGATGATAGAGGGATTGACGTGGTTCGAGAGCAAATAAAAACATTTGCGAGTGAGTGAGATCACGCTAGGGGTTGCTGTTCTGCATGGCGCTAAGTTCTGGTCAGGCACGAAACAAATATTCTCTGCAGCACCGAAAGCTGGGGATACACCCTCTTTAGGAAGCTTTAAGCTCATTGTACTCGACGAAGCAGATGCAATGACAGCGGTAGCTCAGATGGCACTGCGGCGGATCATGGAGAAATACACAGCTAATACAAGGTTCTGTATAATTGCCAACTATACCCATAAGCTCTCGCCAGCATTGCTGTCCAGATGTACGAGATTCAGATTCAGCCCTCTAAAGGAACCAGACATTCGACATCTGGTGGACATTGTCATCGAGAAAGAAGATGTAAAGATACAGCCTGATGCAGTGGAAAGCTTGGTACGACTGAGCAAAGGCGATATGCGACGCGCTTTGAACGTGCTTCAGGCTTGTCATGCCAGCAGTATGATTCACCCGCCCATCTCCTACATTCATATGAAACTCAAATTAGCTGACAACTGCTTTTAGGTACGCCATTACACTTGAAAGGGCAACCACCGCCAAAGAATCCAAAACGAGAAATGATAACCAATGATACCATTTATGATTGTATTGCTGCTCCTCATCCGTCCGATGTTAGACTCATCCGTGATACTCTTCTCGAAACATCCGACATAACTTCTTGTCTCAACACGCTTAATGTCCTCAAAGCCAATAAAGGCCTCGCCTTAGCCGACATACTAACGGCGCTAGGAGAAGAGTTAGTAAAGCTAGAAGTACCACCACAAACAAGGGTAGCCTGGTTACAAGGGCTTGCAGAAGTTGAATTTAGGCTTAGTGGAGGAGGTAGCGAAGTCGTACAAACCGGAGGCCTTGTTGGTGTTGTGAGGGGAGGTGTCGATCTGATGGAGCATGGAGGAACACAATGAAATGCACAGCCGTATTCGACAACCTTTGCTCCTGCGGTTCTGTAGTCCAACATTCGACTTGCTTGGAAAAATTTTTACTGGCTGCCAATAGATTGGATATCAATCTGGCATTCGACTTGGCCATTAACGCGGCAATACTAATAGCACTGTAACTCCGAACTGTCTATACAAAGGAATGTTTCAAAGATACCAATTGCAGGCCTCGACTCGGCATGGCGACCAAAGGATCATCGCACCCGTCCCGTCTCGGGCTTTAGACTGAATCGTCTATGAAGGATCACCGCCACGGACGGGGTAGATATACGCGACACAACATAGAAGCGAATATGCCGAACAACATGATACTGATAGAAGTTACTTAGGAAGCCAAATATATTGAGTGGTGGCTCTATCCCTATTTTGAACTTGGTCTAAGCCGATATCAGCGCACCGCTACTAGCCGTTCGTATCGAAACCGGATAGAGAGCCACCTGCGGAGTGACGACTAAATTGATGTATGTCTAACAATTGCAGCATTTTACTTGCCACACTTCGTCGAAGAAAGAAGTATAAATCCGGGATTACAAGGGATCAATGGACTCTTTTTGGCCCCGAGTTGGTAAGAAGACTACTAGTATCACGTTTATATCACTAGATTAACTGACGGCGAGCAGGTGAACGCAACTACTACGCGGTCCTCGTTGGGTCTCTTCAATGTTTGTTGAATGCATACAAATTGATGGAACTTTTGCCAAGCAACCTCTCCTCGTACTCCGTAATTGTTCCAACGAGGGTCAACGTCGCTCGAGGTCCAAGCACGTATCCAAGACATTCACCGCCCTTATCGTGGATCGGAGACTTGCCATATGCGTGTGCTCGCAATGAAAGATCCGAGTTCCTGCCACAGGAAGCGGGCCATGGTTCGTCACTCCCCTTCTTCCAGCGAAGGGACAACAGAGTATTCGACATCAGCGGTCTTCAGGTCCGAGGCTCGAGCTTCCGCGGTACAGCTCATTCTCGCATCATCGGCGATAAATTCCGAAGAACATTTGTGTATCGATGGCCGCTTCCCCCTTTCCCTGTCTTACCCATGCTTTCCTCGCTCCTTCCCTCCCCTCTGAACACTATCTTCCAAATCCAGCTCCATCACCAACCTCAACTTGGCTTTCTACTCCTTCAGGGGAACACCAAATATCCGCAGTCACAAATATTCTCTCAAAGTAGCAATATCGCTATTAAGGGCCAACTCTGGCAAACAATCCACGCAGCTCACATACGCCGACTCAGACATGGCCACTTGTTACGAACAACTCTCCCTCTGGGGCAAAGAGGCCTATCTGGACATCAGTGGGAAGATGCTCGCCTCTGGAATTCGCCTCAATGGCGGAGTGCTTGCACCAAATGGCTTTCTAGGTCAGTGGTTAATCAAGGAGATCGTAAGATCACCCTCCCTCCTGGCTCCCTCCTCTCTTCACCAATCCCCCGACACAGACTCCTAACTCCCAAAAACATATCGTCCGAACCTCCCTCACCACAAAATTCGCAAGCTAACCGTCTCCCCTCCTCAGGATATGAAAGAAAGCGACCTCAACGTCGCTATACGACCGGACTACATGGTCTTTGTCCAGCCAGGCGGTAAAGAGTCGAACACCTGGAAGCTGATCTGGTTGACCAAGGAGCCATCCGCCAATCCCACTCAAGGGACACCATGTACGCACACCCTTATCACTTCTTTTCTTTACGACTACATGATGAGATGCGACGAAATGAAACGAAATGAAAGCTAATAATGTATGGCTATTTTGTTAGACACGCACCATTCCATCTCCAACTTCCCCGGTCCGGAACTTGTGGTCAACTCTCAGAACGGCAAGCGCCAAGTAGTCTACATCTGCCTTTGATGGGTCTGTCAGATCAATACCTTACATGTTTACTGGGCAGCAAGTATAAGACATAGGGCCTATCAAAGCACTTCTGAATTACATTCATTTTTCTATTATGTGCATCATTGCATGAGAGGACCACGACGTAACGTAATGCCATCAAATCTACCTACATTACAGAGGAACGTGCCAAGAGATTCCCTCCTAATCTTCAGGCTGCGCCGGTATCGCAAGCATTAAATAATCACATCACACCAGTGCGAATATGAAGAAGAGTCCACCTTCTCCCTCCCTGTTCGCTTCATTTTCGTTGAAATTCGTGATTCGTCGTGGATCCATTCCATTCCCTTTTCTCTTCCCTCAAATTATAGAGGCCAAATTTACTACGCTTCCAACCAAGGCTGAGTAAGCTACCCTCTCCGCCTCAATTTCCGAGGACTTTGCCCGGAATGCTCCATTACCTCATCCTCTTTAACCGTATTAGCAGGGCTAGTAGCCTCGCTGCTCCCCACAGATCCAACTACTCTCCCTTCATTGTTATTACCATCCGCTGCACCCAGATGTCCCCCATTCGTACTATTAGGTGGAACACTGAAATCAAAGTCCGGTATCTCCGCATGATTTGAGAAATCAAAGTCGCTGGGGTTCGTGCCGTCGTTGAAGTACTCTCCGCTGTTGAGGAAAGATTCGAAATCTAATTCGCTGCCGTTGGGTTGGTAGGACTGGTCTGTGACGCCCGGGATGGAACCGCTGGGACTTAAGGGGGCGATGACGGCGTTGATGTTGGCCATGCGTTCTTGTTGTTCTTGGAGGGAGCGGTGGATTTGGTCGAGTTGCTCTTTTGAGAGATCGAAGTGGGCGAGGTTGGCGGCGCTGGTGGAGGGGCTGTAGGAGGTTAGAGCGTTAAGGTTGTTGCTGTTTTGAGGGGAGTTGATGTTTTCGTTGGACATGAGCTCGAGCATGTTTTGTCGCTGGTTCGGAGTTAGTGGAGATTGGCCGTCGGCGGTTTGGAGGTGAGAGAGTGCTTCGGGGAATTCCATGCGTTGGCCTGTGAGGTTGTTTGTGCTGTGGGCGTTCGCGGAATTGATCATGGACATGATGTCTGCTTCTGGGATCTGGGTCTCTGTGGATTTCTCGGCTTTGAATTGAGGGCTTTGCGAGGAGCGAGCTGATGGCGTGCGATCCGAGAGCTCTTGGACTGCGGGAGAATGGTGATTTTGGGCTTTCAGTCCATAATTGTAAATATCGCCGGACCACTGGTTATCATCTTTTGGAGTCCTGCCCCATTTTTCAGGCGAGTCTGCACTTCCGTCTTTGATGAGTAGCGGCTGCTTCCGGTATAGCTGCTGGTGGTCCATGGTTTGCATGGAGTTGTGATCCTTATCGTCCCCGACATCAACAATATTACCTTGCTCTTGGTCCTTAGAAGGGAGACTCCCCGATTTGAACATGTTGTTGAAGTCCAAACCTCCTTGCCCAAGTTGTTTGTTGTATACTGCTGCCAGAAAAGTAAGGATGGAATTAATAGAGGTCTCGTGCTTTTCGTGTAAGTCATGGAACGCTTTTGCTTGGCCGTACAATTGATGATGCTCCTTGCGCACTATATGTAGCATCTCGGTTATCTTGTGCTGGTTTTGACGAATCTCTGCAAGCTCTCGCTGTAAATTGACTAGTTGGTCAGGCGGGAGAGAATTTGGAACATTGCCTATCATCAAGGGCTGCCGTCCGTTCCCAGTGCCTGCACCATCGTCGATGCCACCGTAATTCTGAGGCCCTGGGCTATCATGATTAAAAAGCTCGTCACCTTCATCATCCACGTCCTCTTGCCTCGCTTTAACTCCGCCTTTGCCCGTGCCTTTCGCTGGAGCGGTTTTTGGCTTGTGAATGAGCCAGAGAAGATTAGGTCTACCACGCTTGAAGTAAGGATTTGAGTATTCGCTGGGATTCTTGTTCTTCCTTTCGCTCGCTCGCATGGAATTATCTGACAAGCCGACCTTCTTGTGAAAGCCATACATATTCAATTGTCGTACAAAAGACGCATAGTTGTTATGCTTGAAAAGTTCCGGTATCAGGGTCTTCGCAAATTCATCTTCATCGACTACAATGAAAGAGTCCCCACTTTCAGACCACCGTATTAAATCTGTATTCCGTGTGTTCTCGTCAAGGAAGCTATGTCCGTTAGCTTACAGTAGATATGGGCATGGCATGGGGTCTGCTACCTGCTAAGCTTTTGTATGAATGGTGGTATTTGCTTTCGCTTTGCTTGTGCATCTCTTTTAGCTACCAGAGCCTTCTGGTCGAGATCATCGTATTGAGCCGCTGGCCAACTGTCCTCTGTAGATTGTTGTAGGCCCCCATAATCAGTCCCTAATGGATAATCGCTATTGTTGTAATTCATCATTGGAACAATCTGATTGTCCGGCTGCCTCCTTACAACCTGATTGCCTAAAGGTGAAGCTGGTAGATTGTTGGGTATATTGTTGTTATGGAGGTAAGAGGTAAGGTTGGCGGTACCGTAGTTGGTGGGATCATCATAGTCTTGTAGAGTATTTGATGGCGTTTGCTGGGCGAATTCTGGTGGAGCCATTGAATATTGAACGTCCTTCATATCTTGAAGCTTCTCGTGTCCAAGTGGGGAGGCTCCAGGCGCTGGACGTTTCCGTGAGCCACCTTGCGACATCCTACTTGCTTTCATTCCGGCGTGATCGAAAGAGAAGGTATGGTGGGCTCACCCTGTGGGATTTGCCGTGCTGGCGATTGCGGTGTTGACACTCCCGACCTAGCCTGGGCACCTGGTTTTCCTGTCCTGTCTCTTCGATCCGGCTGCTCCTAAGGATCCACAAGACCGAATTTGTGAGTGCTATTGATCCAAGGGCTGGCGACCGGAAACAGGAATGATATTGCGATGGTTTGGGAGATGCTGTGAGGTAAGATTGCGAAACGGCAGCCTAGGTAAGGCTGGGGTACATGGAAAGGCGTTGTTGTTGCGGCTTGCGCCCACCGCGCTATTCTCAGCAATCACTTCAAATCTCGGTACATCCCAAAGGCTGTTTGTTGGAGAGTGACTGCAACAAAGGATTGGAGGGTTTCCCTGCAAGAGAATTCGGGGAGGGCGGAGTATATGTAGTATCTTGAAGCCGCTTGCAGGTCGTTCGCGGGAGCGATGAAAGGTGCACCAAAGTATGGACAAGAAGTTGAAGTTTATGACACGATGTTATTGAAGGGATCGGGAGGTTCCGTAGCAGTTGCAATGCCTATAAAACGTACACCGAAATGACAAAATGGACTCTGATATCACGTTCAGCCCTACCAGCTTCGCTTGTTTTGAGTGGTCAGTTTGTTGAGACTAATAAGCGCTTGCGTGGGGTGAGTAAGGCGTGACAAAATAACACATGGCAACTCTACACAGAAACAAGGTCAGCCTGCTTTGATAGACAATGCCGTGAATAATATGACGGTCGATTTAGAATGAGCTCGATTACATCTAAAATACTGTTTTCTTTCTTTTGCCGTCTTCTCTATCTCTGTCCCATGCTGTTGTGCCTCCAGCCATCCTCGCCAGTCTCTTCGCTCTCTGCTCCTCTTTGATCGTCTTCTCCTTCTCCCTGGGGTCAATCACCACGAGCTCCTCCTCGTTCTTCTTCTTCCAGCTCAAGTCTTTGCCCAGTCTGTCCTTCTCAAAACTGAGAGCGTGAGACATCCATCCTGGATTGTTATCATCTTGTGTATCTGCATCAAGCCCCAACTGTTGGTCCCACGACTGACATGATTGACAATCAGCAATGAAGTGAAGATCACAAAGAACTGCTTCATCTTCGTCGTTGTTGTTTCCCATTCGTTTGTCATTGTCATGCCCATCTTGCTTGCTTGCCTCAACCGTTGTAGAGGGCTCAACCTCAGGTGGTGCCTTTTCTAGCTTAGCCTTGAAAGCGTTCAACAGGTTCAGTGTCTGTTTGTCAACAGGTACATCGCCATCTGCTCCATTCTTGCGTTTTCTGCCACGCATGGCAGTTTCTGGAATCATCTGTTCCAGAGCAGACTTCTTGCGTGCCTCTTTAGCGGGCACGGGTTGAATGTTACGCTTCATTGAGGCTTTTAGATCCGCAATCTGTGCATTAGTTTTGTCTAATAAGCTAGTCACTTTGCTTATCTGTGCTGGCTCTGGCGAGCTAGATGGAGATCGGGACGGCTCCTCGTCATTTCGCAGAGGTAATTGAGATTGCGGCGCTGGTTGTGGTAGTGGCGAAGGAGACTTCGAGCGAGATGTCCTTCGTCGTCCTGGCTTCTCTGCTATTCTTCCACTTAGTTTCGATGGCGCCTTCTCCTCCTTTACATCTTTAATATCACCATTTGCGACAACAAGGGTAGGATTAAATTTCTGCCTTTTCAGGACAGGCTGTTCCACGCCCTCTTCAGCCTCGTCACCACCAAAACTCAGTAAAGTCTTCCCTCCCTTTTTCTTCAGCTTCCTTTTTGTCTCCACTTTTTCCACCCTCGCTAAACTGCTCCGCTCCCTCTTGACCATATCATCGAACGGATTCACCAGGATCTCTGCCCCCGTTATCCTTGTAGGATAGACTGGTCTCTCACTTCCTTCCACAGGTTCCAACTCCGCTTCTCCCATTTTCATCAGATTGTAGATCGTTGCCCCCTCAACACGACCAAACATTGTATGTTTTCCCTGCAGCTCCGGTGTCTCCCCCAGTGTCAAGAAAAATTGACTTCCATTATCATTCTTTGCCCCTCCATTCGCCATCCCCAGCAGACCTCTCCTATTGAATTTTAACCGGCTATGGAACTCATCCTCGAAGACCCCACCTTTATCCTCATAGATGCTTTCGCCGCCATGCCCTGTGCCTGTGGGGTCCCCCCCTTGCAGAATGAATCCTGGAACAAGGCGGTGGAATATCGTGTTTTCGTAGTAGCCATCGAGGCAGTGCTGAAGGAAGTTGCAAGAGGCGAGGGGGGTTTGTTTTGCGAAGAGTTCGAGGGAGAGGTCGCCGGAGGTTGTGGTGAGGAGAACTTTGGCTGTTGGTTGGGGCTCGAGGTTGTAGAGAGCCGACATATTGGTGAGATATGAGTTGAATGAGGGGGCTATGCCCTTCTATCGTGAGTGCAAACAGTCGAGCTCCTAGATCAATGTTACATGTTTACCCAGAAGAATTCACCTTCAACCGTCTAACCCCGTAGGGCTGAGATTGGGCCCCCTAAAGATGCCTTAGGGTTGGGCGCCTATGGCGTAGGCAACAGAATCAGTCCCCGGAGCCGGGCGACCCAAGCCAAGCCCAGCTTTAGGGTCTGTTTCAGGGGTCTTTCGCTTCCTCTAGGTGTCAGCCCCAGGAATTGCCGAACCTCTACAATGTCGTTCCTGTAGATACAGCTCGTTCCAGGCAGGCTTCAAGATCAGTTTAGAACAGACAACCAATCCTTCGCTCACTTCTTCGCAGCTTCATCGCAATCTTCGGAATCACAACGTGGGATATCTGTTCCATCGTTGGTCCTGTCCGCAGGTTCCAGTCTGTCAACGAGTACTTCGTTGCTCACGGAATGAGCTTCTAAAGCAGCGGTTTCTGATCATCTTGCCATTGTTTAAGATTTCGCATTCGCATCATCAGTTTCAGAGCGTAGTCGCCTGACTTATCGTTTGAGGTAATTGGTTGACCCGAAGGAATGTTGCGGAACCTATCAAGAGCGAAATCCGTCTAAGGAAGACTGAATTTCAAGTATTGATTGTCTACTGGGAGGTTACCGGCACCTAATTCTTCCATATTCCAAATCCATTGTCAACATTGCCCTCCCAGCAATATCCTTTCACCAATGAACAATACCCTTGTGCCTGTTCGGAGTCTATACAATCTTTCTCCAATCACGGCACATTATCCGGCAATGGGACCTTTTCACCCTGGAGCTGGGAGGGCCGGCCAGTGTGCTGGGCTTTCAGTATGCAAGCCGGCTCGATTATCGATACGGCTGTGCGGACATTTAATCTTGATCTGGAATTGCTCTCCCTTCTAATTTGCTGGGACGGAATACTTCGACGATGTGCGAATCTCAACATCAGCAGGGCTGTAGAAGCCACTGTCTATTCTCGAGGCCTTTGTCGTAAGGACCCATTGATAGTGATACAGCCAAGGCCAATGACCGAGCCTCCAACAGCGAGTTGTCTATGCCACGTTTTGGTGAAAAGTCTGGAGGCTAGGATGAATGGCTAAGTCAAATTTCAAGGAGTTCTAACACTCTTCCAGACTTTCGCAGCCCATGAAGCCGCAGGCCCGAAATTTTTCCATCTCACGAATCCCAGCCGACTACTAGAGATCATGTCAAGCCGACCAACTAGAGCCTGGCCCTCGCCCTATGACTAAGGACTTGGGTCCAGAAACCACATCCTTATACAGGCTTGTGTAATGACCAAAAACCGACCAAAATATTCGAAGTTGAAAAGGCAGTGCCTAGCTAGCCTGACTCGGCAAAGCTTGGTGTTTCCAAACGGACCTTGTCCACATTGGTCCTCGCAGCCATGGAATCATTTGATATCAGGGGATGATTTTGGCGATAGCATTGGTCTGAGATTCGCGTTGTCGGATCAGGCAGTGGAGCCAGAGCGAATATGCCATCTCCGGACTTTGCCCCTACCTTGGGTTGGCCGTCTGCATGGGATTTCGTAAGGTTGATTGCCAATTAAGACCACGAGAAAGAGCTTGTGGCGCTGCTCAAGACGACTGGGAGAAGCTGATCTTTCAGAGCTAGCGCCCCTTAACCTCAGATTCTGGCAATCGCAACCGGCGCTGCGACTTAGGTGTACTTCTGCACGTACACGGTACAGGAGAACATGAGAGCGTGACGGGCCTGAAGAGGCGCGGCGCCTTTACGGGACCATATCGAAGCCCATACTAAAGTAGAGTATGTTGCTAGGAGGTTATCTTAGTGTTCCCCCGCTGTCAATGTTACTAGTGGGCGGCACGTACGGGAACTTCTGCCTGCAGCCTGTCGGTTCTCACTACCCATTTCTTATAACGCTCCTCGTCCAGCAACAGTACACTCATTGATGTCCATTCACTGAATCTATCACTCTAATCGAAGGCACAAAACCGGGCTTGCAACAGCATCCCATTTCTTTCTGCAGTTATTTTGATGGCAAAAAGCTGTCGGCTACGGATCCCTGCTCTTCCCGTCACTTCTAGGGGCGATCGGAGCGCCACAACTCCAAGACCCAGCTGAGCGCCCAAAACAACATCCCCTGCTTCACCCCTAACATTCTGTGGCTGGCTGAATATTTTCCTCTTACAGAGGTTCGTAGACTACGCTTCCGAGTCTGGAACCACATGGGAACGGTACCCTATCTCCAGATTTAGCTCCACCGCTATTAAGCGACGCCCATTCCTACTTTGAGCATGCGTTCGCTAGACTCTGACCTCGTTCACACTTATGATTGGGTCATTATAAGATTTACATCGAGATTTGTGCCGGGTTAGATACCTTTGCCTTCTGCTGATCGCAGGAAAGCGAAAGCTCCACCAAGGGGACAATGGAGCTTGGTAGTTGCTTCCTAGCCGCAACTCCCCACCTTTCTTTCACATAAACTCACAGAACCCGCTTCCTCAAGCTTCTATGTTCTCACTCTTACATAGCAGCACCTCCAAGCAACCTCCCTTGAGAAGTTTTAGGAACTTAGTCTAATCATGCGGTTCTCTGACTCCTGGTGGAGCTCCTTGCTCTATATATTCGACTTTGCGACTTTTTCGACATTCAGCGAGAAGCAAGCTGAACAGCATGCTCTCATAAGTAAGATTCCCGTCACAGACGTCGTGAGCGGACTAGCTGTGCCGCCGCAAGCCACCCACAAAGAAGAGACTGCATCAGTCGAAGGTCCTTCCGACCAGCCCATCTTCATTCCGCCTTATGCAGATGATGATCCAAACCGTGAAGGTCGCATAGAATGCGATTACACGAAAATGTTCCCTCGGTGGAAGCCTTGCAATGACGAAAACAACCGTCAGTGCTGGCTGAAAGGGCCAAACGGACAAGAGTACAATATCACAACCAATTACGAACTCGAGCCGCCACAAGGCATCACACGAAAATATACTCTTAATATAACCGAAAAGGCACTGGCACCAGATGGAATTCCTATGCGCTATGGAAAAGTCTTCAACAATGCGTATCCTGGGCCTTGGAGTATGTCGTTCCTAGAGTTTCTTTCTGACTTGCGAATCTCGTTTCATCACTCAACGTTCTCAGATGGCCTCCGTCGGTCACCTCTACATGAGGCAATGCTGACGCTACTTTCCACGTCTAGTCCAAGCATGCTGGGGCGACCAGTTGGAAATCACTGTTCGTAATCAGCTGCGGTTCAATGGGACGACAATCCACTGGCATGGTATTCGTCAGCTCAACAATACAGAAATGGACGGAGTCAATGCTGTCACTCAATGCCCTATTGCGCCGGGCCAAGAGTTTACCTACAAGTTCAGCGCTACGCAATACGGATCTTCTTGGTATCATAGTCACTACTCTCTTCAGTACGCAGACGGTCTTATCGGACCTATGACTATCTATGGACCCTCAAGCACAGACTACGATTATGCCGAGGCTCCTATTTTGATGACTGATTGGAACCATAGAAGCGCTTTTGAAGACTGGTCTTACAGTATTCAACCCGGAAATACCCGCCCTTTGATGACAAACATACTTTTAAACGGCCTAGGTAAGGACCAGTATCCCTGATATACGCCCCTCTGAGAGATCCCCCATCATGGGCCATGACTGATCATCAAGCAGGGAGGTACGTAGACCCTAAAACCGGAGAGATAGCTGTGGAAACCAAGCGATACACCAAAGTTCTCGAGAAGGTAAGCATTGCTCCATAAGTCGAAAAGCTAATATAAAACGACTATGGCTAGGGAAAACGGTACCTTTTGCGCCTGATCAATACATCAGTTGACACAGCTTTCGTCTTCGCCATTGATGGTCATAATGTCACCGTCATTGGAAGCGATTTCGTAGCACTCAAACATCCCTACAGTACTAGACAAGTGCTTATTGGCATCGGTAAGTCACAGACTTGCCCTGCAGCGTTGGAAGGCTAAATTGCCTTTGTAGGTCAACGCTATCACGTAATTCTCGACGCGAATCCACTCATACCAGCTGAACATGATAACTACTGGATCCGTACTATCCCGGCTGACGGCTGCGGAAGCGAAAATTTCGTCGATGGTTCTACACTACTGACCAACACTGGGATAATCCGGTATGAAATGAGTAACTTGGACCCAACGAGTACGAGAGATCCCAAAATCTCCACCCAGTGCTCGGATGAGCCGTATGAGTCTCTGACTCCCATGCTTGAATGGAAAGTCGGCGAGCCTTCCAATGTGAATGGTGAGAACTCTAAGCGATGGAATTCAAGTTGATACCACCTTCTTACTAAGCGCCTCTAGTCAAAAGCAACGTAAGTTTTGATGTCGGATTGCAAGCTATCAATGGCCATCCATACCATCCTACGTACGATAGAAAGCTCTGGAACATCGACAATCTGCCGCTATGGCTAGCGTTTGGAGAGCCTAGCATTCTTAATCTTAATACTCCCAATGGAACTTGGCATGACTATTTAGACGTCACAACGCACAATCCAAAAAAAGATGAGTGGATTTATCTCGTCATCACTGCCAACGGAAACCCATCAGAAACTGTGAAAAAACCAGAGCGGTTCTTCATTCCAGTCGCCCACCCCATCCACCTTCACGGCCACGACTTCGCCATCTTGAACCAGTCAACGGAACCCTATCCCGGCTTTGAGAACGTCAAACTCAACAAAGATAACCCACCTCGTCGGGATGTTGCTCTGCTTCCGCAGAAAGGCTATCTTGTGATTGCCTTCAAAGCCGACAATCCCGGAACATGGCTGCTGCATTGTCACATCGCATGGCATGCGTCTTCCGGCCTTGGAATGCAGATTCTCGAGAACACAGGGAAGCTCTCGAAGAGGCTCGCTGGTTCGAATATACAAGCTGCTCTTGTTGAAACTTGCAATGCTTGGGATGACTGGGTCAGCGACACACGCAATCACTATAATCCTATCAAGCCACATGCGTTTCAAGATGACTCTGGCATTTGAGTTGAAGAGGATTTGCGTTGTAAGCTTCAGCCTGTGGAGGAATCTTTTGCCGACATTTTGCTAGTACTGTGGATGAGCTGGCTCGATGGGTTTCAGATTGATTATTGCTTCATCGATTCTTGATGGTCGCACTGGGGTTTCGTGACTTATATGCTAGCTCAATTGGGGTTCGTCATAGCTTTCCAATGAGAATACGGAGAGGCAGATGTACCAACATTTTCCGTTCTTTCACACAAAAAAAACCCCTGATAGTTGAGGGGTCGTTTCATGAAGGATAAGAAGCTGACGCATCTAGCTGCCATTTAACGTTTCTATGACAAGGCAGAAGCTTTAGTCAAAGCGGGTATGACTTGTATTGCTGACTATAGCATTCCATCTGGTTAAAGGAGATGAACTTGTCGAATATCCGTCGAATTGCCATAAGCATATACCCTCATTTAGCCAGACGAGCAAGCAAATCAAGGCTATAGGCATGTTGGTCAACAGAACAGCCTTTCAGCTCTTATTGCTGAAGGTTGGACTGGCCCTGTTTTCGAAGCTTGAGACGTGCTTTGCTCATGACAATCGATGTATACCGTCAAAAAGACGTTCTGCTCGGACCACACATCTGGTGTCATTATGCTTGCGACTTTCTCGGAGTCAGATACTTGGTCCATCTTCCGAGAGCTGTAAAGGGTTGAATACTAGGAAACTGGCCTGTTTGGCACTCCTACTGACAAGCGACTTCCCTTGGTAGGTATGCAAATGATTCCTCCTTTACATGGGATTCAATGTCTCTGGTTTGTGGACTAGGACGTGCAGCCAAAAGTGTCCGCCAGTCCCTCGGTGCGGTAGTCTTGACCCATTCGGTGGCAGGTATTGAGCTGTGATATGGAACAAAGAGTACGTATCTTTGCGATTAGCTAACACTATGGAATGATGGAAAAACACTGTCTGTGGCGAGCAATAGGGATATAAGGTCCTAAAATGGTGACACTAAGCATGCTGATTGGTTTTATAAGTTCGCTACACGATTTTGCCACACCTCGGCAGAGCAATTTTCCCTTCCATAGTATCACAGTCGACCAACTTCCGTCTTTCCGCCAGGCAGTGGAAGCCCCAGTCCATCATGGATTATGCAACCTTTGAACTTGCTCCAGCGGAGTACAAGGATATCCCGAGACTGGCACACATCTACCTCGTCGCTTGTCTCCCCAAAAACGACTTCAGGCTGGCGGTTCCAAATCTGACAAAATTCGAAGACGAAGTAACGCAGATGCTCGAGACCCAACTCGGCGAGCCAGCATGGCAGCATGTCAAAGTCGTGGACAAGAAAACTGGCGTACTCGCTGCGTGGGCGTCTTGAGAACGCACACTGACACCGAAATCCGAGAGAGCGAAGAAGAAGCTACGGCGAGGATGGCGGACTCCATGAACGGCAAGAGCACGGGCGAGTCCGACTTTTCTCCAGAATTTGTCGACTACGTGCAGGAGGACATCGATAGATGGTTTGAGCAGAGTACGAGAGGGAAACGCCACATACGTTTGAAATCGCTCTTCACCGAACCTTCCTTTCAACGACAGGGCATGGGAAATGCCTTGGTCAAATATGGCAATCACCTGGCTGATCAAGCAAGCCTGCCGATCTTTCTACAAGCGTCACCATTCGGCTACCCGATATTTGCGAAGCACGGTTTTGAGGTAGTCCATTACCTGGATGTGGATCTGAGGGAGTGGGTGCCAGGAGGCAAGAGCAATGACAAGGGATATGGAAATTACCGGTACCGTTTCATGCTGAGGCTTCCACAGACGCTACCAAAGATATCTTGATAGCCCTCAAGCTCTAGAGTAGCTCAAGATGGCCAGAAGCTGATTGTGCTACTGGAACATTATCTCAGAATGGTAATAAATATCATTCCACAACACCTCGTACTGTAACACTAACAGCGAAACTCAAGGACTTGACTCTGAAGAACATCCAGGTCTCCATCGTCGTGCTGCGTCAAGGTCGAGGCGGCGCTTCATGTACGAAACAGGGGTCTCTTTGACGCCGCTTTCCCCAACAATTCGGTATCCAGCATTGGTTTTCGCATTGCATATGATCCTCATGTACGAATGCTTCGTCCCGTTCCTATTGTCATGAGCTGCTATCCCGAAAAAGGTTAGCAGTATGCCGTCTTTTATAATCGTGGAACTTATAAGGCAATGTAGCTGATGGAACATCAAGAGTGTCACTATGACGTCTGAACTGCGCCCAGACCATCTGGAAAACGATCGGCTTCAGTGAGCATGAAGGCCAACCTGCCTGGAAGGAGCTCTAGCCATGCATATTCACTCTTCATGGAAGGAATGCCTAACATACTGTTAAAGGAAACACCGCTGGGAAGGAACTTCCCGGTCTCATCTCCAGAGTCCTACTTGTCACGTTCTTCACCACATCTAAACTCTATCCCACCACCGTCCTGATTACTGTCTCTTTTGTATTCTATCCTGCACAGCTTTGTGCAGGATTCATTCCGGACAATTGCTCCTTGCTAGGGATTGGCCTAGAATCTGCTCTTGGATCACCAGTCCTGCCGCGGCTTGCAGGCCTTAGGGGTTTTCATAGGAGCGCGAGCCTCTAAGAAATGCCTTGTAATCTCAATTGGTCGGAAAACTTCCAGAACACGCGGGCAAACCAGCGATGTCCTTTTGGGGCTTGGCAATTCCACTCGCCAGGCAGGGCAGCGGGACCGCATCTTTGTTCCGTATGAGCTGTCCGGCGCACGCAATCTGGAGCGATCGAATCTAGACTTTGCCTCCTGTATTTCGTTGTCTCGTTGATGCAGGAAATGCACGCTTTCCGCATCTCCGTCTGCTTGTTCAGGTCTCGATACTGACGCCGCTGAACCTGACCCCGCATGCACGATGTAAAATTCATTGACAGAGATTTCATTAGCATATCATCCTATAGGTTAGGCTACCTTTCATGCATTTTCATGCTATATTACGGTACAGAGTCATGCTGAGGGTGGCGGTGGTGAGTGAGGAGTGTGGCATGGCTGCACTGGAAATAAAATGCATGCGCTATGCAATGGAGTGGCATCGCAACTTCGGATTTTCAACGCATTGAAACCCCGCGAATCAGAGTGCAGATGCTTTTTGGTCCGTTGGGGCCCCTAAGCAAGATGCTAGTCATAGGAGATCTCTCTCATGACACACGTCTCGGACTGTTGCTTCTGGGGAATTTTACTTGATATGCTGTTTTCTTGTCATTTCTCACGCATCGAAAGATCGTGTTAAGTCTCCAGAGTTGCTTCTTTTCGTCTTCCGCTATAGTTCTGAGAACGAACAACAGGAAAAAATGTTTTATCGTTCTGCAAATCTCATCATCACTAGCAGCGTGATGGGCTGCTTGGCTATCGTCGCAGTTGCTTTACGTCTCTGGGCTGGAGCAGTACGGAAAATGAGAAGAGGAGTCGAAGATATTCTCATTATTATTGGTCTTGTGAGACATGCGCTTACCAGATTTAGACTACGATTCCTGCTGACCATCGCGAGGTTTTGGCACTTGGTCTGTGCATTTGCAATATTGTCGCAGCAGCGGTATTTCAACTTGGGAATGAGGAGAGCTCTCTCGACAGTCTGGATCTAACTTACAATTTTAAAGTCTGCTTGTCAAGAACAACAAAAGCTAGAGAAGGAGGCTGATACCGTTGCCTAGATAGCCTATGTAATTCAACTTTTGCACGCTACAGCCATGCCAGTCATCAAAGCATCTTTCATGCTCTTTCTGCGTCGCATCTTCGGCCATATGAGAGCGTTCCGCCTCGCTTTCTGGATTATGGGCGTCTACGTTTTACTTTGGTGGCTCACAACATTCTGGATGGCTGTGTTTCAATGCTGGCCCATGTCTGAAATTTAGTCTGAAGAGATGGAGGGCTGCATTCCTAACGTCTGGGTGAGGAACGAGAATGTCCCAGTTGCATTAAAATCATGGCTAACACTGCAAGACATGGTAATCTTGGACTGCTTTATTGAACGTTGTGAGCGATGTGGCCATCATAACAATACCAATACCTTTCGTCTGGCGTCTCCAGATGTCATTGCAGCAAAGACTCCTCATTCTTTCAGTCCTTACTACTGCGATGATGTATGTCCTTCGACTGTTGTGCGCCTGTGAAAGCAACCTGACCAGTCCTGAATAGAGTCATCATTGCCGGTATCGGCCGTACAGTAGCTTATTTCACGTACATTCATGACCCGTTACAATTCGGTTAGTATCATGCATTCACCTCCATCCACAACGCCGCCAACAAGACAAACTTACTTTTATCTTAGGTGCACTCTACCATATCTTCATCTGGACATCTATCGAACCTTGTCTGGGCGTTGTTGGTTGTTGTCTTCCGACTCTAGGACCCTTGGTCGATCTGAAGTACGACGCAATTTCCTCCAAGATCAAAAGTATACTCTCCTGGAAGTCGATTCTGGGCAGATCGGCCTCTGAAGCAAGCGGCGACCGTTCTGGGCAGAGCACTGCCTGGGTTGAACTCACAGACGAGAGGCACAACCAATCACAGCCGATGGTGTGATGGGCAGCAACGGTCGATGCGGAGTCTATAGGTAACGATATACCTAATGGTCGCAAGTGCGAACTTACGAGCGCAAACCCAACAGATGTATGGCTCACGGTACTGCAGCAGACTCCAATTGACCTTGACCAACCTTCTTGTCACCTACTCAGACCTTTCAGACGCTGAGAGCAACCGAGTGACTTGAGCGATCGTGGATATACAGATTTCGCACAGGACTCTCTTATCGCGTCCTGTACAATTCAATGTTCTTGCTCAATCTTGAACAGCAACCTAGCGTGTGGAGAATCCTATGGAATGCTTGCTGTTTAGCCTTCTCGAGTAACTGTTGAAGGATCAGCACCTGATGTTCCTTCTTAGCGTTGCCACCATTAGGTGTTATCGTGTTAGCACTCCTCATCATGTATATTAGGAGCATCCTCCATAGATTCTAGCACCTCAGGCGAGGCATCATCATCCACAGTAACGCACCACATTTCATACTGTACTGGAGATGCCAACTAGTATAACTTCTTCGCTTATCGATGAGTGAACCTCTTGTGACACTATGCATATCCCTCATACGCTGACTTTCTGGCAATCCACGGCATTCACAGACTTCCGTGCAATCAGCGTCGTCCTCTTCCGGATGCCGAATAGGGTGGCTGACAACAGGTACCAATAGCTACATCTGCTTGATTGATGCGCCGACGGTCCTCAATTATCCACAGATTCCAGGTGACGAGGAAGCAATTGCACTTCCAGGCCTTGGAAGGCGAATCCCTCAAACCATAGGACCTCACAAGCATATCATCAGCTTCAGAGGGCCAACAGAACGTGGCCTGCCGCTTGAGCGTGCACTGTCTTGGAGCCCGGAGTCTCTCGGGAAGGCTTATCTCCTTCTATTCCTAATGCCGGGAGAACTTTCTCCATTTTGTCACCTTCATCAGCGATGGAATCATCGAAAGGAAAGGTGAGTTAGTAAGCGGGGCTTCAACGATTATAGTCCCGGAATGATTCTTCGTTGTTTGTGGCCAAAGTATTGAAGAAGGAAGACAGACATGGAAAGATTTCCGAAATCAATGTATCTCCGTCGATACCCGATTGGTGTCTTCGGATAGACAACTTTGCATTAATCAGCAGACAGTTTATTGGCGAACGCGATGTTCAATTTATCAGCAAGGCTGACTCATTTTTTAGCTTGGTCTGGTGCAATAAGAGCAGACATATCTGCTTACTTACGCGGTATGATCAAACCTGAAGTGCTTCCTAGCAAAGGGCCAAAATTCACAAAATCAACATACCCCAGTGTTTTAACTTGGAACAGCCCAGAACATGTCTAAAATCCTCGCGGTCTTCGGAGCTACCGGCCAACAAGGTAGTTCAGTCATACATTATGTACTGCAAGATCCAGAGCTTTCTCAACAGTATAAGATCCGTGCCATTACCCGTGACATCAACTCGGAAAAGGCCAAGCAGCTCAAGGAGAAGGTCGAAGTCGTTTATGGTGACGTGCTCGAGCGCGCATCCCTTGAGACAGCTTTGACTGGCGTGCACACCATCTTCGCCATGACAACGCCTACCTTCGACCTTGACGGTGGCCTGGAAGTCGAATATAAAAGTGGCAAAACGATAGCTGACGTCGCCGTTGAAAAAGGTGCTGAGTATATCATCTTCAGTACTCTACCGCCTGTCAAAGAAATATCTGGCGGCAAGTATAGTACTGCCATTCACTTCGACGCTAAGGCGAAAATCGAGCAATATATTCGTGGCCTTCCCATCAAGAGTGCCTTCTACTCCCCTGGGGGTTTCATGCAGAACTTTGGAAATATGCCCATGCTGGCCCCCCGACAGGCTTCTGATGGTACCTGGATTGTTTCCACCCATAATTCTCCTAAAGCCTTGTGGTACCTAGTCGACGTTGTTGGAGATACAGGCAAGTTCATCGGCGCCATCCTTGCGGAGCCTGATAAATATGAAGGCAAGACGTTTTGTGCCGCTTCGACGCTATGTACCTTTGAGGAGATTTCTGCTATTATCTCCAGGGTCACAGGCAAGACCGTCGTATATAAACAGATTTCGGTTGAAGACTTCAAGAAGAGTCTACCATTCGCGCAGGATATCATCCCTGAAACTCTCAGCTACCTGGAAGAGTTTGGCTATTGGGGCCCAAAGTCCGAAGAGTTGGTTGCTTGGGCTGTTGAGAATGCCAGAGGCAGACTCACTACTTTTGAAGAGTACTTGGAGGCAAATCCTCTTCAGCTGGAATAGACGGGGAGCATGGGACGATGTAGATAGGGGGGATCTGGTAGCTTGATTTAGTACTCCCAGAGGAACTGCGGTGAAGTGATAAGCAAAGCAAGGGACCACTGTACCGTCTTCTGCATGTTTAGTATGGCATTGCAGGTGGCAGTGTTTGTAGAAGCAGACTCGAAGGGCCTCAAATCGGAGTAAAGCAGATGAGAACGAGTAGGAATGATATTTATAGGATCTAATCTTTCAACGCCCTCTTTCAAACCTTTGACACTTCATCTATGCTKACTACCAAAGCCTCGCCCATTGATGGATCAAGCTTTGTCCAATTCCGAGAATCGACCATACGGACGTCACGTGAGCCGGACGCGTTGGATTGCTTGCTGGTAGTTCGATGGTATCCTGCTCTAGCACGGTTCGTTGACCTGGGGACAATGAACCTATCCACAAAGTTGCTGATCGCTTCTCTACCCGCTATGCCGGCGACCGAGGCGAACACGATGGCCATCGTCAGCTCAATGCAGCTGAAGATATCAGGTTTCACTACTGAGCCAGTGACGTTGTCAGGATCCGATCTGAGGACAAAGAATATGCGGATGAAGCTGATGATCGAAACGCTGGACGTTAATAATAAGCATACTAGACTGCAAGACAAGGCTCTGCGGGGGAAAAGAAGGGAGGTTGCTCACATTGCCCCAACGAACAATTGTATCCCCACCGTGATCTTATTGTGCAAGCTCATTTTCAAATCCAGAAGCCATACAAAAGGAACGCTAAAGATCACCACATCCGTGATGAGATTCGCTATACCAGTACCAAGCCAGCCCTGGCGTTGGTTGTGACAATTACCAAGGTTCGGCGTCCATGCCGCTGCCAGAGGCTTGCACTCAGTGAGGTAATACGTGATGGAGCCGATCAAAAGCCCGGAGACAGCAGCAAAGGCGATTACTTGGACCAGTCGCGCATGTTTCATGCCAGTGTTGGCGATGAATACACGCCCGTATAAGATGATAAGGGCGAACTTGAGGAGGCAGAGCGAGGTAGTCCATGCGAGCTCCTCGACAAACAGAGCCTACAGAAAATGCGACGTGTCAGCAAGCGTCACAGATATTGATCGAATAACCTACCTTCAGAGCCCACTCGACCTGCTCCATGGTCAATTGATCGATATTCCATCCAACACCGCCAAGTACGATGGCTGCCACTATTAGAATGATTTCCATGAGTGTCGTATCGGGCCATCTCACAAACAATACGAAAGGCACCATTTAGATTCACCAAGACCTGAGGATTTTATCAGCGCGCTTTCGATAGGAAAAAGTATGACCGGAAGCATACCATCGCCGCAATGACCAAAGAGTCGGTGAGTATAAAATGCCGCCATGGGAGCAATCGTTTTCTAGCTCTTGATAGGTTATTACGGAAGCGAAGCACACAGGCGGTAGTCGCAAGAGTACAGAACACAGCATTGATGCAGAGAAGAGCTATGCCTTTTCTGGAGGGTGCAATCATCTTGTGCACTAGGATTGGAGCAATACGATATCCAATTGCTAGGATACAGATCGTAGGTGTCGAAAGGAGCTCTTACTTTCGGTAAGAGGAGTGAGAAGAACGCTGTTGATATAGATCGCCTTGATACGTTTCACTGAAGTCTCGTCTCCAAATGCAGATTTAGGACAATGACAGGTGCCAAAGCATGACGGGATATTTCTCAATATGCAGACCCAATAACGTTCTTGGTTTTCAGCCTTTATGCGGTCATATGTTTAGTATTAGAGGCATTTTTGGTCATTCTGGACCAGGAGTGACGCCCACAGAGCCCAGATGCAACAAGTCGCCTAATCTCCAGCCACAAGATGTAACTCAATTGCGGCACTAGATAGATAGAAAACCGCCATCTATGGCGAGCAAAGGCTGCAAAATTGGTAGGTCCAGTAGCTGTCGTGCTTTTCCGCCACATCAGGGGGTTGATCTCTTTATCATCAGGCTTAATGTTGATTAAGCTGCTGTGCAATTGTAGTTGCACATTTTGCAAGCCTCGAGCAAGACGTATCCTAACTGTTATAAGCCTAACAAACTGGCACCGTCAGCTGGCTTGACCCTTTCGTGCGCTAAAAGGCCAGCTGGTGGCAGCCCTAGGGGTGAATTGTTATGCTGAATCATCGCGTGCATGTAGCTATTGCTGACTGTGCCTGAAACGTGCCTTCAAATAGTAACGATCTACAGTCATGTTTCCTTAAGTGCGAGCGTTAGTCTACTGGACCATGTAACCAGCATGAGCCCAAGTGTTATTCATCTGGTTTTAAGTCTTAATATTACCATAACCGGCGATGATACTCGATGTGTGACCTTAAAAAGTGGCGATTTTCGCGGAGTATTTTCGGGTTAACTTCGGCACGCTAATCTCGAGGGGAGTGCAACCAACCAACCTCAAGTGTCAGCTTTGAGGCCGACAAACTCCATCAATCACGGCAGMAAGCCTATCAACAAGAATCATGTTTTGCTTGCGCTCTTATATTCCTCTCCTCTTTCTACCACTGAAAGCCTCCCCAATGTACGTTTCCTCCCCCAACCGTCGATTGATAAGAATGTTGAGCTGACAACTTTTGCAGATTCGTCATCTCTTTCCTCCTTTTGACCTATTTCCTTAACCGACCATGCATATACTGCTCCGCCCTCCTATTGATCCTCTTCGTCTCATCATGCTACTGGTCTGACCAATGTATCTTTGATTTTCGGGGCGATCTCTTCTCGCCGAGACACTTCACATCCCCACTGCCAAACCCTCTGCCTTCTGCAAATTGGTCTGGGTTGAACGAAAGTGGATACGTGGGGGAAGGTTCGTTCTTGATGACAGCAATCAATGAGACGGCGTCGGTTCTCGCGAGTGCTGCAGTTGAGGAGATGAAGCGGAGGATGATACCCAGGCCTGAATGGACGGGCGTCGGGCTGGGGTGGATAAGAAGCTGGCTTGGTGGGAGAGAGTTCCGGCTTCCGTGTCTGGATGTTTATGTGCGATTATAAGATGGATGTTTGGACCCTGCGAAGCGGCATTGACGGCGTTTCTTCCTGTGATGGCTTGACTGCATTTAGCGAGTAGTGTAATTGGGACGGCCTTCACGCATGGGATAACTTGGAATGGGGGAATTGTGCTGAAAGGCACTTCATGCCTTGGAGAGCGAGAGATGATTCTACTCATAGCTGTGTACGTTAGCTTCGTATATGCCAAGGCCAACTAGCCGCTCTATCTATCAAACCGTGCCCACTCTTTGTCTAATCACATATCTCCATAAAAAAGATGTAAGAATTGCATGCTGCCAATGAATCGTATTCAGAGCATCCGGAGCTCACTCCCCAGTCAGCATCAAAGTGTTCAGGACTGTTAGAAAGTGGGGTTAAATGCTCTGATCCCAAAGGATCACGCATCGAGAATTAGAGTATATATTCGTCTGCCGAGGTCCGCTACCATTTATTCAGCATCGTCTATTCTAAGCAAACATTCGTCAACATTATGGCCACCTCAGACAGGGACGTTCTGCCTGATAGGTAAGCACCGGCGGGCTTTGTAGCCACTTCACTTACGCTCTCCAGCGTCAAACCCATCCACTATGCACTCGATCTCTTCGATCTTGAGCTCGGCGGTGGTTTCAAATTTGCTGGAAGGGTGCAAATTGAACTCGATGTCCTTGATCCAGTGAAGGAAATCACACTGAATGCCCATCAACTGAGTATCGTCTCAGCTGAAATCTCTGGTGGAAAGACTGCTTCCTCAATCACGCACGATGAGAAGTCCCAAAGAGTCACCCTGACCTTCCCAGAAGAAGTTACGTCAGCGCCCCACAAGGCAGTGCTGCAGATTCAGTACAAGGGTACCATGAACGATTCTATGGCTGGTTTCTCCCGGTCAAGGTATGTGCCAGTGGTTACTCCAGCTAAATCGGTACCCACGGATGGCGAATCGCACTGCATGTTTTCAACGCAATTTGAGACTGCGGACGCTCGTAGAGCATTTCCTTGCTTCGACGAGCCCAATTCGAAAGCTACCTTCGAGGTCAGTATTGAGATCCCAGAGGACCTAGTCGCCCTTAGCAATACGCCCAAAAAAGCGGTCAAGACCTCCAAAAATGGTCGTAAAGTTGTTAGCTTTGAACGTACGCCGAGAATGAGTACATATCTGGTAGCATGGGCGTTCGGCGACTTCGAGTATGTCGAAGACTTCACCCAACGAAAGTACAATGGCAAGAGTATACCCGTCAGAGTCTACACCACTAGAGGTCTAAAAGAGTACGGACGCTTCGCGTTAGAAAATTGCCATCAAATCGTGGATTACTTCTCGAAAATATTCAAGTACGTATCTTAGATCTCGGATCACGTCGTTCCATTGTGACCGATGATGGATTTGGGAAATACATTACCACAGTGTTCAAAACATATTGTTCTTCAAGGAACGAACGCTGACATTGAAACCCGCGCAGAATCGATTATCCACTGCCAAAGATAGACCTATTAGCGGTGCATGAGTTCTCATCCAGTGCATTCACTTTCCATGGAACATTGAATCTACAGTAGCGCTAACGAAGATAATTAGATGCCATGGAGAACTGGGGCTTGATAACCTATAGAACTACGGCTGTACTCTTCGATGAGCAGCAATCAGACGCTAAGTACAAGAATAGAGTTGCCTACGTTGTAGCACATGGTATGACTCATCCATTCTCGCGACCTGGAATGCCACGCTGAACATTGTCGAGAGCTCGCTCATCAGTGGTTTGGAAATCTTGTTACCATGGATTGGTGGAACGAATTATGGCTCAATGAAGGTTTCGCAACCTGGGTCGGATGGCTGGCGGTTGACCACCTCTATCCTGACCACCAGGTGTGGCAAACTTTCGTGCAAGACGCGATGCAGACTGCTTTTTCCCTTGACTCTCTACGTGCATCTCATGCCGTCGAGGTGCCAGTCAAGGACGCACTTGGAGTCGAACAGATTTTCGATGCAATATCTTATCTCAAGGGTAGCTCTGCCATTCGCATGCTGAGTGGCCATATAGGTATAGATATTTTCTTGGAAGGGGTCGCAGCATACTTGAAGCTCCACAAATATGGCAATGCGACTACCGATAACCTGTGGGCCGCGCTTTCAGAGGCCTCTGGGAAGAATGTGAAAGAATTCATGGACCCGTGGATCAGGAAGATAGGCTTTCCAGTGCTTACGGTTGCTGAAGAGCCTGGACAAATTGGGGTTCGCCAGTCACGATTTCTGTCTACTGGTGATGTTAAGCCTGAAGATGATAAGGTCTTGTGGTGGGTCCCATTAGGTCTTAAGACAAACGATCAGGCTACAGGAGCGACTAGAGCAGCCTTGACAGTGAAAGAGGAAACTTTACGCCACATTGATGAGACTTTCTATAAGTTCAACACTGACCAGATCGGGTTTTATCGAACGAACTATCCACCTGCGAGACTGGAAAAACTTGGCGTGGAGAGACACAAACTCAGTCCAGAAGACAAAATTGGCCTTGTTGCAGATGCGGCCGCTTTGGCTGTTGCCGGTCAAGCAACTACCGCAGGCTTCTTGAGTCTGGTTGAGAAGTTCAAAGATGAGTCAAATACAGCGTACGAGATATTAAATTCAGTGCTAAAGAAGAGAGACTAATAATGAATAGTGTCTGGAGTCAGATAATCTCCAGTTTAGAGAACATTCGGTCTATCTTTGCAGACAATAAGGCTCTTGTGACTGGGCTTCGAGTCTTTACTGTGCGTTTGGCAGCACCAAGAACTGAGAAGATTGGTTGGGAATTCGCTCCAAACGAGGACTACCTTACTGGCCAACTCCGAGCATTATTGCTCAGTACTGCAGGTAGCGCGGGACACGAGAAGTAATTCATCTAGTCTATTCTCAATACTGCAGCTAATGACCGTCAGGACTATTGCTGAAGCACAAGATCGCTTCAAAGCGTATCAGTCGGGAGAGCGCGACGCGATACATCCAAGTCTACGTCGAGCAGTTTTCTCAATCGTCATTTGTGAGGGTGGCGAGCCGGCGTACAAAGCTGTTCAAGAAGAATATTTGACCACCACGTCCATTGATGGCAAAGAGACATGCTTGATCGCTCTTGGAAAAGTCCAGACAGCAGGCTTGGTGAAAAACTTCCTCGACTTTCAATTCTCAGATAAGGTGGCCATTCAAGATCTGCACACCGGGTCGATTTCACTAGCGGAAAACTCGAAAGTTAGTAATGAGCTTTGGAAATATATCAAGGAGAATTGGACCGCGGTTCATAGGAAGCTTTCAGCCAACATTGCGACCACAAATCAGTACTTTAAAAAGACTCTATCCCAGTTCGCAAGTCACGATATTGAGAAGGACATCGCAGCATTCTTCAAGGACAAGGATACGAAAGGGTATGACAGAGGCCTCGTCGAAGTATTGGACACGGTGCACGCCAATGCGAGCTACAAGGAGAGAGATGAGCAGCTCGTGCTGGAGTGGTTGGAGGCTCACGGGTACGCGTAAGTAGATATAGAGCCCAGGATGGAGGCATTATGTAGCTTTAACCCCGGCACACATGATCCTTGTGAAATCACAGATCTTGAACATACACTGAGAATACACAGTAGCTTCGACATGTGCCAGCACGAATAGACCATAGTAAGGATGCAAAAGATCAATGGGTCGAGTAGAATTTGCAGCGCATGTGGTTTCTATCGATAGGGCTGATCAAGCTAACCGTTCTAAGCCTAGCAGACAACTGATGTGGCTGTCTGACAACGGTTCCTGATGGTCATCGCCTGGCAGAAGCACACGCTCATCTGGCTGCATCACCCTTCTTCTACCCTTGAGCATTATCGAAATCTCTATTGAGTCCTGAAATCCTCCTACGACTACGCAAACCTTCTCAAACCACATTCACTCGCCCCTCAACATGAATCCAGAGTAGTAGGTTCAAGTCACAACTTCGCAGCCTTTGTGGTGCACTGACACTGTGCTATATAGAGCCCATCTTCCCAGCCTGTTGCCTCCATACAGATGCGGAACATTGAGATAACGCCATTATCCTCCATAACCCAAGTCTGAGGGTCTGTTGTACTGCTGCTAATCGCCGCCTCTCCGCAGATACGACTACCTTTTCAAGCTCCTCCTCATCGGTGACTCGGGTGTAGGGAAATCTTGCTTGCTGTTACGATTTGCAGACGATACATACACCGAAAGCTACATCTCGACTATTGGCGTTGACTTTGTATGTCCAATTTGCCCGCCGCCGCCGCAAGCCTGGATCTGGCCAGCTGACCTTTTTGACTAGAAAATCCGAACTATCGAGCTAGATGGAAAGACAGTTAAGCTTCAGATCGTACGCCCAACGCGAAATATGCGACTAATGTCCATGGACTGACATGAGAGCTAGTGGGACACTGCGGGTCAAGAGCGATTCCGAACCATTACCTCCTCTTACTATCGCGGCGCGCACGGCATTTGCGTTGTCTACGATGTGACAGATATGGACTCGTTCAACAACGTCAAGCAGTGGCTTCAAGAGATCGATCGCTACGCTACAGAGGGCGTAAATAAGCTGCTGGTAGGAAATAAGAGTGATATGTCGGACAAGAAGGTTGTGGACTACACCGTTGCAAAGGTGCGTCATTACATCCTGAAAATAGGGTGTCTTCAAAGCATATCGAGTGTCTAACTGAAACCTTGATACAGGAGTTCGCCGACAGCCTGGGCATTCCCTTCCTAGAAACCTCAGCCAAGAATGCCTCGAACGTTGAACAAGCCTTCCTCACCATGGCTCGACAAATCAAAGAGAGGATGGGAACCACTACCGTTAATAATAAACCCACAGTCCAGGTGGGACAAGGCCAAGGCGTGCAGTCGGGCTCCGCGGGAGGGTGTTGCTAGATCATTCTGTTCAGAATATTGGGAGTGAGAAAGACTGCATTAGGGTATAGAAACGAGCAGTTTCATCGAAATCCCAACCGTATACAATTTGCGTCTGCCTGCAATCATGGATGGCTTGGCGAGCGTTAGAGGCTTATGGCGATGCGAATCTGATCGAAACTGGACGGTGGACATGGATATTTCTAATGGTGTGGTATGTTGGGGATAGAGTCCGCTGTTTCTTACAGGTTTGGCATTGTCTCATAGGTGTTTGTACTCAGCAAATCAGATTTCTTCTTTATTTGTCTCTACATTCGACGATAGTGTTACCACCACAACGTTGGCTCTCCTGATAATATAAACCGAGTGAGACTGCAAGAGCAAAGAATATAGCTGCGCTGCCCGAAATTCACTTGTCAGCTACGTTCTTTCGTTTCGTACTGTTTCTTGGTATGCTTCCGGTCCTGGCAGAATGGAGTTTAAGAGAGCAATGCCTGGTAAGCTTGAAGGATAATCGGAGTATGCCATGTCTTACGCTGACATGATACACCCACGGACAGACTTCCAGCATGAATAGTTTGTCCGTCGACATACTTTCACGATAATCCTACTTCATGGTCACAGTGTCCTTCCATACTCTCCAATCCCGCCGCACCACAACCTCCACCCTTCCACCTACAAAGCTTTCCAGCTATCAAACTCCTTTTCATCCAAAGCCCCGTCTTTATCCACCCACCTACAACATCTATCACACATACCAGGATAACAAGAACAACCACCCTTCTCTCCGGTACCCTCCCTACATAAACCCAATCCTCTCGCCGGCCTCTCCTCATCACTAGGCCTATACCCACGAGATCCATACCTCAAAGCCAATACACGCGGGTCTGTCCTATACTGCTCACACGTACTCCCAAATTGTTGCATAGCCCCCCAATCCAAACCCATGTTCCGAGAACCCCAAACGCTCGATCCCGTCGACGCTGCTATACATCCGATCAGCCCCATCCCATCCCTCCCTATCCCTCCCTTCCTCCCCAGAAAACTCACCTCCCTCCCCCCTTCCCCCCCTCTCCCTCCAAAACGGCAACCCCTCCCTCCCCCTCCCCCTCCTCCTCCTCCCATCTCTCCTTCTTCCCTTCCGCCACTTCCGCCACCACACCCACGCCCATATCAGCGTCACAACAAAGTAAAAACACAGCAGCACGAATTGGATGTGCGTATCGTATTTATGCGGGAAACGTTGGCGGAGGATGCGCCGGTTGCAGGGGTAGAGGGGGAGGAGGGCGCCGAGGCGCATGGCGTGTGTTGTGCCGTGCATTGCGGGGGGGAGG